>CM076570.1:933659680-933845804 GCA_034641835.2 Pinus albicaulis | reverse complement strand
GAAAACAACAATAACGATGGGGTCGTTTTCAATAACTATACCTATCACGGATAATCTTATTATAACTTTTTTTACAGAAACGGTTATGGAGTAGTTATATTCATATTGGTCTGAATGCCGAAAATCTGATTACATTGAGGATGTCTATATCCTGTTGCATCTCACTGCTAAGAATGAGAATGCAGCTACAGCTTGGAGACTTCTTCCTTGATGAGGAATCTATAGATTCGATTTCAGAAATTTTTCCCAACTTGAAGATACAAACAAATTTATTTAAGAGCAAACAGTAAAACATGATGACAATCAGCTTATGGAATGGGTTCCCATGATTCTTCTTCGTCTTTCATCTTGACCCCAGCAGAGAGGAGGGCAGCTTTGTTGGCTTCAATGTCCGCCTCTTTATTATGAGTTCTCAGCACATGGTAGTAATTCAACTTCTGAAAAGCGTTTTCCAGACCCTTAATTCTAGATATCAGCCTTGCCAGTTTAAGATCCAAAGCTGGGGAGTTGGAAACCATTGCGTTTATAATGATCTGGGAATCGCCTATAACATTAGCTTCACTTATATTTAAATCTTTGAGGATCTTGAGACCTTGAAAGAGAGCCAAAGCCTCAGCTTGAATGCTGGATAAATGTCCAAGCCCACAAGCAAAGGAATGAATTTTTTCCCCAACTGGGCTTACAACAACGCCTCCTGCACCAGCTTTGCCCGGATTGCCCTTTGCTGCCCCATCAAAAAAGAGAGAGTGCCTTGAATGCGATGTGAGCCAGTCTTGAAAGTCAGTTTCAGATTTCCTTATTTGCCAGTCTTTGAGAGGAGGGACGTTTCTAACTGCAGTTTGAAATTGCAAGTCAAGGAATGATCCCCAAGCAATGTCTTGTTGGCTGAGATTAGAATCATCTTTTACATCAGTCAAGAACTCCTTTAAATGACATTTAATCTTGATTTCTAAGGCCTTGTGATTCTGTTTAGTATTTCTGAAAATTCTTCTGTTTCGTTCTAGCCAGATCTGCCAACAAATAACCTTTGGAAGGACAGCCCATGCAGTTTTGATTATCTGGTTTTTAGGAGGAGGGCCAGGATATCTGTTTGCCCAATTAGAAGAAAGATCAGCAGTGGAAGAAGGAAGCAAAATGTTGGGATCCAGATTGTGGGTGAAGGAGAACCAAATCTGCTTAGAGAAATTGCATTAAAGGATTAAATGAACTGTTGTCTCTGCATTTTCGTTGCACAGCGAGCAGATGGATGGATCGTAGAACCCTTTCCTCTGCAGTATGTCATACGTTAGAATTTTGCCATGGCAAAGAAGCCAAGTAAAGAAGTCAACTTTGGGCCACGAAGGAAAACGCCAGACACCATGCCAAGGTGCTGGGTCAGGGGGGACGTATGGCCTCTCTTTCAGCTTGGCATATCCCATGGAGACAGCGTAGCCTCTGGCATTCGGCCCCCAGCCTTTCAAATCTCTTTTCCTCATGTGCGTGGGCGCCAAGCCATGAAGCAGATCAAGCAGCGTGGACCATTCGTTGATCAGATGAGCCAGCACCTCAATACGTTTCCAACCTGCCCAAACAGAGTCGCTCCACAACGAAATATCCCACAACGAACACAGCCCCTCTCTATCCATCCAGCATTGCAGCGCTCTAATGGAGGCTCTGTCTTCAATTGGATCCATATTCATGATTTTATCAGTCCAGATGTTGATCTTTTTGCCATTTCCTGGAATCCAGTAGGAGTGTGCCTTGACTAAAGGAGCAGCTTTAACATACAGTTTAAGGAAAGACGAGTTAGGCAGATGGATCACATTGTCTAAACAGCTAGAACGAGAACCTCTGAAATACTTTTTCCAGAGAACCAATTGAGCCCAGCCAGGCTTGGGCGCAATGATCCTCCAAATAATCTTCGCTGCCATAGCTACATTCTGCTGACAGAGATTTTTGAAATTCAAACCTCCCTCCCACAATGGCTTGGAGATGGTTTCCCAACTGATAAGGGGAATCTTGTTTTCATTCTGTTTGCCTCCCTTCCAAAAGAACCTCCGCATGTACTCTTCCATTTTTTTTAGTATGCTTGCCGGAGCGAGAAGCACAGCAAAATGAAATAGAGGGAGACTGGTGAGCACAGAATTTATTAGGACAGATTTACCAGCAATGTTGAGCCAGGAGTAACCCCAGGCTTGGATCCTGATCTTGAATTTTTCGAGTTGCGGGAGCCAGTCTTTGCTTGTAGGTCTTTTATGATAAACAGGAAGGCCCAAGTATTTGAAAGAGGTCCAAGAAGAGGAGGCTGCAAAACCCAAACATCTAGAAATAGCAGAGAGCAATCTGGGCAAAGTGTTCCAATTGAAGATATGACATTTGTTCTTATTTAAGACGCTGCCTAAGGCCTCACAGAATTCATCCAATACTACTTTAAATTTAGAGGCAGAGGAAAGAGAGGCAGCTCCCAATAACAGAGTGTCATCCGCAAACAAGGCGTGATTTATGTTTTTGACCCCTCTTGCAATACACAATCCATTAATATCTTGATCTTGCATCTTTTTGTCTAACAGGAAGCTGAGGACAGAGGCTTGGATGACAAAGAGCAGAGGGGAAAGAGGGCACCCCTGCCTAAGCCCTCTCGAAGCTTTAAAAAATTCAGTGGCTCTTCCATTTACAAGAGGAGCAATCCATGGCTCCGAGATGCATGCCCCAGTCCATTTAATGAAATTTGCTCCAAAACCAAACTTGCTCATGACTTTTAATAGAAAGCTATGATTTACTCGATCAAAGACATTTGCTAAGTCGAGTTTAATCACCATACCTTGTTCTTTTCGATGAAGACTTGAGTGAATTGCCTCTTGGACAAGGGTGAAGTTGTCCACGATCTGCCTTCCTTGGATGAAGCCTCCTTGGTTCTCCGGAATTATTTTGGGAAGTATGAGCTTCAGTCTATTTGCAATTACTTTGGTGATTAACTTGTACCCTGTATTGCATAAGGAAATCGGACGGAATCTGCTGAAATTGTTGGCGCCTTTTTCCTTGGGGATGAGGGCTAAGAAAGCTGAGTTTGTGTTGCCTCCAATTTTTTGTGTATTTTGAGATTTTTGAACCATTTTGAAAAGATCCTTTTCAACAATCAGCCAACAAACTTGGAGGAACCTGGCAGAAAAGCCATCCGGTCCAGGGGCCTTATCCGGATCCATGTCAAAAAAGGCCTTTTTAACTTCATCTTTAGTGACTTTGGCCTCAAGGATCTCGTTCATACGAGGAGAGATTGAAGAAGGAATAATGTCTAACAGATCTAGGTATTGGTCCGGATCCGTATCCTCACTATACAAGTTTTGGAAGTGAGAAAACGCTGCTTTCTTAATGTCTTCAAATTCCTTGTGGGTGTCGTTATCCTCCTTGATCTCAGAAATAGTGTTGAAGCATTTCATGGCCTGGGCTTGTTTGTGGAAAAAAGCAGAATTCCTGTCCCTTGCTTTGAGCCAAAGATTTCGAGATTTTAATCTCCAGTATTCTTCTTCAGCTAAGCAGGCCTTATGAAAACACTGCTGCAGATGAGCCTCTTGATCTAGCAGCTCCTCTGTGACTATAGTGTTCTCCATTTGGATTTGATGAGAGGCAAGAGAAGCTTTGATGGCTTTTCTTTCTGTAGCAGGGTTGGAAAGAGTTTTGGCCCATCGTTTTAGAGCTCCTTTTACCCTTCTAAGCTTTTCCTCCCAGATAAAGAAAGGAGATCCTTTGACAGGCTGACTCCAACAATCCTTGACTATTTGCATGAAGTCTGGCTCCTTGACCCAGAGGGGATTGAATCTAAATGGAATAGGACCCAGATCTAGATGGGCCAGAAGCTCTAGCTTTATGGGCTTATGGTCCGAGATGTTGTTTGTGAGAATGTGCATTCTGGGTTCTAATCCTAGTAACCGAAAGGAGCTTTGTATGAAAAATCTATCTAATCTGGCAGCAATATGACCTGGGCCCACTCTTTTGTTAGACCAAGAGAACTTACCAGAGGAAGGTTTGATATCCAGCAAGTCCCAGTCCTGCATAAGATCCTCCGCCCATTCCCTTGCCGGATCTCGGACTGTGCTGCCTCCTCTTTTTTCGGACGAGTGGAGAGTGAGATTGAGGTCTCCAGCAATAATTATATTTTTCAGGTTTGTCAAGTTTGCTTGGTGCCTTATAGAATCCCAACAGTCCTTTTTTTCCCCGACATTGACTGGTGAGTATACATTGAAAAGGCAAAAAATTTCTTTAGTGTCCAGATTCTGCATTTTCAACAGCAACCAGTGAGTATTACTAGCCTCAAAGATGACTGCAAATTTGTTGGCGTTCCATAGAGTGCCAATCCCTCGCGAGGCACCCCGAGCAGAGATTGCTCTTGCTTCACTTTTGAACCAAAGTTTCTTGCTTGCATGCAGGAAGACTACGTCTTCCAGCTTAGTCTCCTGGACGAGAAGTATATCTGGAGATTCTGTTCTTATTAAGCTTCTCATGGCTTCTTCCTTAACTTTGCTCCCCATACCTCTACAATTCCAGGAGATGACCTTCATTATTTATGTTTCTGATGGGCTCCCTTGGAGCCTTGGGGCTGATTTTTCGACATCCTAGGCTTTGAGGCTAGCAGTTTTTCTAGAGTTGGCTGACTGCCCTGTAGCTTGTCTTTGTAAGTCTCCTGCTCTCTTTTTTCCCTGTCAGTTTTGCGACCTCTTGTGGATCTCCTTACCAAGGTTTGAGACTCTCCTATTTCTCCTTCCTCCTCTGACTCGTCCGTTTCCTGCTCTTCTTCCTCATCTTCTATAGTCATCCCTTTGGGATCTTCAGCACTTGTTCCTTCAAGGGAGGCTGAGGGAGTACCTTTGCTTGGAGAGACTGGTTTTTGGGTCTCGATCTCCTGAATAGCTTCTGTCTGCTGGCTTAACGGATCAAATTTGTTTTCTTGTGCCTTTTTGGGAGGGGGGCGCTGAGCATTAGCCTGAAGAGAGCCTTTTCCAGAGGGTCCTCCCGGTTTTTGTCCTTTATGGTTGATTTTTGCGCGCTTGACTTGATTCCAACCCTCTTCATTCCCTTTCTCTGGCTCTGCGTTGGATGGACAGTTTCTAGCAAAGTGTTCATGAACATGGCATTTCCTGCATTTGAATGGCAACTGCTCATAATCCAGGATCTGCACATGAGACCAGCTGCCGACTTTGATTTTGATTGCCTCTGGGAGACCCACCTCTAGATCTACTTCTACGCAGATTCTAGCACAGTTGCACTGTTCCTTGTTGTTTGCCCGATCTATGAATTTCCCGAGAGTGTTGCCAATGTGTTTCAAGGAATCCCAGTTCCAGCAGTGAACTGGCAGATTTGGGAGCCGAACCCACACCAGGACAGCCTTAGGAACATCGACAGCCGGATCAAAGTTCGGAGTCCATTTGTTCAGATAGAGGCCCTGAGGGCCCATGAAATACGGCCCATTTTGGAAGATCAAATCTTTGTCTTCTTTGGAGGAAAATTCGAAGAGGAAGTACCCTCGCCCAAGAAAGTAAGAAGTAACACTTTACTTGATCAGAGGAGCTCAGTTCCTATTGACCCAATGCTCAGTAGTTTTCGGAGAAGGTCAAAGCCCCGTGAATTGACCAATGAGACCACGACCAGCCAGAGACAAAGCTACTTGGATGGGGGTCTCTGGAGGCAAAGAGATCTCTGGAATATCATCGAGCTTCTTAACGAATTTGGATGCTTCGCTTCTTTTTCTTACGGGGAAAACCGGCAAGAAGGCGATTGAAAGCGTGCAGCGGCGGGAGAGAAGGCAACTCCTTGCAGGAGAACCTACGTCTCCATAGGATTAAGCCTTCGAGCGAGCTCATGACGCGTGTGCTGAGAAACACAGCGCAACTCAAAACGCCTGAGAGAGAGACCGATGGTCTATGACGAAAAAAAATTATTGCCCAACAATACATTCACGGATAATCTTATTATAACTTTTAAATGTAATTAGAACTACCACTAACCACCTAACCCCTAAGAAAATCTGTGAACAATTCGAAAGGTTAAAGGTAAAACTTTCCTTACTCACCTAACTTTACCTAATACAAATGTGTAAAGTTAACTATTTATTCTTAATTTTTCATTTTTTATAATTTTATTAACTTTGAATTTTAATTTTTTTTTTAATATATATATTTTAAATTTCCACTCTGTCACCCTTTAGAGACCATATATACCCTGTCATACAACCCTTATGATAAATAAATTATAAAAGATTTCACTAATTCAAAATTTTAGAGACCATATATACCCTGTCATACAACCCTTGTGATAAATAAATTATAAAATATTTCACTAATTCAAATTTTAAATAAAAATATGAAAAAATATCAATTTCGACTTCCTATCCCATTTAACCTACTCTAACAAATTCTTTATAGTTAAAATGAATCTTTCCTATTAAATGTAAAAATATAATAAAAATAACACGTAGCAAATATACAAGTTGTACTTGTCCTAACGTGCACTGCAGCAATTTCCAAAGTTCTTATTGTTCTATTCACAGTCTCAAATAGACGAAACGAAACACGGGCCCAGGGAGTAAAATCCGACTGTGACAGGAAGGCTCTGGAGTGTCGTGGAGATTTCGGCTTAAGTTTCAACCGGTATGGTGCTGGCTCCTGGGTCATGCCAGGATCTATAGTTGAAATAAAAAACTGTGGTGAGATCCATTACTTTGTCAGTGATCTTGGCTATTGGGTTATAAGAGGAAATATAAATCTAAGATTTGGCATATTGGTAGTGAAGTGAAATGCATTCTGGGTTGTCAGAGTAAACTTAAATTCGATATTTCACAAGACCGTGAAGTGAAATTCGTAGTTTTTCTATGTTGGTGGGAAGAAAGAGATGCGTGTCTGTGTAACTTGGTTACATTTAGTTTATGAAAACTTTAAAGCTACAGAATCCAAACCTATTGCAGAGTGCTGAAATGCCCTTCTGAAATTTTTGTAATTTCAGCTGGGCATTATGGTTCAAGGTTGTGATTTCACTCCGAAATTTAGTACATACGTACAAGGAGGAATCTGCCATTATTGATCATTTGCAGCTCTGGGATTGGTTTCAATCTATTTTTCGCTCTTGGGTTGCAGTTTTTCGAGTTTCTGTTGGAACGTATGGTTCTGGGTGAATTTGAGGACATAACAGGAGGAATCTGTCATCATTGGGCATTTGCGGTTCTGGGATTGGTTTCAGGTTTCTGTTTCCTTTGAATATTCAGTGTTCTGATTCAATTGAAATGGCTTGTTCTGGGCGATTCAATGGATCTGAGAAGATGGATGATGTACCCTTAAATAAAATTCCATCTCTGAAACCTGTTCTTCTGCACGGTAGTTTGGAAGTCTGGATTTATGAGGCAAGGGAACTGCCCAACATGGATATGGTATCGGAGAATCTAAGGCAATGTGTCACATTACTTAAGACATGTACAATGAGAATCCGGAGGGGAGAGAGGAACCACCGCCGTCATCATAAGATTATCACAAGTGATCCTTATGTTTCGATCCAAGTTGGAGGGGCAACTGTTGCGCAAACCCGTGTCATAAGCAACAGCCAAGATCCTCTCTGGAATGAACATTTTCATGTTGACCTGGCTCATTTTGCATCGAAGGTGGAGTTCACTGTTAAGGACAATGATGTTTTTGGAGCTGACCTCATAGGAACTGTGGTAATCCCTGTCCAGGAGTTTTTGATTGGCGACAAGATCGACGGTTGGTTTCCGGTTCTTAATTCCTATGGTAAGCCTCCTAAGCCTGATTCTGCTTTGAGGCTGTCAATTGAGTTCCGTCCAGCAGAAGCTGACGCCTTGTGCAAAGATGGTGGTGGGGTTCCCAATACTTATTTTCCTCTTCGTAAAGGTGGGATGGTTTCAGTTTATCAGGATGCTCATGTCGTTAATGGTTTACTTCCTGAGATTCGATTGGATGGCGGAAAGGTGTTTGAACATGGAAAATGCTGGGAAGATATCTGCCATGCTATACTTGAAGCCCATCATTTGGTCTACATTACTGGATGGTCTATATATCATAAAGTAAAGCTTGTGAGGGAACCCACAAGGCCACTTCCAGAAGGAGGAGATCTGAACTTGGGGGACCTTCTAAAATTTAAATCTCAAGAAGGTGTCCGTGTTCTTCTATTAGTCTGGGATGACAAAACTTCACACCAGAATATGCTTCTGAAAACGGTATACTTCATACTGTCTTCATGATATTTCTCTGCATTCTTTCTAGAAAGCGCTGATTCAGTAGTTGCGGCCCTAACCATGAATCAATCACTTTCTGTTTCTCATGTTCTTTCCTTCGTTATTTGGACGATGCCTGGGAACTGAAAAATTAATGCTCATCATGATATTAAAGGCATGTTCACAAACATGATTGCTGGTGTGCAAAGAAACATTTTCAGTCTGACATTAGCTAGTTCTCATCTAACAATTAAAATGAAAAAAAGTGTTGTTATCGTCATCATCTCGGTAATGTGGATTTGAGACCACAGGCCGTGTAAAAAATGCAATTGTTTGCAGCAGAATAGGACTTGCTCCCTTATCAAATTAAAATGATGCCGTGAATGCACAATAATAGCTCAAAAATGTCATCACACGTATAGTGCAACAGCCATATAGGAGGTTGTTCTCCTGATAAATCCCAAAATCCCAAAGACTCAAGTGTAGCGCAATAAACGTTTGAGTCGACCAAAAGAGAATGAAAGTGAGAGGCAATGATGCCAATTGAAGCTATATATAGTAATTTTTCAGCTCTATATACGCTTGTACTTTGTAGATGTACAACTATGCAAACACACACCACCTATGGAGTCCCACTGATTTATATTGTCACAAAGAATTCTTGAAATGGGCCCTGCTGGCATGGAAGGTAGAGTACAAGTGAGAGGTGCCTTCTAAGATTTGTTTGATTTCTTGTCGGAATCACAATTGCCGTTACACCATAATCTGTAGGTGTTAGTAAATGGACCCATCACCAGAGTTAATGGATCCTCTAGAGACAGACATGTAATCACATGTCACGAAACACATAGGGAACGCTGTATTATCCAATGCCCAAAAATCTCCCCCCAACGCAAGCCGGGGTGTTTCAAACTCGAGACCTTTGGCTTTGATACCATTTGTTGGAATCACGATTGCCGTTACACCAAAACCCACAAGTGTTGGTAAACAGACGCATTGCCAAAGTTAATGCATCCCCAAGAGGCGGTTAATCACATGTCGTGAAACACACAGGGAATGCTGGATTATCCAATGCCCAACACTTCCTTATCTTATAGCAAAAATCCCATTAATTATAAATACAACCTCAACTACTTGCTTAACAATCATTGGATTCTTTTTCAGCATGGGAATTTGGGTTGTAACATTTCTTCCACCATGGAGAACTCATTGACTTTCATGAGGCCAGCTCCGTACATAAAACTAGTAGATTCTCGTGCTGCCACTTTAAGAAGTTTCTTGGGCCATTCCACAAGATATTCTTTTATTTCCTTGACTCTTAACATTTTGTCGTTTTCATCATGCGTTTCTTGTTTTATGTCTTGGATATACGTAATTAGGAAATTTTGTTATGATTTATCATTAACACAAGCTCCAATTCTTTTCAAGCTAAGAATCACTCGGTTCAAGGCTTCTCTAGTCCTTTAGCACTCCATGTTCTAACTAGTTTATATCACACAAATCCTAGGTCGCCTTTGCTCAAATCACACAACTTTTAAGACGCAAGCTCGTGCATGGCACTAACATTTGTCTTCTTCACGTCTCTAGGGTTTACATCATAAACTCTAGGTCTTTCTCATAAGACTTCTCAAAGACAATTACAAAGATAAAAGAATGAGTACATCAATACTGAGTTGATGACAAAGGCTTTCTCCTCTCTTTATATAGAATAGGTGAGAGAGGCCAACATAAAACATGGACTAGGTCCATACAAGTAACCCTAGGCCTAAGTCAATGAAGCAACCACACATGGAGCACTCTACAATACAAGGATGACAAATGCCACACTAGGGTCTTATCTAACCTAAGTATGGTGCATTCTTTAAGCATGATGCCCCATTGGGCCTAACACTCATCCAAGTTGGGGCACTATCCAACAAGATATTAACCCAAATGCTTCTCTTACATGGTGGTTCATTCTCTAGGTGTCCTCATGAAAGATGCTCCTCCTCTAGTTGTGTGCTACATGCCCTCTTGTGCCTAGTGCTTTTCAACATGTGTGCCAAGGTAGTTACTTGCTTTAATGCTTTTTCTCAACTTATGTGTTTGAGACCACAACCAACCTCCATGAAGTTATGCTTCCTGACCTAAGCATCCTCAAGTCAAGTATCCAACCTCCAAGTGTATGTTACATGGTCCCACGCTCTTAGGGCTGTATGCCTTGCTCCAAGTGCCTAGTGCTCATCCTCCTAAGTAGCTACCTCTCCTAATCAAGCAATTGAGTCCTCCATTATCTACATCTAATGGCTAGTCATCATGCCACCTAGGAGAACATCCTTCTAGGTAAGTGCACTATGGCTACACTCTATCCAAGGTGAAACATCCACTCAAATTGAGCCATTTATATATCCATCATGCATCACTAAGGAATTAGGAGACCTAGTGCTCTCCTATCTAATATTTTTGGAGTAACCCCAAAAGTTAGCACTCCCCTTTTATGAGAAAAGTGTTTTCTATGACACTAATCAACTCCCTTTGATTATGAAACTTGTAAATCTTGTGCCTCCATAAAGCTGGAAGAATACTCCTCCATCTCATCATCCAAGCAATCATTGCTAGGGATTTGAAAACAAAAATGACCTTTTGTGAAATTGAAGGAACATAACCCAAGGTGGCTACTTCTTGCTGAACTTTAAAATCACTTTAGGAAAACATCAGCAATAATGTATCAAAACTCTAATGTCCTTAAAGTCAACATCACAGACCAAATTCTTTTGGCACGATATTGAGAGCCATTTAAGACATCTTGCAAAGACAATCACATCTCCAAACAAGGCCAAGACAGGTGGATTAGATCTATCAAAAACACAAAATAAAAATATGTATACATCTCGACTCACTGATCTTGAATACCAAGATATAAAGGATTATCATCAAATTATGAGCATGAAAATCCCTCACATGCACCTCAAAACCTCTAGCATTTGAGCAATAATCTTAAAAAGGTCACCTCCCTCTTTTTGATAGAATTCTGGGACAAGAGTGACATCAAGGTCAACTACCTCTTTCCGAGAGAATCCAACAACCTTGTCACTAATAGTTGCCATTACTCCTGTCAGTTGCAAGCTTGGAATCTATCATTGATTCCACCACCACAGTTTTTGAACCTATTGCCAAGTTTGTGTTCCATAACCTTCTTTAATGCCAAATGCTTCTTTGCTCTACAAGGGTAAACCGTAAATCCAAACACTAGTGGCCTTCTGAGGGTTTTTCTCATGCCCTAGCACTCTAAGACAAGAGTACAAGAATATAACGTGAAAGATCAACCCTCAAACATCAGTTACAATATACGATAGCTTCACATCACACTAGCTATGACATCTATGATTGATCTCTCTACAAGTACAATGTACAATATGTACAACTATCCCCAAGGAATAATGCTGGAAGCTCCATTTGGTCTATACTATAGCAAGCATTGAAATTGAACAAGGTTGCTGTTCTTGTAAAACCTTGAGTTACAACTTGGCCAAAATAGATCAGCCAATAATTGTCAACCTATCATTTAATGAATCAGCTCCCCTTGAGCTTTGGAAATCAACAAAACAATCAAATGGTTAAGCATGCATATCACATGCGTCAATCCACTCCAAAAATTAGCATCCATTGGAATAAATCAACCACTTATCACATATCCTTCTATGCATCACACTTGCTGAAAATAAATCACATATTGATGATCATTGAAGTATATCTTCTACCTATCATAGGTGAAGACGCACTCTCATCACAGAAGTAACTAGGGTTTCAACCCATCCAATCCTTTATGTGTAAGTGCTCATCTCAAGCACACTGGGATTTCAACTTTTACTACCCAACAACCTCTCCTAGGTCCAACCATTGAAATATCTGGCCTTCAAATCAGCAAGAAGGCAGTCTCAGTCAAATCAATGCTAATAGCATGTGGAAATTTTGAGAATCCATGCTTAATGCAAATTTAGAAATTTCACTTCAACCTTGAGATTCCCTGGATCTTTCTCTTGTGAACTTTTAGTCTTAGGGATGAATCTAAGATATAAATTACAATAATGTATATTTCACTTCCGTCCAAGTAAGTAAATTAGGCAGTCCAAGAAAATAAACACTAACAAAAAGATGGTGTGCTATCCAACTAGTTGTTAGCCCAATGCTCCCTCTTATGTCATGGTTAGCTCTCCAAGTGTCCTCATCCAAGGTGCCCCTCTTGTTGTGTGCCACATATCCTCTTGTTCCCAATGCTCCTTAACATGTGCCAAGGTAGTTATTTGATCCAACGCCTCTCTTCAACTTATGTGGTCAGATCCACAAATGATTTCCATGAGGTAGGCTCTTCAATGTGAGCATCATCAAGTCAACTATCCAACCTCTTAGGTGTATGCCACATGGTCCCATGCTCGTAGGGCCAATTGCACTTCTCCAAGTGTTTAGTGCTCATACTCCCATGTAGGTACCTCTCTTATCAAGCAATTGACTTCCCCCCATTGTGTGCACCTAATGAATTAGTCCTCATGCCACATAGGAGAACAACCTCCTAGGTAAATGTGCCATACTAGCATTCTACTCAAGGTCAAGCATCCACTCAAAGTGAGTCATTCATATCTCCCTCAAGGATCACCAAGGGACTTGGAGACCTAGTGCTCTCCTAGCTATGTGAAAACACTTTTGGAGTAACCCCAAAAACTAACAGCGCCTTTTTCAATGTTCTAAAGGGGACTTGCATCTTTCCATCAAATTTCTTCAAATCCAAAATGCACGACAATCAACGGGTCATATCCATGTGGATCATGGAGACGCACGTTTGTTAATATTTGATCACTCTCAAGTTCTTCAAATCCTCAGTTCATCATCTTCACCATTCAACTTTCTCGACAACATGTAATTCCTAGAGCTATGTGCTTTTAGTCAATTAAAGATGGTAGGAAATTTCTTTCATTACACAAATATGTAAGCAAGTACACAGTAGTTTACTTTCTCCTCTTTTATTGTTAGTTATTCTGAGTGATATCACTCTCTAATAGCTTCACATATCTGTTGCTTTTTGTAGCATCCGGAAGTGTTCCAAGTCTCAAACTTTGCAGGGAGGCTTGGACAACAGCGTTCCAAAGAACCCAGAAACAGTTTGTGGAAATTCCGCTCGGTTCAAGACTTATTAAAATAATTAATTATTTTAATGGAGACCCCAAGTCCAAACTTAGGAAAATGAAATAATTAAAGGGCATTAATAAGTCTGAGTGTGAATCTTCTAGAAAACATGGATCAAGTCAAGATTTAATCTTAGCCATTGATTAATCTTTTAATTTGAGCCGTTGGTTCTCCAACATGAAGATTATAAAAGAAGGCTTGAGGGTCACTTGGAAGATAAGCCGGTCACACACTTAGTAACCAAAGGAGATCCATTCTGATGTAGAATTCGATCTCAGTGGGAGAGTTGCAGGGTGAGAAGTTACAGAAGCAGGAGGAGGTTAGGGGTGATCAAGATCAGGGTCGGAGAGCAGCAGTGGGTCACTGAAGGTAGCTTGAGGCTATAGCGCAGAGACCCCACGCAGTCTCCACGCAGATTCACGCAGTCCAGTGCTGGGACTGCGCAGAGAATCATGCAGACTAACGTAGGGGCTTGCAGGGGTTGTTCTGGGTATCATAAATTTGTCCGAGTAAGTTGGGTATTCAGTTTCAGGTGGTTTAGAATTTATCTGCCAAATATTTTCTCTGTAAAGATATCATTTGCTGAAGAATTAATAAAGCCCTCATTTGCTACACTGGTTTTCCCACATTGGGTTTTTCCGAGGACAATTGTCCAAAATAACTGTGTATATGTGGTTGATTCTTGTGCTTATGTTCTCTACTATTTATTTCTCTGCATGTATAATTGTGAATGTTGCAGTAGTATTTATTTCGATATTTGCTGGAAGATTTCTGAATAATAACTTATTGAAATAATAAGTAGGAGAAATAAATCTATCATTTCAATTGGTTGTAAATTTTCACATGGTATTAGAGGCAGAGATGGATAACAGAGAGGGGGCATCTATCAGTGAACGAAGATCTACGCAGTTCTCCAGGGCAACGATGCAGAAGGCTTCACGTAGTCCTCCAGGAGGGGGAAGAAGCATGATAGAATAGATGGATCACGATGTATCTGTATTGGCATTCGGATTAGAGGAAGATTTTGCTTGTGTATCCAGCACTACGTCCTCAGATGTCTGGTATATTGACAGTGGAGCCTCTGCTCACATGACGGGAGTACGGGACTGTTTTTCTGACTACCAAGAAGAGCAAATGAATTTCAAAATAACCATGGGTAGTAAAGCAAAGTGCACTCCCATTGGGAAAGGTACCGTAGTTTTTCAGATCGAGGCAGGGAACAAAATCCGGGCCACTAATGTACTGCATGTGCCGGGTTTGGGGATGAATCTACTCTCAGTGTCACAGCTTCAAAACCGAGGATATGACGTCTACTTTATTGGCAATAGAGTTTGCGTCAAACACCCTAGTTGGAAGAAGAAGGCACAAATCGGGGTAAGAAGCAACAAGATGTACAAATTGCAGCTTGATTCCCCAGTGGCACTGGTTGGCAGCGCAGATGAAACCGATCTGAATGAGCTATGACACAGAAGAATGGGGCACTTACATCATGGGGCGTTGAGAACTCTCCAGAGGATCGTCACAGGTGTTCCAGAATTGAGCACCAAACGGGATGATGTCTGCAAGGGGTGCGTATTGGGGAAATATGCCAAGGCAACATATCAAAGAAGCAACAATAGGGCCAAGGGTGTGTTAGATTTAATATACTCAGATATCTGCTGGCCGATGTCCACGAGAGCTCTTAGTGGTGCTGAATATTTTGTCACCTTCATTGATGACCATTCCAGGAAAACCTGGATCTACTTCTTGAAGACCAAGGATGAAGTCTTCAGTCAATTTAAAGAGTTCAAAGCTCTAGTGGAAAATCTGACAGGGAAGCGGATCAAGGTATTGCGATCAAATAATGGAGGTGAATACATAGATAAAGAATTAACCGGATTCTGTGCAAGGGAAGGCATCAAAAGAGAATGGACAACTCCATACAATCTGGAACATAATGGAGTGGCAAAAAGAAAGAACTAGACTATTGTTGAAGCAACCAGAGCCATGTTGTATGACCAAGACATGCCCAAATTCCTATGGGCTGAAGCGTGTAATACAACTGTCTACATACATAACAGAACTCCTCACACTGCATTGGGAAAGATCACGCCAGAAAGTGTCTTCACTGGCAGCAAGCCTGAAGTGAGTCACTTTAGGATCTTCGACAGTACAACTTACTATCATGTAACCATTGAGAAGAGGAAGAAGTTGGAGATGATTGTTGAAAGGGGGTATTTAGTAGGATACAACGAGAATGCAAAGGCTTATCGCATCTACGTTCCTGAGAGTAGGAAACTAGTGGTGCAAAGAGATGTGAAATTTATGGAGGAGAAAGCCTTCAGAAGATCACGAGAATTGCCTTCTGCTACGCAGTCAGAGGAAGAGCCTCTGGTCCAACCCTAACAACTAGCAGCAGAAAATTTAGTTGCCTCTCCAAGGCATAGTGATCCAAAGGATGGGTCTCTTAAGGATTTGCTAGAAGGAGAGCCGGTAAACCCACCCACCACCAGTGAAAGAACGAGCAAGGAACTTCGACAGATTCTGAAGGATGTAGAGGAATTTGTCGGAAATCCCCGGAATGAGAATAGACAGCGTAAGTAGCCTGAGAGGTATTAAGCCTTGGTTGCTCAAGTCAGAGTACCCTTCAGTTTCTGGGAAGCTACTCAGCACCAGGTATGGGTTGATGCAATGGTGGAAGAGTACAGTTCCATCATGAAAAATGACGTCTGGCAAGTAGTACCCAAACCATAGGAAAGATCTGTTGTAGGATCCAGGTGGATCTACGAGATCAAGCATGCTGCAGACGGCAGCATCGAGAAATTTAAAGCCAGGTTCGTCGCTAAGGGGTATGCTCAGAAGGAAGGAATAGACTATGAAGAAACCTTCACCCCGGTAGCTAGATACACATCTATCAGGTCCGTGATATCCCTTGCTTCACAGATGGGATAGGAAATTCACCAGATAGATGTCAAGACGACATTCTTGAATGGTGTGATAGAAGAAGAAGTGTATATAGAACAACTGGAGGGCTTTGAGACACATGATCAGAAAACTCATGTGTGCATATTGAAGAAAGCATTATATGGACTGAAGCAAGCTCCCAGAGGCTGGTATGGTCGAATTGACAACTATTTGCAGAAGATGGGATTCGTCAAGAGTGATGTAGATCTCAATCTCTACTATCTGAGAGTAGGGAGTGAGCCATTGATACTGGTATTGTATGTAGATGATATGTTCTTGACAGGATCATCCAGGCTCATCACAGATTGCAAGAAGAATTTAGCTGAAGAATGTTGGGTATGTGTTATATTCTTTCCACGACTAAGCACGCGCGGGGGGGCGATAGCCCCCCCTTTGCGCTGGGCGCAACAGGGGGGTCACAGGGGGGGCGGTAGCCCCCCTTGTCGGGGTCCGGGGCAGTGCCTCGGCGAAAATTTTTGGTCCTTAATTTCCGGCGGCTAGTCCGCGTCCATGGTTTTGTGCATGGTTTTGCACATGGTATTGGGGTACGATAGTTTTTGGCGCCTGGTATTTTTGTAGATCCGGTCAAGGGAACTACGGTTATGTTCTAATCCAGGGTTTATGGATTGGGGTTTATGTATGCTTCGACATGTATATATATGTGTGTTGTAACACTAAAAGGAATATAATGAAAAATCAAGCTGGTCGTCCCGATTTGGGATCCAGGGGAAAATCTCTCTGTTTATCTGTTTTATGTTTTATGCTCTCGCTATTGTTTATTTTATGTTATAAGATTCGTGTGTAGATAATTTATGTTCAGGATTAAAACCTACAAAGAATTTGACATGAAAGATCTGGGACGGATGCACTATTTTCTGGGGTTGGAAGGTTGGCAGCAGAATGGGGAGATCTTCCTTGGTCAAGGAAGATACACTACACAGATTCTGAAGAGATTTCAGATGGAGGAGTGTAGACCCATGACCACTCCAATGATTACCAATTGGAGGAAATCGACACGTCCGATGATGATGAAGCTGATCCTATGCTGTACAAACAGCTCATAGAGTCATTGATGTATCTGGTAAATACAAGGCCAGACATATGTTATGTTGTTAATACCCTAATTCAGTTCATGGTGGAACCGAAGAGGGCACACTGGGCAGCAGCCAAACATGTTCTCAGGTACCTTCGAGGAACAGTGGAGCTTGGATTGAAGCACACCCGTGACAATGATGTCAAGTTGAGTGGTTTTACTGATGCAGTTTGGGCTGGAAGTTTAGTTAATCAGAAGAGTACCAGTGGATACTGTTTTAGTCTAGGATCAGGAACGACTTCCTGGTGCAGTAGGAAACAGAAGTCTGTGGCACTAAGTTCAGAAGAGGCAGAGTATATGGCAGCTAGCACAGCTTCGTGCAAAGCCAGATGGCTTAGGAAATTGTTAATAAATCTACTCAAGGAGAAAATGGAAGCGACCAACATTTTGTGTGATAATCAGAGTTGTATAAAGCTCTCTAAAAATCCTATGTTACATGATAGGTCGAAACATATTGACATCCGATGTCACTTCATCAAGGACTGGGTACAACGTGGAGATGTTCAGTTGCAGTACACTCCAACAAGAGAACAGGTGGCACACATCCTCACCAAGGCTCTGGGAAAGACAAAGTTTTTCTACTTCAGAAAGAAGATCGGGATGATGAAGAATCCCTTCCAGTAGCAGGAATGGAGGATTCAGTATTCAAAGGGAGTTGTGGTACAGATGCAGCGAGTGACAGTGGCAGTGTCAAAGGCAGCAGTACAGGGGGCAGCAGCATAAAGGGTGCTTCAAAATCAAAGCAGCATGCAGTTTGCATATTGTTGGAACACTTTCCTCGCTAAGAGGGAGTGTTGATTTTTGTAGCATCCGGAAGTGTTACAAGTCTCAAACTTTGCAGGGAGGCTTGGACAGCAGCATTCCAAAGAACTTAGAAACAATTTGTGGAAATTCCACTCGGTTCAAGACTTATTAAAATAATTAATTATTTTAATGGAGACCCTAAGTCCAAACTTGGGAAAAGGAAATAATTAAAGGGCATTAATAAGTCAGAGTGTGAATCTTCTAGAAAACATGGATCAAGTCAAGATTTAATCTTAGCCATTGATTAATCTTTTAATCTAGGTCGTTGGTTCTCCAACATGAAGATTATAAAAGAAGGCTTGAGGGTCACTTGGAAGACAAGTCGGGCACACTCAGTACCCAAAGGAGATCCATTCTGACGTGGAATTCGATCTCAGTGGGAGAATTGCAGGGCGAGAAGTTGCAGAAGCAGGAGGAGGTCAGGGGTGATCGAGATCAGGGTCAGAGAGCAGCAGTGGGTCACTAAAGGTAGCTTGAGGCTACAACGTGTATAGACCCCACGCGTATTCATGTACCTGCCACTGGATCAGGCAGAGAATCACGCAAATCCAACGTAGGGGTTTGCAGGGCTATTCCGAGTATCGTAAATTTGTTTGAGTAAGCCGGGTATTCAATCTCGTGGTTCGAATTTATCTCGTCGAATATTTTCTCTCGTAAAGATATCATTTGTTGAAGAATTATGAACCTCCATCTGCCGCATCAGTTTTCCCACATTGGGTTTTTTCCGCAATTATTCAAAAATAATCATGTACATGTGATTGATTCTGTGATTATGTTTCTCATCGTTTATTTCTCTCATATAATTGTGAATGTTGCAGTAGTATTTATTTCGATATTTGCTGGAAGATTTCTGAATAATAATTTATTGAAATAATAAGTAGGAGAAATAAATCTATCACTGCAATTGGTTGTAAATTTTCACAATATCTTACCTAGTATGTGGTTGACATTAGAGCCCTTTTGTAATTGAAAATTGAGATGGATGTTTTTATTTATTTTGTGAATTTTATCAATAACTATGCAGTGGGGCATTGACTTGGATTTTTCATAGACACATTACGATTTTTTATAGAGGCTATCAACCCAAATTTGACATACGGACATTAAATTTGGAAGGAAACTCTCTGTGGGTGATATTTCTTTGATCGTTTTTGTGCATGGATATTGTGTCATGGGCTAAATTTTATACTCTTGAGGTGTTCCTAGTTGGTAACATGCTAGTGAGTTTGAACTATTTCATACCCATTTAATTTACATGAATACATTTCTTGTAAGTGAATGCAATACTGTGAATATATGGAAATACTGGAATAACTAACTTCTCTCTATAATTGTGTATGTACAGCAAGGAGTTATGCAAACACATGATGAGGAAACAAAAAAATTCTTCAAGCACTCATCAGTTCAATGTGTGCTAGCTCCACGTTATGCGAGTAGTAAAATGAGTTGGTTCAAACAACAGGTAAGTTTTCCAGAATTATTCATTCTGCTTTCTGAATTTTTATGTTCTTGGGATTAGGACATTATCGCCAATTTGCTACCGACAATAGAAGTATGGTAGTAAGTATGTGATTTGCAAAGAGCGGATTGAGATTGTGTTGGTCACCATATTTTTCTTGCTATCATTTTATTGGCTTTCTTTGACATTATTCAGAAGAAAAACAAAACAGGATGTTTTCATGGTTCAAAAACTTAACGAAGAAGACTATTGCATCATTCTAGTTTTTCTTAAAAGAGCTGCAATTATATATTTCTCATGAATATTGACCTTATTTAGCTGTGATAATTTGGAGTTTCAACTGTTTCACAGAAGGAAACAGTTAAAATATTATATGATTGAATAGGCAAATTCCTATGAAATCATGTATTGAGATACAAATAGAAAAAGATCTTGGGTAACATCAATCTCCAATTTGATATTTAGTTGTAAGATTTAAACAACTGGGATAACATCACTCCAATTTGATATTTAGTTCCAAAAAACCTTAGACAAAGCTCCAAGTTGGTGGGTCAGTGTTTGTGAGTTGTTCAAGTGGAAGCATGCTTGCCTGAATAGCGATCACTCAAATATATTGGACTGATTATTTATCTGCTTTTCCTTTTTACTCAGTAAAGAAAACTGTAGTATAACAAAAGCCCAGAAAACTATAGCCTTTCATATTAGCTTAACGCAGTAGATGGCATTCCAGCAAATTTTCCTTTCTAGATCTACGCTTAAAGGTAATATTTGTAGTAGGCCACTATTCTCACCAAAGGACATATGATTGGGATTTACTATTGAATAGGACTCCTTCATTTTCCCAAACCTGTCTGAACCTGCTCTATCCATATCTAAGTTAGCAACAAATCGTCCCACAAATTTTATCTCTAGCAGGACTGATCTTCTTTCACCTTATATATTGGCATGAATTAGGACGAGTTCTCTTCTGGCACTCTGCATATCTAATAATATTAGATACTGTTCCTTGGGAAAACATTCCCTAATACAATTCTGTTCCTGAATATCACTCTGGGTGGAAGTCTTGTTGTTTCTCCAGTAAATCATACCTGTCATGATTACTTAGATTATTCACCAGATTCTCCATCATCAGAGATCAAAACATGGAATTTTAGAGTTTCCCTTAGTAAAGGATTTGCAAATGTGACCTATTATTTTATCATTTCAAACACAAAAGTGTAATGTAAATTCCTTTAGGAAATATATTGTAACAAGATTTTAATGCCCTTGTGAATTTAGATCTTTATTCTTTCAAATTGTTTAAAAACAGAGATTCTTTGAAAATCTTGTTTGAGTTCTTCCAACACACACGATTTATAACTCTTAATGATATTAATTGTTAATGGTATAGGTCGGTCCTAGTAAGTTGCTAAGAAGTATCAGTTCCACTGAAGGTGCAATAACTTTTGAGGTGGTTATGCTGACTGATATCCACATTAAAAAGATGCAAATAGATTCCGAGTAAAGGGCATGTAGTGGGGAGGGTGTATGTGAACAGACCTGTATATGTTTTATGTTGATTTTGTCTGAGGCTTGAGCATATCTTATTTTTCCTTGTTCTAATGTTCACTTACATTGTTGTCAATGTGGCATTACTGTTTGCAGGTTGTGGGTACCTTGTATACTCATCATCAGAAAAATGTGATTGTGGACTCACAAGCTAATGGAAATTACAGAAAAATAACTGCATTTATTGGTGGGCTTGATCTTTGTGATGGTCGTTATGATACTCCCGAGCATCGTTTGTTCAAGGATCTTGATATTGTCTACAATGAAGATTATCATAATCCTACTTTTGCAGTATGTGTTCCCTTTTGGTGAATTTTATATTTTAGCATATTATTGTTCTGTACTTGCCACAACCATGTTTGGAAATTGAAATATAACTTTTACTGCCCATGATTGACTAAAACATATTAAAAGCTTTTTATATCGGGTATGCAATTTGACATAACAAATATTTTGTAGAGATGATTCATCGTTGGATCAACTGTAATCCAATATTATCTGGGGTGGTTTGTATACACATGTTGTAGCAATCTGTATTTGAGCTGAAATTATGCCCATGTGTAAGGAACTTGCTGGGTCTTTTCAAATTTCAGAGTAGATGGGAGCTGTTGCTATCAGTTATTGTATGGCATGGAAGGCTGTCTATATGCTTGTTGTCCATTGATGGAGACTGTCCAACTTGCTGAATTATCATTATGCTGCTCCATCTTTGAAGTCATCTATAATTGCTATTTATGTATTCGAGTCTTCCTTTATCTGAGCCCTCATGGTCTTCCATGCATAATATTTGGTGCATGTCACCACCCCTCTATTCTCTGATGTCTATGCTGTTGAGAATGGTGTAAGCTTCACTTCTGGCTTGTTATTGTTAGGTTTGTCTAAGGTCGTCCTAGTCAATTAGGGCTAGTTGTATGGGTCCAAAACCCCTCTTGGGGAAAGAACCCTAGTTCTTCAGATGGTTATATAATATAAGTAAATCACTCTTATTTTTATTTTTACATTATATAATCATTTTCATTCTTTCATTCTTTATGCAAGTGATTTCCATTTTTATTTTTACACGGGCACATTTACCTGTTATGGACTTTTTTGTTCCTGGTTGTTATGGTTGTGATCTTTCTGGTGCACTAATGGTTGAGCTCCAGCACACTTGTTATGGATTTAATGCTGCGCTGCTCAGGTGCTTTTTCCTTCTTTGTTTATTGCAGAAATTTGGGTTTTCCATTTGATCCTTTTCACTCTTTTGAATCTCAATTGCATAGACCATGGTTTTTATGTTATGCATCCATCTTCTGTGCATATCCATCATAATTCTTCCTCATCTAATAACACTGATCATTCTGTCCTTAGAAGCAGTAGGCCATCAATTGTAAATTTTCCAAACCCTAGGTGACTATTGTCTTTTGCTTCTTTATTCAATAAATTAGATCTTGAATTTACTTAATAATGTAAATAAAAAATCTGAGCATGCATCAATCACATAGATGGCTGGAAAATACAGCGAAAGCATAAAACACAAAACACAAAACACAAAATTTGTTCTTCAAATCAACTTCTCATTAATGACTCAAAATTTAGAAAGACACCTCAAAAAAAGGTTTTTTGCCTGCTGAATGAGAAAACTGAACAGGTCTCAGAAACCTGCGGTATGACTCTGTCCATACAGCTGTATGGACTGTATGGATCCATATGGTATGTCCATACAACTATATGGAATTCATAGATTGAGAGTTTGGATTTTCCACAGTGATCATTGTTGAGTGCCTACATTTCAGATTCGAAAGAGGATCCATCATTTGGACAAAAAAAAAGCATCGGGGAAATAATGCAGAGAGAACCATATATGCATGAGAGATGCAGTTCAATGGACGAGGAGAGAGGGCGCGGAAACCCTAGGAGGAAAAGGCCTAGAATGAAAATATGAAATCATTACATGAATATGGTTATGGGGTGAAATAATATAATAAATAATGTATTATTATTAATAATTTTTCCTATGTGGTTCATGGACCCCGGAGATTGGTGACCGCTACATTCACGAAATATTTGTACCAGGCAGATCTACCAATAGGGATCACTTCCTGCTGGCTCAACCATAGAGCCTGGACCCGAGAGTGTCGAGAGAATTGAATTTGTGACCTCTCAATAGCAAAGGTGCTTTAACGATGGGGACTCGACCAATTGAGCTAACATTGGAGCTGATAAATAAATACTGTATTATTAAGAATACTAATGTTAGTAATAAACAAATGAAGCTATACTAATAATATTAGTATTAATAAGGTATAGTAGATGTACCAATAATTTAAAAAATGGTAGTTTCTAGCATCCCAAGGTAAGGTACTTTCTGAAATATTATGGAGGAAGATAAAGCTGCTACGGGCCATACCCTCAAATTTGCCCTTCGACAACCCCATAGATATTTTCAAAAGTCTTGTAGTTGTAGATGATCATTTTCCGCTAGAAAATTTGCAACAACAGTCACCCTCCTTTGAGAATAAGTCTAGCGAGTTCCCAGTTCAAAGATAAATCAATGAATCATAGAACAATACTGAAAATATGTGCCCTTTTTGTTCTGAAAATATCACACAGAATCCTCAAATATGTACTCAAGAAAGAAAGTCTAAGCTGGACCTCTATACCCTGAATTATATGCCCAGGTACCAAATAGTGGTGGGTGTTATTGAGCAACGAATTTTGGAACCATGGCTCCACAACAAGAATTTGCTGCCAAGTATTTTATGCTTTGCTGTATGAACAGGGAATACATTTGTGCGGTCATTGTTATGGATAGACTATGATTTTTGGAATGGAGTACATAAGATAAAGGAGTAGCAACTGTGTTGAAATTTGAAATGTAGTTAATCCTTTTTGCTTAGCTTAGTTAAGAATCAAATTGATAGTTTCTCCCAGGCAGGTGGAAAGGTACACCAATGAATGATGGTGCACATACTATATGCTGCTACAGAAATGAGATTTGGGAGGATAGATGTGATTTTATTAACAGTGGGACGCTGCTGTTCCTAAATGAAGACAATTAAAAAACTGGAGTTGAATTGCTTTATTAGGTATACAAAGCAAGGAAAAGGCTGGCTGAACAAAAAAAAATAGTAAAAGAATGATTTTGTGATTTGAAGAAACAACATTAAAACTCATTTTATTGGATGGAAAAAACCATAAAACAACAGTTCGACACCTTCCTCTAAACCTGCAGATTAAATGGGGCAAAATTGGACAAAGCAACCAACAGAAAGATACTTTTTCCATGATGAAAAAGGGGCATGGGACTCCTTCCCATGTACCTTAAAGCCCTAAGGTTGCTCTATGTACACTTCTTCCTCGATGATCCCATTAAGGAAAGTTGTCTTCACATTCATCTGATGTAATCTGTCCTCAAATCGATTGTGGCCATCTCTGAAATCAGAAACCTAAAGGAAAATTTGTTACTGGAATTTTAAAAATCTGTTGTAACCTATATGAAATTTGATCTTCTTCCTTCAAAGTTATTGCTCTGATACCATGTTAATTTCCTAATTCCAGATCTGGTTTTAATTTCTTAACAAATTTTATACCCAAAAAATATTTCTTTAATCTCTGAATGTAAAAAACACTGGAATGTTTAACAGAAAATTAAATAGCGGAATCGCATACATAGGAAATATTTCACACAACAAATAACCCTCCAATTACTCTTCACTTTTATTATTTGAATAATGAGGGCCGCCTTGCTAGGGAAATGACCCACAGAGAAAATATAGAATTTTTTACAGAAAAGTTAGAACTTGGAAAATCTGCCCCAAAAAACCCTAATATGCACCTAGCTGAATTTTCCTCCACTAGTGTGGTCTCTGCAGTTCCTGAAACCTTGCATGTGTGGCCTGTCTCACACGAACCCTCCACACGTGCGGCTCATAAGCTATTCTCTTCACAAGTGCAGTGTCTCTGCAACTCAATTCCCTCACAGGGTACGACCTTCAATGATTTTTGGTGCTTAGAAAATCAAGTCGACCTTAGTCTCCACTCGATCTTCCTTCTGAAATTTCTTGTCACTGCTGCAACACTTCTTTTTTGTTTAGCCCTGAGTATGACACTCACTCTTGTTGTGTCTTTCGCATTGGCATTTCTTTTATAATTTCTCATTGAGCTAAACTCCTAACCCTAATCTCCAAAGTGATGGATGGCTAGGTTTAAATTCTAACGCACTTGAGATCAATGGTTGAGATTAAAACAAATTCACTAAAGTATATAATTTTAATTTTCCTTGGTTTCTTAGCTCAATATCCAACATAATTAATTATGTGCTTTTCCTAAGTTAGACTTAGGCTAAATTATAAAAGCAACTTACTCAATAAATTGAACATGTATGCTAAGGAGATTTATGGACGACTCCTGCATACTTGACACTTAGTCAATGTAGAAATATCTATTTGTTGCTACAATCATCAATGAGATTGAGCTTGTTGCAGACAAATTGGACCAAATTGAAGAGAGTTCATACCTTGCTTCTTAGGTTCTTCATCCGATGTAAACACAAAGTCCCATAGCCCATCATTCAATCAAAGTTTGGCATCCACCCTTTCTGAATTGAGGTCATCTTCCACTTGGGTTCTTTCCTTCATAGAGTTTGATATCTCAGGGACTCTACGATTGGGTGAGAAAGGTATCCCTACCTTGCACTTTGCTCCTTAGGGGCTCTCAATTCAAATCCTTCCCCAGGTCGAGCGCGTGGTTGGTTCTTAGAGGTGTCCCGAATTTTTCAGACGATTACTATCTCCCAGAGCACCTTCCCCTGTTCAAATTCTCCCTTGATGCACCAGACCATCTCTTGCTAACTAGACGGGTACTAAACAAGGCTATTAGAGAGGACATCTACAGATTGTACATTCGGGTCATTTGGATCTCACCATCGACAAGCCTATGCTGAAAGGTGTCTCTCTACCTGGAGCACTTTTTGGAGCTATGTGGTGGCCTCATCATCGACCCCCTTACACATGCAAACATTGGAAACACAGGCTCAGGATCCCTTTGGGATAGCTCTGAGTTGACTCCCACCGACTCTAGATAGAGATAGTTCACCATATACCACGATATATTATGATGTTCTAGGTGTGCCACCTTTTAGGTGTTGGAGACGTAGTTGCATATGCACCTCACTTTTCGGTGTCTCTTATACTATGGGACCAAAGGAAGCTATCACTACCTATGTAGGGACTTAGAGGGCTCCATCTCTACTTTCTTCTGGTATTAAGATCATAGATGCTTAGGCCTCTTAATTAGGGAGAGCTTCAAAGCTTCAACTACAGATCTTAGCTCCTGCACACCATGCCCCACCTTGGGATGATTAGACCGATTCCCTCATACTTCCCTGTTGATCCCTCAGATTAGATCAACAAATGATAGACAAAGTTTTAGAGTCCACCTAATAAACGAATGGTGAGACCTCAGATTTCTTGTCAACCTCCCTCCCTAGGAGCCTACTTGATCTCATTGAGAGTAGTTTGGAGTTGCGGGTATGTACATCAGGCCACACATTCTTAGAGCATTAGAGAGATCAACTCTAGGAGGATCTAGAGTAGATCACCTCCTGCTCTTTAGACTACCTCCCAGGTTCAAAGGAGTATCCCTCGCTCATACATTCCCCCCAATATCATACAACTGGGATCCTCGAAGTTTTCATAGGACTCTTGTTAATTTTGGACAACTAGGTCCAAACTCCATGTTGTGATGCTCAAATGAAGATGCCAATATTTTTATTGGATTCCTCTTTTGGAGAGGTGCAAGATCGATCTAAAGATCATCTTGATCTGATGAGCAGAACATTTATTTTGAATTTATTCAAAATATGTGCAGGTCGGCCTTAAGGTTTTGTGCTCCAGCAGTTGTGTCACACACCCTCATTGATGGATATATATTGCTCAACGTTGGAGGACATTTTCACTCATCTCATCCTCACACATTCTCTCTCCTCATCTGATTGGTTCGATCACCTTGGAGGCTCTTCTCTTCACACGTGGGAAATTTCAGCGAGCAACAATTTTCTGTTTTCGGCCTAGGGTTTTTGTAGTGGCGTTGACCAGCGTTGACTTTGGTCAACGCAAGGTCAAACGGACCTGAAACTCTCCCTAAATTTCAATTTTCCAAATCTGCATTTTTTGGCACTATTCCCGAGGCTGGATGTTGACTTTGACTTGGTTGCGTTGACCTATCTGCTGCTACTGTTTGCGTTGATCATTGACTGACAGCGTTGACTTTTGGTTAACTTTTGGGTTGATTGTTTTGGCTGTCCCAGAGGGTTGTGTGACACTACTGGTTGGCTGACCATATTGAGACTTTGTTGGTTGAAGCATCCTGTTGACCGCCGTAATGCACCAACACACTTATATATTTCTGGCTTGATTTATGTCGATCTACTGGTATGTTCTATCAACATTTTACTTTATTGTTTATGTGATTGCTGACTGATATTGGGATAAAAAGTAAAGTTGCATCAAGCATAGATCATCTACAAAAATTTACATGGTATTAGAGCTGAGGTGAAGACAAAGCCCTAGTTTGTAACAATCACCGAAGAAGAGGATGGGTTCCTCAAACTACAATGGCTTTAAGGCTAATGACAAATTGACTGGGAAGGATGACTTCCATGCTTGGAAGATGACATTGGATCTTAATTTGGAAGACCAAGATGTCATGGACTATATGCAGGGTAAAATCCAAGAGCCTCCATCCACTGCAACTGCTGCTGCCAAAACAAAGTATAAGGGGGAAATCAAAGCAAAGCTGATGATCAGGGACTCAATTCATAAGAGTCTGGTTGCCTACATCTTTGAGCTGCGCACATCTAAGGAGATGTATGATAAGTTTATCCACATGTTCAAGGCCAACAATGCAAATCAAGTCTTATTCTTCAAGAATCAGTTGAAGAATCTGAAGAAAGGCAGGGATGAGTCTGTTCAATCATATTTTCTGAAGCTGACCAAAATCAGGGATAATCTGTTGGCTATTGGGGAGATAATAGTTGATCGAGAGATGGTTCTCATCGCACTTGGAGGCCTCTCATCCGAATGGCAAGTATTCAATGCTACCATTCTCAATGACAATGTGATTACCTGATTTTGACGAAGTACTATCGGTATGTGTACAAGAAGAGACAAGGATGAAGGAATATGAAAATGAAGGAAATGCTACCTTCGCTACTCATACTAAGAAGAAGAACTTTGGTGGTCCAAGGAACAAAGGAAGAGCAGGGGCCCAAGGAAAGAAAGGCAAGTGTTACACTTGTCACAAGCCAGGTCACTATGCTAGAGAATGCCCTTTCAAGAAGGATTCTCTCGATGATGATGACAAAATTAATAATCGGAGGAATGGCAATCAAAGGAACAACAGGTTCAAGGGGAAGAGGAAGGCTCCCTCCGGTGGAAATGGTCACCTTTCAAAAGGTCGAGAAATTCCAGGAATGAGGAATAAAAAATGTTGTTGATAAAAGAAATGAATTCATTCTTGCATCTGCCCTCTCTGCTGCATCTCCACCCGACACTATGGATGTCTGGTTGATTGATAGTGGTGCCTCAAGGCACATCACTGGGTTCAAGGAAGCACTTTCTGATATGGTTGAGAAGGATACTAATCTGGAAATTATCCTTGGAGATAATGCCACATATCCCGTGAAAGGGATAGGGACTGTGACCCTCCACTTGTCTCAAGGTCAAGTCCTCCACTTGCTGGATGTACTCTATGTACCTGATTTGAAGAAGAACCTTGTTTTGATTTCAGCCATGTAAGACAAAGGTTTCAATGTGGAATTCATTGATGGGAAGGTGCATATCTGGAAGAAGAGACACCAACCTCCTCAAACTGTTGAAGAACTTTGCGCTCCATGATATTTTGAAGTGCACCTCTAATGAGATCTCCCCATGAGATTCTCTTTTCACCAATGGCTCTCCAAAACCATTGAGGTTCTGGATCTGCTGCAGGTAGAAGTTTCTCTTTGAGCTGTGAGATGCTCATTGAGAAAGTGTCATCTAGAAAGGAGAAAGTATTCCTCATCTCAAGATGTCTACCATCTATCATCTTTACCTCCATTGCTTCATGATGGAAGCTACCTTCAGAATGCTCCAAGAATAATGGGGCCCTCTTATCATCACTGCTACTAAGTGATAGCATTGTAGATCTGCATGGTGATACATATGTTGTCTCATGGCAAGGCACAATGCTGAACTCATAGTCAGCCATTGTACATAGGATCATGCTCATCCCATCTTCTGAAACTTTACACTTCAACTCAAAGTGTTGAATGTAGCTCAATAATGATGAATTGGGATAGCTCTTCATCTCCTCCTTGATTAGATCAAGGGTCCTCTGCGCTGTGATATGTTGCTGCTTCAAATCAGAATGTTGTTCTAACCCTTGGTTATGCATTGGCCATGATGGCATGTCCCCATAAGTTTCAATAAGAGGTACTGAAACAATATGAG
This sequence comes from Pinus albicaulis, assembly GCA_034641835.2. Classification (NCBI taxonomy): domain Eukaryota; kingdom Viridiplantae; phylum Streptophyta; class Pinopsida; order Pinales; family Pinaceae; genus Pinus; species Pinus albicaulis. The sequence continues at coordinate 933,816,135 of CM076570.1, read as the reverse complement.
ATGAAAGTGCATGCATACCTTGGATCAACTGATGTGTGGGATCCTCTTGTAAGACCACAAGAGTTCTTCCAACCGGTACAATGGTCTCTCCAGCTGCTGGTAAGAGTGATGGTTGATCTTCTATCAATGTACCAGCGTTGGAATCTACCTCCTCTTTCTCATTCATCTCCTGAATCATGCATGGGACTCCATATGTCAAGAGCTTAAGTCTATCTTGCAAAGAAGCAAGTGTCTTTCCTTCGCATACAAGTACTTCTGCAGCTGGTGGTGAATGTAGTGACTCTTTGTCCAAAGTGACCAGAATGACATCCTCCCTTGACTTCTCAGGAAATGTCTCTTTGTGAAGTATCTCTGGTTTTCTCACATCAAACTTCTTCCTCAACTTGTGAAAGAAATTTGAATATTTAGTCACCTTTACATGCTCCATGTGACCAAACCACCAATCATTTGCTTCACTGTAAAGAAGAAGTGCTGCAATCTGGACAACCTCTTTTTCAACCACAGGATGTAGCCTGAAAAATGCATCTGACTCTTTCCTCCAAGCCAATAGTGCTTGAGGAAGATCCATCAAATGTAGGCAAATAGAACCTATTATGCCTCTTTCTTCAATTGCTGCTATAGGGTCCTCTTTCTTCTTTGATTTTGAAGAATTGTTGGAGAATTAGATTCTCCTTGAATGCTCTAGACTGTGCTTTGTACTCTTCAAGATACAGACTGAGAGTCTCATGAATCTCAGGTTTTCTTCTTCCTTCATTTCTATAACATTCACCTTCTTCAAAGAAAGTGGGCATAGTAGATCTATGAGGAGATCTATGATTCTTCGGTTTTCTTGTTGTTGATAGGAAGTACTTGGACCTTCCTCATCGAATCTTCTTCTTGGATCCTCCTTTTGCCTTTCTCTCTTCATTTGTTTGACCTCTTTCGAGAGATCTTGCATGGATTTAAAGAGAAGAGTGGCAAAACTACAATCCTCCTTCATGATAGATTTCATCTATTTGCTTCTTCTTTTGATGCAAATGCCAAAAGATGAAGTGTCCACAAGCTGAGCCAAAGATCATGCTCTGATACCACTGTAATATCCCAAAAGGGAGAATGCAGTAATACTGAAACACAATATAAGAACTGCAGCAAAGTAAACAATAAATCTAAATACACATCAGAATGCACAGAAATAGCTGAGCCATTTTTATTATATGAGAGGTGAACAACAAGTACAACAATGCTCAAAATATGAGACACTCAAGCCAAAAGATGGCCTAGAATGACCCTGAAACGATCCCACAAGAGAGATTGCGTAACTGTTGGACTGCTGGAAGGTAAACTGCGTTGTCCCTGCTGCAACTACCAGAAAGATAGAAAGTCATATCTAGGCAGTATGGGAGCTCCGATGATGCTGAAACTTTAGATCCGGGCTCTATGATGGATCCCCAAGATAACCCATAAAGGATTTCTCAGATCTGTCAAACTTAGAAAATCACCCTCTTAGGGCTTGCACTATGTAGCTGCTGGGTATGTAGATCTGCTACATGAACTGAAGATAAGATGGCTGGAATGATGTGTAATCAACTCTATGCAAGAAGGGCTGATCCCTTCACTAGATCCTTGGGCTAAAAGCTCAAGATCTAGCTCCTCCAATCTCCTCCACTGAAAATAGCTGTTGGATGAACAATAGCTTCAGAAAACTGTGCTGTAAGAGAGGGAGGCCCAATAGTCTGCTGCTAGATATGTCAAATCAACTCCTGAATGATGGAAACAATAGATCCAATGTGAGGAGATAGTCCCTCATAGGATTTCCAGCTGAAATACTGGAAACTTCCTTCCTCCAATAGATCTACAGGATTGGACTGCGCAATCCTTGAGGGAACTGCTTCTGTCTGGAGGTAAAATACAATGGACTGAATGCCGGATATAGATTTGATGCTCCTGGAAGACTGAATATGAAATACAAAGTGAAGGATGGATCCTCCACCGGTGTCCTAGTTGGAATGCTAGAAACAACCTTCTGAAGATGGCACCAATGCCTGATAAGGGATAGAGCCCAATAGAAAACCTTCCCAGAGTAGGCACTCGAAGTCCCCCGTGGGTAAGGGTGGGATTTCCGCTCTGAAACACCTTGTGCTAAACAACACTGCAGACTTAGCTAAACAACTCAAGTATGCGTAGAAATGTCCTAAGACAAATCCAGATCTAAACAGATCAAAGAATAATCTAAGTATCCAAATCTCCTTTCTATTGTGCCTTCAGCATCATTATATAGATCATTAGCCTTCCATAGCCTAGGTCCACTTCGTAACTACGCTGTGCATGTGGACATAAGTCTCCACAGTTGACTGCGTTGTTTCTCTATGTCCTCCATCATGTTCACATGGGGTGATCACCCTCTCCATCATGTGTGCATTAAATGCATCACTTCCTCCACTAACTTATCATAAGTGCTTTATGATCTTCTTTGAATGCACTATGATCTCAGTTGGCCTCTTCAAAGATCCTCATGATTTCACATTTAAGATCCATGATCTTATTTGACTGTTTCATCCTCCATGATCTATCTCATAAATGAGACATGATGTCGATTTCTTTGTCATTAATGGAGATGCTCCACTACTCCATGTTTTAGATCTAGATCTAGAATATCCACATACACACATCAAAAGTGGATTTAATTTATCTTTGAGGATTATGGGTCCCTCCACCTTTTTATTTACTTAATTAATTAAGTTTATTAAGAACTCTCATATTCCAAATATCATGTGAAAATTTGGGAATATTACAGTCCTCCCCTGCAAAATGTTGCTTGTCCTCAAGCAACTGCAAAAGTAGAGGCTAGAGCAATCTGTCCCCCTCCAAATGGCATCCACACAATGAAGGTCTCCCCATTTTCTGCAATGAGTTATGTATGCCCAACACCAAAATTGACTCTCTAGAATGTCTAGAGTGACCTCTAACTGTGTAGCTAGATGTCCCTCCTCAATCATGAAGTTGCAAGTGACAACCATAAGCTGTCCAACATCCTCCAAAATACATGAGATACATAAAGATAGATAGCTCCTTCCACAAAAGGAAAACTCTAACTCACGAAGTATACCTCCATCCCATGCTACATGAAGTAAAGAGAGGCTTTTCATGCCTCCATCCCTGGCCTTGTTGGCCTTGTTGGATGTAAGCATCATCCCAACATTGTACCAAAGAAGAAGTAGAGATATATGGGTAGACAAAGGTGTCAAACCATATTCTCCCAATAATAACCACCGCAGCAATGCTCCCTGTTGCCACACCACACCATCAAAATACCAAGTATGGTGTCCATACTCTCCAAGTAAGAGCCATCGGAGGAATGCCTCTTGCTGCCATCCTCCAACACTCATGCCGAGTAGGGGAGTATGTAGGACCAAAGTCCCCCAATAAAAGTTAAAGCAACAAGACCTCTTGCTGCCTCTTCACATCATCATGTGAATCATGGAGCAACAACAACATATTGAAGGACATATGGAATGTCATATCAGCCCAATACAAACAAACTCCATTATCACACATCATGAGAGTATTATGCCATATTACAAACAATACAAAACACATAAACATGGGAGATGTCATGTGATGGCCAAAATCTCTCAACCAAAATGAACATGCCTTCTTTTGCTTCATTCTGTCATTGATACACAAGGCATGAGTTAAGGAAATATGAGCTATTGGGTGGTAACCATACTCACCCAAAAGCAGCCAGCGCAACCATGCCTCCTTCATTACATGAGTGTTATTTAAGGCATGGATCAAAGGAATAGGAGCCTTTGGGTAGTAACCAAACTCACCCAAGAGCAACCAGCGTAACCAAGCTTCTTGCTGGCCCATGTCATATATCTGTAAGTGGTCATGCAACCCCTTGCTTACTATCCTCACCCACTCATCCCAATGTGGATGATGAATGATGTTTTGCAAAAAATTGGTATCCTCCCATTGTAGGACGCCAACCTCCTCGAACTCTTGAAGAACTTTGCACTCCATGATATTTTGAAGTGCACCTCTAATGAGATCTCCCCATGAGATTCTCTTTTCACCAATGGCCCTCCAAAACCAGTGAGGTTTTGGATCTGCTGCAGGTAGAAGTTTCTCTTTGAGCTGTGAGATGCTCATTGAGAAAGTGTCATCTAGAAAGGAGAAAGTATTCCTCATCTCAAGATGTCTACCATCTATCATCTTTACCTCCATTGCTTCATGATGGAAGCTACCTTCAGAATGCTCCAAGAATAATGGGGTCCTCTTATCATCACTGCTACTAAGTGACAACGTTGTAGATCTGCATGGTGATACATATGCTGTCTCATGGCAAGGCACAATGATGAACTCATAGCCAGCCATTGTACATAGGATCATGCTCATCCCATCTTCTGAAACTCTACACTTCAACTCAAAGGGTTGATGTAGCTCAACAATGATGAACTGGGATAACTCTTCATCTCTTCTTTGATTAGATCAAGGGTCCTCTGCACTGTGATATGTTGCTGCTTCAAATCAGAATGTTGTTCTAACCCTTGGTTATGCATTGGCCTTGATGGCATGTCCCCATAAGTTTCAATAAGAGGTACTGAAACAATATGAGATGAAAGTGCATGCATACCTTGGATCAACTGATGTGTGGGATCCTCTTGTAAGACCACAAGATTTCCTCCAACCGGTACAATGGTCTCTCCAACTGCTGGTAAGAGTGATGGTTGATCTTCTATCAATGTCCCAGCACTGGAATCTACCTCCTCTTTCTCATGCATCTCCTGAATCATGCATGGGACTCCATATGTCAAGAGCTTAAGACTATCTTGCAAAGATGCAAGTGTCTCTCCTCCGGATACAAGTACTTCTGCAGCTGGTGGTGAATGTAGTGACTCTTTGTCCAGAGTGACAAGAATGACATCCTCCCTTGACTTCTCAAGAAATGTCTCTTTGTGAAGTATCTCTGGTTTTCTCACATCAAACTTCTTCCTCAACTTGTGAAAGAAATCTGAATATTTAGCCACCTTTGCATGCTCCATGTGACCAAACCACCAAACATTTGCTTCACCATAAAGATGAAGTGCTGCAATTTGGACAGCCTCTTTTTCAGCCACAGGATGTAGCCTGAAAAATGCATCTGACTCTTTCCTCCAAGCCTTAACAGTGTTTGAGGAAGATCCATCAAATGTAGGCAAATAGAACCTATTATGCCTCTTTTATCAATTCGTCCAACCTATCTTGATCACGCAGTCCATATGGCGCCATCTGCTTAGAAATAATCTGTCGGAACATATACTCCTCTCCCTGCTTTTGTTGCTACCCTCAACAGAAACTCAGATCTAGGTCGTTGGTGATAAAGGCACCCTCTGCTCCTTTTGACAATTGATTTCCTGAATCAACCTTCTTCGATCACCCTCCAATTGATCCTCAGATTTCTTTGGCAAAAATTTGCTGAGCTGCTGTTCTCCTCTAGCTCTTTGTCAACTTAGCTAGGCACGATTTTGAACCGACAAAATCTCCACCACACCAGCAACTGCTAAAGATTTGAAGCTCTGCTTCCAGAACACGACAAATTTGCACAACAACTTGAAACTAGACTGCATCCCTCTGGCTGGCCTCCGCTGGGATTGCTGTTAATTTCTGAATATGTTCTATGCCATTTCAGATTAGGGCACTCAATATTGAAGTAGATAGAACATACTAATAGATCGATGGAAGACAAGCCAAAACAGAGATAATGAATGGTGGCGTTACGGAGATCAGCAAGATGCTTCTACCAGCAAAGTCTCCAATAGGTCATTCAGCCAAGCGTGTCACACATTACCCCAGAACAACCCAAACAAAGAAAACTCCATAAATGCACAGCACCAAAAACGCAGCTCCATCTCCATCAAGAGAGAGGAAAATCCTCCACACAATGTGTGTATAATGAACTCCAAGTCTCTCCAATATATAGGCATCTTTGGGGGTGTGTGACACGCTCTTTAAGACATTTAAGTCTATATTATATTCCAGGCCGACCTAGCACATAAGTGGAATAAATTCAAAGTCCATGTTCTGCTCATTCGATTGAGATGATCTTTAGATCAATCTTACACCTCTCCAAAAGAGGAATCCAATAAAAATATTGGGATCGTCATCTGAGCAGCACAACCCGGAGTTTGGACCTAGTTGTCCAATTTTAACACTCCCTCTCAACTAGGGAGAACTCCGTCCAGTAGTGCAATCCAAACATCGTGCGTCATCCCGCTGTAACTTGCTTTGCTGGCCTCTTTATTTCAAAACAGAAGTGGGTCAGTCACAAAGACATCATACCTGGCTGACAGATTCGGCCTAGAGGTCCGAAACCTCTATAGGACTCACAAAGAGTCTCATACCAACTCGAAGTTGGATTACTTGACCAGAAGTCAGTTGGAGGTCCGAAACCTCACTAGGACTCAAGAGAGTCATATACTAACCCGAAGTCAGTTGGAGGTCCGAAACCTCGCTAAACTTGATCCCAGATCAAGTGGTTGGACACGTGCCATCCTAGACATAGAGAGTACGGCAATCTCCGATGCGTCCATCGGTCTTGCTATGGTCTCTATTCACATTTCCCACCTCATTGGCCAAATGAGAGGTACTTCCCATGAGTCTGAAACTCCATGGGTAGGATGCATATGGGGCACAAATCAGAGAGAGGTAAACCATCTCAATATCATCACGGTGGGGTAGAAGCACACCAACTAGGTTCGGCAAGCCTAGCCCTATGGTTGCTTATAGCACCAAAGCTATCCCCAAAACCCCCTTGGAGCTCCCAGAGCTCATCGTCCAACAAGACCCTCAGAATAGGGTCGTTCCATGATTCCAAGATTCTCACGGAAGGTTAGGAACATGACCTTCCCCAAGGGCATTGTGAGAATATCCGCGACCTGCTCATCAGTTCCTATATGATCGAGCCTTACGGCGCCTCGCTGTACCATATCCCGGATAAAGTGGTACCAACCATCAACATGCTTGGATCAATCGTGGAACCCGGGATTCTATGACAAATGAATCCCCCTTTGGTTATCACAAAGGATAACAGTGGCATCTAGCACATGCTCGAACAACTCATTGGAAAGCTTTCGCAACGAAGTGACTTCACAACAGTCACAGATGCCAATGCACTGACCCCACTGGTGTCGCGGCCACCGACTGGCTTCTGTGCTGCATCTACTTGTGAAGTAGCATCCAGATGTGCTCTTACAATCCACCACACTGCCGGCCCAATTAGCCTCAATATATCCAAGGAGTGTCATGCTCCCGGCAGTGTAATTCAGCCCATGGTCTATCGTGCCACAAAGATATCTCAAGAGTTTCTTGGCACCAAACCAGTGAATGTTATGATCAACCATGTGTTCACTGCACAACATACGTCTGAACGGGTGTTCACTAAGAACATAAGAGCCCCTACGAGTTGACGATACTCAGTAGGATTTGCTAACACGGGCTCAGCAGCGCTGCCACTCAACTTCTTAAAGTTGAGCTTCATCGGTGTCGACACGGACTTACAGTCCACCATACCAGAAGCTTCATAATGTATTTTCCTTGAGAAAGGAAAATCTCACCAGTCTCTCGCTGCACTGGCCTAGGCATCAAACTTAGCCCTTCATCAACTCTTAGCAAAGCGAGCTCCCTCTTACACTGATGAATGAGAGGGTTAGCACCTATCAGGAAGAGGTCGTCCACATACAGTACCAAAATGAGAGGCTTTTCTCTATCAATTTTGAAGTAAAGGTTCGGATCAGCATTACTACGAGTGAAGCCCAGCTTCATCAAGTAATTATCTATCCTCTCGTACTAAGCTCTGGGTACTTGCTTTAACCCATAGAGGGCTTTCTTCAACCTGCAAACATGGGTGTCCCGATCCCGGCCTTCGAACCCCAGAAGTTGCTCCACATACACCTCTTCCTTTATCGCACCATGCCACAAAAAAAACGGTCTTTACATCCATCTATAGCAGCAAGGGAAATAATAGATTATAGGTGCAATAATAATCAGTGCCTTCAGGCAACACATTTTCCCATTAGATCCATGCTTGATCTTAAATTGAGGTGACACCAGCTTTGATCGATGGTCTAGGAACCATATCCTAGATATCACCCTCGCATCCATGCAGACTTTGATGCTTTCCAGTTTCTGCAAATGATTCAGGCTCGTATTGTACTCATGGCAGCTAGATACCCCTAGTATTTATATGGCTTCTCGGTTTTCTTCCGGAATTTCCCCCTCTGAAGCCATATGTCTTTGAGCCATAAGGATCTTCTTTCGTTCAGCAATGATATTAGCTCAGGAGCATATACAGATGTATTCTCCCTCTTAATGCCCGCTTCTCTCTCGAGATAAGACATTTATTTTAGATGAGGGCATCCTAGACACCAACTTGGAAAAGGGGTCTTATTCTCCCACGGTCAAAACCATCCAAACAGGCTTTGTTAATCATGGTTCAAGACTCCTAACAACATGACTGAACGCTACAAAAAACTTCTTAGTTCACACTTCAAGTTTATCATTACGCTATAACTGCTACTAAGAATCTCGTAAACATGAGTGTCTGTCTATGTCACTATCATAATGACAGTGACATAGAATCACAGATTTAGCTCCTCAAAATGGCGGATACAGAGATACCTTCTGAACTGCCATTATTGTCTTCTTCATCATTAACAGAATTGAAGATTTCAAGCTTACAGCAATTACCTGATGTTCTGAGATCTGTTGTAGCTTCCTTAACCAGCCCTCTAAGATTTTCTTTACTGCAACCCACAGAACTAGGGATCCAATCATGAATCCTTCTCTCATGATTCTGCACTTGAGGACTTCATCTACTACATCTGGTATTTCATCTTGTACTGCTTCTTATTTTCAGATCTGCCCAAGTACAGTTAATAGTTGACTGATCTAAGGCTACAAATCTTCAGATCTCAAATCTGCAATTTGTCTCTTAAATTGCACAGATCTAGGAACCAATCATACAGTTGTTCCAATCACAGAGTTGTCCTTTCTTTATGTCAATTCATGCAGATCCAGCACAACCATAATGGTGCTCCTGGTCATCAATGTTACTGCCCCAATCATCCAACAGGATAAATCTGGGCCCCTCAGTTTAGGGCATCATTCAGTTCTGAGTACACAGAACTACCAGGCCATTAGGCCTTCTATGACATTCTGATATGTTGCCTTGTTTGCTAGACAATTCCTGAACAGTTGAAGCTTGCATGACAAGTTCTGTTTCCTGGTTTGAGCATTGCTAAACATACAATTCGTGCAATCTACAGATTTGATCTGCATGCCCGGAATAATATCTTCTTTGCAACAGAAAGGTGTGTAATCCATAGTAGGTATTTGATACATACCTTGTCAAAACATGGACTGTCCTTTGCGCTAGCGGCTCCCTAATACAGCAGCATACGCTGCCATTCTATTAGCGTACCAATCTAGATATCTCCAGTCCCCGCCGCCTCATCGTAACACACTTACAAATGATCTCGTTAAAATTGGACAACTAGGTCCAAAACTCCGGTTGGCTGCTCCGATGACGATCACAATATTTTTTATCGATTCTTTCGTAGAGGTAAGATTGATCTAAAGATCATCTCGATCAGATGAGCAAAACATGTACTTTGAATTTATTCCACTTATGTGCTAGGTCGGCCTGGAATAAAATATAGACTTAAATGTCTTAAAGGACGTGTCACACACCCCCAAAGATTCCTATATATTGGAGAGACTTAGAGTTCATTCGACACACATTGGTGTGGAGGAATTCTCTCTCTTTGGATAGTGTTGGAGCTATGATATATATGGACTGTTCTTTGTTAGGGTTGTTCTGGGTTATGTGTGACACGCTTGGCTGAATGACCTATTGAAGACTTTGCTGGTAGAAGCATCCTGCTAATCGTCGTAACGCCACCATTCATTATCTCTGTTTTGGCTTGTCTTCTATCGATCTATTAGTATGTTCTATCTTCTTCAGTATTGTGCCCTAATCTGAAATGGCATAGAACATAAGCTGAAATTAACATGATCTAATCATGAATTGCCAAGTGTGCCCACCTTCTGTTGTACAAGGTCCTTTATGACAGCAAGTCTAAGGCACCTTGTCACCTTAGCACATCATAAAGATGACAAGCACATGATCCAAACACTGCCCCACAAATCATGGACTCAACACACCTTCACAAGACACTGCTGAAATACAGTTTGCACTGTTAATTAGGGCACATACTGCAGCCCCAGATTCATCACACAGTTAGCAAACAAACCCTTCTAGGGTTGTGGTTTACCTTGGAGGGGTTCCTTCAATGCCATACTGCCTCCTTAGGTTGTTGTCCACTCTTTGACAACCCTCAAATTTGACCCAGCTGTGTGCTATGCCCTGCGGCCTAGCACCACAGCTTCAAATCATGCCCAAGTCTGTTCATAGAAGGCGACTTCCTTCTGCTGTCCTTTAGGACCTTCAAACGATATTTAAACCCTTAAATATGCCTAGACATTGCTTCAAATCCAGCGGTTGTCCTTCAGTGACAGAGCGGTCTTCAACCTAACTCAAACAACCCTAGATCTAGCCATTGATATCCACGCTGGAGTGCTTCCATTTCTGCGGGCAATCCAGAACTTAAACCATGCAAAAAACAGATCCAAACTTACCTTAGGGACAGACGTCAAACTGCAGTTGTATGGGCACAATTATCCTCCACCAAAACAACATTTCTTGATTGCGGCATCCTTCAAAAATGAGGTAGGGACAGTGGCATTATTTGGGCTGAAGTTCTAGGCACTTTGCAGCCCCAAACATTCTTACGCTGCCCCTGGTTTAGGTTAATAAGGCCTGCGGCCTATTTCAGCGTCTTGTTGTCACTTACAACCTCGTTCTAGCTTGAGGCCTAGGTAGAGAAGGTTCTTTCTTCATGCAATTAGCTGATCTGGGCACGTTACAACCCATGAACCCTTCACGCTACCCTGATTTGGGAGGCTAGGCCTGCGACCTACCTCAACTGGCTTCTTTACTTTGATTTCAGCCTTCAAATGATCCACACATGGTGCTGTAGCTACCCTTCTCTGCGGTCCTGTAGATAGAGATATATCACACAATTTATTCACCGAAATACACTTCAATACGTACCTTTCATCACTGTGGAGACTGCCCACTGGTTAGGGCTTCTGACCTCACATCAACCCTCCCTCCTTGGCTTCCACAGGCTGCTAGATAACAGATGCAAATCTGACCCTAAACTAGGATCCAACATACATCAAGATGCACCCAAAATGCATACTTTAGCTCCCTGTTTTAGGGTCTGCTCCACGCTGCAAATCTAGATTGGTTAGGGCACGAACCACAGTCCCTAACACCCTTTAATTTTTGGCCTAGAAGTGCTCCTTAGAGCCGTGTCTATCTCTTCCTTGAAGGTCATGACACCTAGTTGTATGTCTGGGCTATTTCTAGCCCTTGAGCAGTCCTCATCCCTCCTTAATCTCTGCGGTAGGCTTCAGTGAAGCCTCACAGGCTTGTGACACTCTTGATTTGAGACAAACCATTCATCAAATAGCCCATAGACACGTCCTCCCTGCCTCGACCCTCTAAAAAGTCCATCGGCCCTCTAAATTGACCCTAAAACAGTCATCTATGTCTCCCTGTTTTTTTTTGAACTTCATTTGTTGCGGCTAAGACAGAGACTTAGTCTCTCCTCCACGAGCTATTCACTTGTGATTATGTTGCACAATGGATCAATAGAACGGAGATTGCAATTCAACACAAATTGGGCATTGTCTTCCCTAGAAGGCTTCGATACCATGTTAATTTCTGAACATGTTCTATGACATTTCAGATTAGGGAACTCAATACTGAAGCAGATAGAACATACTAATAGATCGATTGAAGACAAGCCAAAACAAAGATAATGAATGGTGGCGTTACGGTGATCAACAGGATGCTTCTACCAGCAAAGTCTCCAATAGGTCATTCAACCAAGCATGTCACACATAACCCTAGAACAACCCAAACAAAGAACACTCCATAAATATGTAGCACCAAGAACGCAGCTCCATCTCCATCAAGAGAGAGGAAAATCCTCCACACAATTTGTGTATAATGAGATCCAAGTCTCTCCAATATATAGGCATCTTTGGGGGTGTGTGACATGCTCTTTAAGACATTTAAGTCTATATTATATTCCAGGCCGACCTACCACATAAGTGGAATAAATTCATGTCCATGTTCGTCGCATCACTGAGATGATCTTTAGGTCAATCTTACACCTCGGCCGAAAGGAATCCAATAAAAATATTGGGATCGTCATCCGAGCAAGACAACCCCGAGTTTGGACTCGGTTGTCCAATTTTAACAACCTGCTTCGTGTGCCGCGCCGCCCACCCGCATTCTCCGCCGCTTAGCCGCCACTTCGTAACAAAATTTCTTCACCGATTTATTGAGATTCAGCCTGATTTGCAACTCGATACTCATGTGAAAATTTATTAATCTAAGAAACCCTACTACAGTATCTTGATTTACTTCTCCTACTTGACTATTTACACAAGTTATTAATCCTAAAATTTAGAAAAATAGCGAAGTAAACACAAATAGCAAATTCACACATACATATATATCATTTAATAATAGAAACTTCATAGACAAAGTGACACATGTATTTTCTAAGAAATGAAAATTTAGAAAAAACATCGAAGTAAATACAAAGAACTACCTACACATACATATCAATTATTGAATAGAACGCTCATATGACAAAGTGACACATAGATTTTTCAGACAATGTCCTCCGAAAAACCCAATGCGGGAAAATTGGTGCAGCTAGCTTTGGAGGGTTTTATTATTAAGCATATTCTGAATACAACAATTTCTGGGCACCAGACATGATTTGCCCTACAGAGAAAATCACGGCAACAGTATGTCTTTCACTCGGAGACAGAAAATATGGCTGATTCACACCCTCAAACGGGATTTACAGAACTCAATCCCTTTCTGGCCCACCGGAAACCTCAATGCTACTCCTCAACCCTCTATGTTAGCCTTATTGGTCTGCGTCAGCCTTTGCGCTGCTCTGGAAAGGCTTGCGTCACCCTCTCTGGGCTTACGTTGCACTTGCGCTGCCTTGACTGGGCCTGCGTCAGCCCTGCGTGGCTCCTGTTGCCTCTGCGTTGCCCTTGCGTGGCTCCTGCTACCTCTGCGCTGCCCTTGCGTGGGCTCTGGCTGGATTGCGTAGCATTAGCTGCCCACTGCGATGCTGGATATGTTGCCTCTCTGCCGTTGTTGTATTCTTGGCCTTGTATTCAGGATCCCACACCAAATACTGCCTCTCACTGCATTGCAAACTCTTCCTGAAATTCTTAGCAAACCATGCCCTAGAATTTCAGCTTAGCTTTAGTGCTATGCCAATGTGTATGTTCTCCAACTGACGCCAAGCCCTTCTCTTATACTTTTCTTGTTGGCAAATCAACGGTCGTGATCTAATCTCTAATCGACGGCTAAGATTAGAAACTGCTTGATCCACGTCACTTAAGTCATTTTCATCACATGTTTAATTTAATTCACTTTAATCTTTTAATTTTCCTAAGTTAGACTTAGCATCCTTAATTAAAGAGAATAATTATTTGAATATCTATCAAACCAGATGGAATTTCCCCAAACGCTTTTTGGGTCTTGGAGATCTCATGTACTCCAGCTCCTCCACAAAATTTCGGAGCTAGAGCACATCCGATGCTACCCCAAAATCTCAACATTAAACCCTATCCAACCTGTCTTCAAACCTATGATTAGTTGCTACCATTTCTAGATCTGGACAAATAAACTGATTTGTGCTAATTCATTTTAGCACTCACAAGAATTTACTGTCGGTTTTCTATTGTGCAAACTAGGAAATCAGCCTCCTCCTCTTTAGAGATGCTCTTTTCTAACCCTAGTAAATTAACAAATTATTTCATAGTAGTTTCCATGCTGATTTTTAATTTAATTTTTAGCTTACTGAATAAAATGTATTACTGGGATTTTAATTGGTGTATAATTTTTTTTTCAAGCAGAAGCAAATTGAACCAATCTCCACAAATATGCACACATAATTTATTTCCCTTCAAATCTGTTGCTTGTTCAAATAATTTCAGAACATACAAGGGCTCCCTTTCTTTGGAAAATGGCCCCTTGAAGAAAATATAAGCTACAACAATTACAGAAAAAAATTACAGGGCACCTATAATGTTGTATGACCCTTTGTTTTCTTATAAAAACCCTGATCTACAAATCTGCCTTCTGCAACTTGTTATACAGCATCATGGTGATTCTTCTATGTGTTTGCAAAGATGTACAACTGTGCTGTTGTCTGCTGTATGGTTGCGCTGTGTCGCGGCATTGCTGCTCTGTAATTCTGCCACCCTATATGTCCACATGACTGTCTTCTGTGCAGCCGCACAGATGCTGCTATACTTGTTGCCTTGGGTGATCTGCTGCCTGTAAAATTTGTCCTTCGATTTTTGGTTACTGGGTTTCCTCCCCTTTGCTGTTACCTGCTTGCACTCTCCTCCCTTGGACTTGATCTTTGGATGAAAAGTCCTTCTCCACCCTTGCAGAGATCTCCTATTGTTCACTGTCTTGTGCTCCCTAATATGTCTTCTCCCTTAGGCTAGCCTTCCTTTTATAAGATTGAGTTATTGACTAAACCCACTACACTAATCTTCAAAGTGATTAATGGTTGAGATTAGATATCAACATCACTTGAGATTAATGGTTGAAATTCATCTAATTCACTAATGCAAGTAACCTTTGGGTTTCATTAAATTAAAGTCACTTTTTTTTATAAAAAGAAATTACTTTAATAATTAACATAATTGCTAAGGTTAAAGGGTAATTAGACAACTTCCACACTTCTAGACACTTAGACCTGTGCAAAAGTACTTGTCTGAGCTACAAACATTAACAGTACCAACCTAAAATGTGCCAACACCAAGGGATTATTAAATCAAAATCACCATATAACATTAGGAAAATGTTAGATCACCATCCAATCGTAATGTAATGCCCTCTCTCTAACTCAAACTTCGGAAATAACATATCAATGAGGGTACTAACATCATGAAACACCTCCCCGAGGTGATGTCTAGCAAATGTGACATTATAAAGTTAAATCACCTAGGAAAATCACACAAGGGCAATATGAATCATCCCACCATAGCAACATCATAAGTGATAGTGACATAATTAAAAGGCTAACCCATCCAACCATCAAGTTTGTGCCCCATCACATATACAACATGCCAAGGCGATGTAGAGCACCCCTCCTAGTGCCATCAAATAATATCACATCATCATGCAAAAGTCAGTAGGAAACTTCAACAATCTTGATAATACATTTTCTAACCATCATCATACAACCCCTTGGGGGCCTAGAACCATCATCCATATCCAAGATAAGCATATATACCAAACCATCATAATGAGATAGTATGCTCCACATCCATCAGAAGTGAAACCAAGGAGTGATCAACAAGGCAAACACATGAGAAGGCCCCCAGGCAGCAAGCACAATCACCATCCAACCAAGGAGAAGTGAGACTGCCCCAACCAAAGATCCCCTTCAAGGGATCAAATGCATTGAAGAGAAGGGGCTCCACAAAGATGAATCCCGCAAGCCAGTCCAATGCTTCAAGAGTACTAGCAGCAAATCTTGATCAATGTGATAAAAATCACAAGATGGAACCCCACAACATAAGTTGTAACACCCCTGATAAGAGGTGCTGGGTCACCAAGGATAGACATCTTTTTCCCATAGTTTTATATGATGATGGGTTGCTGTTACATGTGAGCAGTTTCCTTCTTGTGGTATGGAACTCCATGGGAGGTTTGCAGGCTATATAACTCTATATGGAACTCCATAGTAGTCGCAGTTGGAGTGATTATCCTGAGAACAAACAACATTATTCTTGATCATAGCACATCTCTAGTCGACTATGTATGAGATGGGCTACATCTCCAGATCCTTGAACTCCACAAGGTTTTGTAGCCTATTTTCTGAAGAATGATATCTCTGTACCTTCTGATATGTTGCAGAGATCATTCTGGACTCTAATGGGTCTCTATGAAAATGAGATCGCACTCTTTTACCTATATATTCTGAACATTATCACTATTACAGTGGTGGCATTCCAAACATGAAATTCCCTTTTTCTTTTGTAATGATATTCATTGGTCGTCAGTTTGGGATTGGTCACCATTGTAACTTGTTTATGTTAGTTAATTTCATCTGTCTCAAATACTGTTAAATATTTCTTCCATTTGGTTTGATCTTTAATTAACAGTGTTGAATATGTAGGTGTTATTATAAACATTCCTTGATAACCATGAATTACTGCGCTGGTTTTTGGTTACAGACAAATGCTGATGCTCATGGGCCAAGGCAGCCATGGCATGATTTACACTCTAAAATAGAAGGTCCAGCTGCATATGACATACTCACAAATTTTGAGCAACGTTGGCGTAAAGCAATAAAATTACATAAGTTTGGTAAACGTTTCAGGAAGGTTGCTCATAAAAGTACTGATGATGCACTCATCAAAATTGAACGTATTTCATGGATTCTTAGCCCTAGTGCTACGCAAAATCCTCCTGATGGTGATCCTAAGCTATGGGTTTCAAAGGAAAATGATCAAGACAATTGGCATGTACAGGTTGGATGAGGCAGCACACATATCATTTGTGACTTCATCTTCCAAGTGTACTGAACTTTCAACTTTCTCGAGACTAATGAATACTATTGTAATTATTTGTATCTGTCGTGTTAGGTGTTCCGATCTATTGATTCGGGATCAGTGAAAGGCTTTCCAAAGTCTGTTCATGAAGCACAAAACCAGGTAGTTCATCAATTAGTTCAGCAAGTTGTTTCTACTTAAGCTTCAACATGTTTCTAGCATTTACGAAGCATGTTATGTATTTTCATGAATAAAAATATATATTTCAGTGAACTGAACCAGACACACATCTTTTCATTTTTTTAATTGAAATTTATTTGTGGTAAGTCTCTAACAGCGTAAGGTATAGCTGACCTCTGATAAAAGTATTATTTGGGTTGCAAGCAATTTTTTTTTTGCTTTGCTACAAACATTGATTTTTTTTGTTGCCAGCCTGTAAAATATAGCTGACTTATAATACCAGGATTATTTGGGTTGGAATTGATGGTTGTTTCCATTGCTACAGAACCTTGTTTGTCGAAAGAACTTGCTAGTTGATAGAAGCATTCACACAGCATATGTGAAGGCCATCCGATCTGCACAGCACTTTATTTACATTGAAAACCAGTATTTTCTGGGATCATCTTACAATTGGCCCTCATACAAAAATGCAGGTTTGTGCTCTTGATCATTTTTCGACACTGAAATGGATTAGAATCAGTAATCATTGTATGTTTTTGTATAATGGGTCATTTCCTTTTTCAAGCAAATAAAACTCTATTAAAATAAAGATGATATGCATGAAAGTTTGTCCCATATACTGCTTGGGTGAACGCCATCTAGGGTCTGATATTCAACCATTGACCTCAGGGGTCTAAACCAAGCTACTTAGAAGCGGGTCTGATATTAAATATCTTCCCCTTGTCTAGATCTACTGAAAATTGCTATCCATGCTAAGACAACAAGCCAAAGCCATGGAAGATTTTACGTTTAGGTTGTCATATTGGTGTCAAAGGGGTAATGGGATCTGTCAATCTTGATTCTTAACTAAATACACCGATTCAATTTACATATGGGAAAGTGAAGCATATTAGTTGAAGGAGAGGAGACAGATGTAAACAGTCTCCAAGAAGACACCCACCAAAAAAGTTCATTAAGATCATTCTCTTGTTGATGATATTATGGTTTTAACTAGTGTTGCACGAAAGCCCCGCCCAAGGATTCAAACCAAGAATCGCGTCCCATACGGATCCGTGGGGGATCTGCGGTTTGGAAATCCAGAACTGCGGATCGGGCATGGATATATATGGATCCGTAGGGAGACGGGCGGTTCCACAAGGCTATAAATATTTTTATTTATTTTTCTTTGACTTGAGATGGGTTGGGGCTTCTCGGACACTCCCAAGGTGCTCCCTTATTGACATTCTCCTTTATTTTTCATTTTCATCATTTTACTTATATTTTTAACATTATCATGAAATGACTCAGGATGTTTGAGAGTGTTTCCAGCCTCATTAGACTTTATATGGACAAAATAGAATTTCATATCCTATTCAAAATCAACAGACTTAATAGTTTTCAAGAATTCAGGATCAATGGGATTGTGGCATTTCATTAGATTATATCATGTATGAGGGTATGTGATTAGCATTTAATCAAGAGCACCAAGTCCTATATGTATCTTAGTGTTGGTGGTGTTAATTGTTGAACTTTTTATCATGCCCTTAGCAAAAAATTAAATTTCAATTTAGTCAAAATCATCGATCAAGCATGTTAAGCTTTTTCTACCATTTTTTAAGGCTTGGATTAGGTAGTTTGATCAAAACTGGGCAATGTGGACTAATACCCCTAGATAATTGAGGTAGAGGCAAAGGTTAGACAACAAGAGAAGAATCTAGATTCTAGATAGTCGATGCATCTAGATGGTTGATGCTCGAATAATTAATCATTAATGTACAATGGATGCCATATTTATCTTGATTTATGTACAAATATGCATGCTTCCATATCTTGTACAACTAATTTGGTATTTTGGACGTTTTTTTTAATATAAAAGCAAAAAAATGTAAAAAAATAAATATATAGTAGACGCTTTTGAGAAGCTTCGCTTCCTCGATTTTTGGGAAATGACACTTCCGCGTCCCCACTTCCAAAAAACGTCCTCGCTTGGTGCAACATTGGTTTTAAAAGATTGTTGAAATTCCTTTATGATGCAGAAGTTAGAACACAATGTGCTTCTAATAATAATAATAATAATAATAATAATAATATAATTTTAAGGTCACTGCCAATCCAAACACCAAATTCATGCATTAGAACCCCTTGTTTGTGGGACAAGGGACCTCCCTCCATGCAACAGTTTGATTGCTAAGTCTACACAAGTGTACATGCTCTACCCTCCTTTGGATTTGAACCTCTAACCTCTTAGGAGGAAACATATGTTTTAAAGATTAGGCCCACTGAAGAAAACAAAGCTGTGCTGTAACAGTGGAGACATATATGCAATAATAACATGATGCAAGTTCACCTGTAATTTGAACCAGTGTTACGAGACTTAGCTAGGCAAAAATTCGGAAAGGAAAAAGAGTCAAGGGTTCAAATTGGCTCAGGAAAAACATGGGAAAAGCTCAGCTTGCGCAGAACTATAAAAGGATCAGCAAGTTTTGAATTTTTTTAGTTTATTGGTTTTATAAAGAGACAGAAGGGATTTTCTAATGTGTCTAGTAAAGGAGGTTGACCTTTCAATGAGCTGCAAGAACTTGATAAGTCTTCATGAGTATTCGTTGGTGGCGAGTTAGACTTCCCAATGCATTGAAGCAACCTATTTTGGTCGGTAGACCTGGTTTGACTCCTGTTGAAATTTGGCAGCTCAAGGAGAAATTCCCTCCTTTGGGAACCCCTCCTCATCCTCTGGAGACCCTACTAGCTTTTGGAAGAATTTAATTTGCACAAGGAAAAATATTATTTTTAATGTGAAACCCACTTCTGCACAAAAGTACAAGTCGGCCTAGGCCGTGAAATTCAACCTCATCAACCACATAAATACACCTCATGTCACATCGCTTGGAGGCATCAACAACAAATCACATCTTCTCTTTATTGGTTCGTACAACTCTGAAATTTCAGGTCCGAGTTCACACGTGCGAAGAGGAGAGAGAGAATTTGTTGATTGTTTTGACTTTCTGTTTTGGGCCTTTGACCTGTTGTAACTCCTAGAGACCGCCCTGAGTTGCTAAAGGACCAGTGCCTAGGACATCTTAAGTTCAAAGGATTTATATATATTCATAGCGGCACCCTCTGAAAGTATCTTGAGGGAAGTTCATGAAACAACGATTCATGAATGATGAGGATTCTTGGCATTTACTTCATGCTTGCTGATTTGGCTCAAAATGGGTTTCGGGAGGCTGCATATGCCTGAGGTGCCTCAACAAGGCTAAACAAGAACTAATGAACAGATCTTTGGATTAAAGAGTGGTGACTTGAGGAATTTCTCAGGGGAATTCTGGAGAGATGGGCTTCATTATTATAAGAATCCAATTTTCCATGACTTAAGAAGAAGAGACAACAGATCAGAAATATGTGATGGTGGAGTCTCATGGAGCACGATTTTAAGGCTGTATTGTAGCTTAATACATGAGTGTCATCCTTCCTCTACGAGAACATATACAAATTCATGAATTAAACTAATCACATCCAGCGGCTTTTACACATGAGTCATCTGAATAACAAACAAAGAAATGGTGATTTAAGTAAACAAAAGAGGAAGACATACATACTGTTCATCAATTCAATTGGAATCCCGTTGGCGACAAAGTTCATATTATATTAGCCTTCCAAAACAACTTTCCAAAATATGCAGTTCAGAGCTCAAAATAGCTTTTACATGACATATTACATGATATGACCAAAAATTTCCATAAAATTCAGAACCCCATGTTTCTGTCTGAGTTTGCTTTTTATAGAGTTTTCTACGAGCTCTTCTCCCAGTATTCCTTCTTGATATGCCCTTACATACAATGTGATAAAAAACATCATAATAAAAAACTGGAGTGTGCTATGAGCATCACTCTAACAAAAAACCAACTAAAATATCAGCAGTGAAATCGTGATTTCACTGTCTAAACAGAATAACAATAAAAGTAAAACCAAAATTTGTAGGCCACTTGGACAAGATCCTGAAACATTCATCTGGGACGGCGCGAGGTGGCAGAAGGTCCTGAGGTACGTGGCTGCATAGGAGTGGAGGATGAACCGAAATGATGGGATGACATTGGCATCCTCAACTGCGAAGTGGACGCTGTTGGCGGATGTGCATGCTCGTAACATCTCTGCCACATGATTTCTGAGGTCAATGGCGTCGTGCTGAAAAGCTCAATAAGGCGTGGAGCTGAGTCAATTCAGAATAATCTAGGTTGGCCAAGAAAAAATGTTTTACCTTGGCCAGTAACAAAAATTCTTTCTGGAGGGATGCTACCTAGGTTTCAGCCTTAAACGATCCCCAGACAACTGACAACCTTAGCTCGACCATCTTCCTTATGTATCATCCTCATGATTTCCATCACCGACTCGAAACGGTCCACCACTCCGTGCATTCCTAACAACTCAGTGGGGAGTTCATTGATAAACTGAATATAACCTCGCACGATCAACACGTTCTCGTTTCTGTTAATTTTGGGCAACCAGGTCCAAACTCCATGTTGCATTGCTCATACGATGATGATTATATTTTTGTTGGATTCCTTTTTCAGAGAGGTGAAAGATTGATCTAAAGATCATCTTGTTTGGATGAGCAGAACATATATTTTGATTTTATTTTCCACACATGTGCAAGGTAGGCTAGATTTGTAATGTAGGCTCACAAGCCCTACAAATGTGTCACACACCCTCATTGATGGATATAAATTGGAGAGAGATGATGTCCATTTCGTCATCAACTCAACACACACATTCATCTTGTTATCTGATTGGTTCGTATAGCCTAGGAGAGGCTTCCCTCCTTCACATGTGTGAACCTGAACCTGAAGACGCTGTTGCAATTTTCAGAATGCTTTTAGGGTTTCTGGATAGCGTTGACCAGTGTTGACTTTGGCTCAATGCTTGGACTTTGACTGTGTTTTTTGGGCAGAAATTCCGATTTTGGGAGGTTGTACTGTTGCACACAAAAATCGAGGCTGAACGTTGACTTTGACAAAAGCCCCTTTGGCTACAACGTTGACTTTTGTGTTGACGAGTTTAGGTTGACTTGCGTTAACTTTTGGAGTTGTCTTTGAGGTGTGTGTGTGTGACACTTGTGGAAGGCTGATTTGGCTATTGGAGAAGTTGGTTTGACCAACTCAAGACTTTGTTAGTTGGAGCATCTTGTTGACTGCTATAACAAACATTTATCTATTCATTTGCTGGACAAGGAGAATTACAAATTTTGATATATTATTTGGCTTCTGTTGATCTATTATTATGTTCTTCAACATTTTACTTTCATGGTTATGTGATTGCTAAATTGAATTGGGTTTGTTGTCGCACAAAATGTCTAAGCACCGTGACAACGACTAAGATCGGGGGCTGTCACCTTGATCCCCAATCTCTCTATTTAAACTGTTTCCTTGCAGACTAAGGGGGTAGACCCTAACGAAATGGAAGAAAGAGAATTGGTTGGAAACCAACCAATTCAGGAGACACAGTCAAACGAGCAAGTACTTGTTAAGATTTAGCGGGATTTTACAGATTCAATTAGATTGAAATTTTGAAACCAATGCCTTATGGAGTCAATTATCCCATTACGAAATAAGATCAAGTAGCTGATAGATAATTGCTGCTAAAATGGACAACTATCCTGCTATGAAAATACCAATCCACCACCACAGTATTCAATTTTTCAATTAAATGTTCAATCTATCAAACTAGAAGATAAGCCTTTTTCAACAATGCAATTCAACTTTCAATTAAACATAAGCCCATAATTCCAATGCAATTCTAGCTCAAAGAGAACAAAACATTTTCATAATCTTTCAATATCATGCATTAAAGATATTCGATCTAGGAAAGGAAGACACGCAATTTATCATCACTTGAAGAGCTTTCAAACTTAATATGCACTTAATATCAATTCAAGTAATTAAAACCACAGTTAGCGCCAATTTAAACGACGATCAATTCCAATAGATGTTAAGCATGAAAAATCACTTTGAACCCAGATGCGAGATTAAATTCCGAAAGATATTATCATGAAAGACCATCGAATTCAAATGCTAAACATTTCAAACAATTCCGAATTAAAATGATTTTCTTAGTAATTCCAATCCAGAAATTTAAATTTATTCTATAGTCAAACTTTAGATATTAAAATTAAAATTTCACATTTGAGTATGGAATAATTTAGATTTTTCCCTCTTTTTAAGACCCAAGACCACTTCCAAGTGTAAAAAGAAGAAACAAAATTTCCTAATGTTAAAAGTTAAAGTCCAAAGTTAATGAAATACAAAATTAAAAAATTAAAAAATCTAAAAAATGAAAATTCTAGAAGCGAATGGATATATATATATATATATATATATATATATATATATATATATATATATATATATATAATTTTTTTTTTGAAGTTAAAAAAAATTAAAAGTTAATTTAAATTCGAAAACTATTAGAAATGTTGAAAAAATTAAAAATAAATAAAAGAAAAAAGAAAAAATGAAAAATTAAAAAAGGAAACGTTAAGGTCAAACCTAAATCAAAATTGAAATAAAAATTAAAGTTGAAATCTAAAGTTAATAAAAAAAAAATAGATGCATTAATGTTTTGTTTGTGCAGGTTGAGCGAGAGCTTAGCTGTTGCGCAGGTCGAATGGATGGGATAGGACGGTAGCAGAAATGGAGCCGACGGGAGAGGGATGCGTGAGTAGAAGAGGGCTCGACGGAAAGAAGAGGAGACGCGGGAGGACAATGGACAGGTTTGGGAAGTTAATGAGGGCACGCAGAGGACAGAGGAGGACTGGCAAATGGATGGGAGAATGGCAGAGGCAACGTGGAGAAGCCGACAGATGGAAAACGACAAGGGAAAACATGAGGAGGATTTACAGTGAGGATGGCAGCGTAGGGAGTCAGCAGCGTGAGAATGGTAGCCGCAGGGAAAGATGATGCAGGTTGCAGTTTGGATAGCGAACGACAAGGAAAAGAATGACACAGAAATGGGAGGATGCAGGGATTGAAGGGCGGATCCACCAACACTCCAATGCAATTCTAGCTCAAAGAGAACAAAACATTTTCATAATCTTTCAATATCATGCATTGAAGATATTCGATCTAGGAAAGGAAGACATGTAATTTATCATCACTTGAAGAGCTTTCAAACTTAATATGCACTTAATATCAATTTAAGTAATTAAAACCACAGTTAGTGCCAATTTAAATGACGATCAATCCCAATAGATGTTAAGCATGAAAAATCACTTTGAACCCAGATGCGAGATTAAATTCCGAAAGATATTATCATGAAAAGACCATTGAATTCAAATGCTAAACATTTCAAACAATTCCGAATTAAAATGATCTTAGTAATTCCAATCCAGAAATTTAAATTTATTCTATAGTCAAACTTTAGATATTAAAATTAAAATTTCACCTTTGACCATGGAATAATTTAGATTTTTCCCTCTTTTTAACACCCAAGACCACTTCCAAGTGTAAAAAGAAGAAACAAAATTTCCTAATGTTAAAGTTTAAAGAATTTTTTTAATTTTTTTTTGAAATTTTTTATTTTAAAGTTAAAAAGTTAAAGTTTTGAGTTTTTAAATTTTTTATTTTTTTCTTTTAAAAGTCCAAAGATAATGAAATACAAAATTAAAAAATTAAAAAATCTAAAATTCTAAAAAATGAAAAGTCTAGAAGTTAATGGATTTTTTTTTTTGAAATTTAAAAAAAATTAAAATTTAATTTAAATTCGAAAACTATTAGAAATGTTGAAAAAGTTAAAATGAAAAAAAAAAACAAAAAATGAAAAATTAAAAAAGGAAATGTCAAGGTCAAACCTAAATCAAAATCGAAATAAAAATCAAAGTCGAAATCTAAAGTTAATAAAAAAGATTAGATGCTTTAATGTTTTGTTTGTGCAGGTCGAGCAAGAGCTTAGTTGATGTGCAGGTCGAATGGATGGGATATGATGGCAGTAGAAATGGAGCCAACAGGAGAGGGATGCGTGAGTAGAAGAGGGCTCTATGGAAAGAAGTGGAGATGTGGGAGGACATCAGAAAGGTTTGGGAAGTCGATGAGGGCATGCATAGGACATAGGAGGACTGGCAAACGGACGAGAGAATGGCAGAGGTAGCGTGAAGAAGCCGGCAAATGGAAAACGACAAGGGAAAACGTGAGGAGGATTTGCAACAAGGATGGCAGCGTAGGGAGTCAGTTGCGTGAGAATGGTAGCCGCAGGGAAAGATGACACAGGTTGTAGTTTGGATAGCGGACGACAAGGAAAAGAATGACGCAGAAATGGGAGGACGCAGGGATTGAAGGGCGAATCAACCAACATTTTGGTGTATAAAAATTTAAAAATTTTCCTTGCCCAGAAATCAGCAAACTCATATTTATAATTCGGATTTTAAATAAATAAATACACATGCAGTTTGTATTTTGAGGCAAGATCCCTCTTGGATCTGCAGACAAAACTGATCCTGAGGTCAGATCTTACCCTCCAAGGCCTAGATTTGGCTCAGATCTAAATCTTTTTCTGAAAATCTCCCAGTAAAACTTGCACAAAATCAGAAAACAAGGAACCCAAAACCCAATATAAGCACAGAAAATAAAAACCCTTAAACCTCGGTGAGTTAAAAATAACGATATTTGCAAATTTACAGTGCTATTCTACAGATAAAAAAAACTCTCATGGCCAGATTTAAAACCATTTTGCATAATTTAGAAAAAGAGAAATTATGAGAGGCATAAGCCCAAGAAGACCCTGCAAAAAATATTCCGTAAGATAACTTCAAAAATTAAGAGACAATGGGCTTTTTCAGATCTTTTGGAATCTGAGAGTCGGTTGATCTATCTAAAGATTTCTCCAAATGCCCAAATCCTGAATAATGACTTCTGCACACTTAGATCTGAATTTTAGATTAATAGTGATTTAAAAAAAATAACCATAATATCTTTCAGAAACATAGATCCCTGATATTTCTGTCAAATCAAAATGAAATTTAAGAAAACTCAGAAATCTGCATAAGATACCTGTATGCAGATCAATCCACAAAGGCTATCAACCATCAAATGCCAGTAAAAGTAACATAGTTTTAGAAACAATATCACCACATAGATCTGGAAAAGGAACACCAAAGTCTGTAACCCCAAAGTCTTTCTATTTTATTGATTAGCAAAAAGTTACAAGAGCTCCTCAGAACAAGTACACGATTCAAAGATCTGATGCAAATGTCAGACAAATATCTCTAATTTATAAGATAAAATCTCCAACGGCCAGTCCAGTTGATCCTTGTCAAAGTAATCTTGATCGTTTAAAAAAATTTAATCATCTTTTAATCTCGTTCGTCGAAATTATAAATTTTTGAGGAAATTCAAATTTATCATTTAACTCCATTTTAATTAACTCAAAAATATTATTTTTGAGTATATTTTTGAGTTAATTACTTCAAAAATTTGACTTTGACCTAACCACCAAGGCCCAAGGGTTCAAAATCTCTCAAAATTCTCAATATTTCCTTGGCCTGGGACTTCTAAAAATTTATTTTTTAGGGACCCACGAATTTTTTCTTTGAAGAATTTAATTTACCTAGGACCTAAAATTAATTAAATTTTTGGCTTAGGATTTCTAATGTAATCTGGCCATAAAATTTAATTAATTGACTAATAAGGGGAATAATTATTTTTCCAACCCTCTTTACATAAGATAAATACATTTTGACATATGAAGGGGGAAAACCCATTCATGATAGACCCTCAAATAGCTACCCAATTATGCGACTCAAAACATGATCTAGTAGACCAAGTAGTTTGTAATAAAATAATCTAGCCAATTAGCTAGGATTATTCCCAAACTACTTTTACAAAGACTGGATAGAAAACACAAGGACTCACTTAGTATATTGACGACAAAATCCACCCTAGCTTTGGGGTGAGGTTGGAGGGGAAAACTCTGCTGTTCACTTGTGTCGAGAAACACAAATGAATTAGTGAGACACAAAATTTCCTAGGATAGAAATCGTCACCAAAATGGTCTTACTTAGATCATTTACATTATACACATGCAGAATGGGTTTACATCATTTATAAAACTATCGACTGGCGATGAAATCTGAATGGCGTGAACACCTCGAACATGATAAATCCCATTTGCAAAAATGGGAGTGTACTGCTATGGGTTGTTGACACAGAGTGATCAACATCTGGCTCTACTTGGGGACACGTTGCTTCATTGAAAGAATGTGAGAATCCAGAATTTGCATCCAAACAAAACACAAAATTACATAAGTAGCGTCTATCCAAATATCATCATATAACATTAAGCACATGAAAAATAGAAGCTCTTCTATAATTTATTATTCTACTTAACATGAAAAGTAAATCTAATCTAACTACAAAATGAAATGCTGAAAGGAGAAGGTGTAAGGTTAGAAATGCAATACAAAGGATGTCCAATGGCATCAGATGTCATCTTTGAAGAACAACTTGAGCATTTGGCCATTTGCAGGTAAGTGAAGTGGTTCACCTTCCAACGTGCTCAAGTGGAATGAGTTTGGTCCAGCAATGCCTCGGATAATGTAAGGTCCCAGCCACAAACTGTCGAATTTCTTATGTTTTCCTGTTTTTTCGTTCTTTCGATCTCAAAGTAATACCATGTCTCCAACCTGCAAACATCTTGATCTAGATGATTTATTAAAGCTTTTCTTAATGCTAGATTGAATTTTACACATATTATTAAAAGCCTTTCTACGAGTTTCATCTAAGTCCACAATCTGATCAATTCTATTTTGAACAACATCTTTATTAGTGGAAAAATGTTGGAGGAGTTGGTAAGCTAATATTTTAAGGTGCACAGACAAAGTTACATCCAAGCCATAAACTAATTCAAAAGGACTTTTACCAGTAGCCTTCTTTTTAGTAATTCTATTTGCCCACAAAGCATACTTGATTTTGATGTCCCAAGATCGCTTATTATCTCCTACTATCTTTTTGATAATGGCTATAAGATTTTTATTACTTGTCTCAGTTAGGCCATTACCTCGAGGATAGTAGTTAGATGAATGAGATAATGCAATGCCATACTTAAAACAAAAAGATGAAAATTCAAATGAACTAAAGGCCTTGGCATTGTCGGTAGTGATCTTGGTAGGGATACCAAATTTAGTAATGATTTGATTTACAATAGAGTCCATAATGACCTTTTCATTGGCATTCTTAGCAGGAATGGCTTCAACCCATTTCGTAAAATAATCAGTTGCAGTTAAGATCCATGAGTAGCCATTGCTAGAATTTTCATGGAATTTCCCAATGAAATCCGGACCCCAATGTTGAAAAGGTGCCTCAACAACCACAGGCTGTAGGGGCAGGGCTGCTAGCTTTTGCTCCCAGTTGATAGACTTGGCAACTTCTGACAAATTTATGCACACCTGAAAAAATCAAAGGCCAATAATAACCAACTCTTAGAATTTTGTGGGTGGTAATTCTAGCAGCATAATGGCCACCACAAAATCCTAAATGAATCTCAGAAAATCAACTTCTTGGACTCAACTTCATCAACACACCTAAGTATTATGCCCTTAGGATTTCTCCATCCAAGGCTATCCTTCATGAGGCAATACTTAGTGGCTTTTAATCTAAGAGCCCTTCTTCTATGAGCAACTAAATGGTTAGGACATGTAAGATTTAACAGATAATAAATAATGTCCTTGTACCATTCATGTTCTCCTAATCTTTGCAGCTCAGGCAAAGATGCTCGTTAAGACAAATCAAACCAAGAGTTTTCTCATTACCTTCGGTCATCATTTTAGCTAAGCCTTGACCCTTGACTAACTTGGTGGGTCTAATCTCTAAATCATACTCTTGAATTTTAGTAACCCACCTAGCACGAGTCCCTAAGCAATCAGTTTGAGTTAAGATATCTTTAATCTTAGAATGTGGGACAAAAGCAATGATTTTAGAATAACCCACATAAGTCCTAAAATGCTTAATAGACTTAACCAAGGCATAGGCTTGCTTTTCCATAGTAGTATAATTTAATTCAGAATTTTGAAGCGCTCTACTCATGAAAGCAATAGGCTGTTCATGACCTTCCTTATTCTTTTGTAATAAGACACCAACAATGGTATCTTTAGAAGCGAAAGAGAAGATCATGAAATCCTTTGAATAATCAGGACTTGCCAAAATAGGAGCTTTGGCATTAGCACCATTAATTCCCTGAAAAGCCTTTTTGCCATCTTTTTTCCATAAAAATTTTATATCCTTTTTCAGAAGACTTTGGAATAAATTTTCTAAGAAAATTAGTTTTTCCTAGAAAAGACTGAAGGGATTTAAGATTATGAGGGAGAGGAATCTTTTGGATTGCCTCAACTCTTTTAGGATCAATCTTGATTCCATCTTTGGAAATGATGTGACCAAGTAATTTCCCTTTAGTTACTCCAAAAACAGACTTAGATGGATTCAAGGAAATCCCAAATTCTTTACACTTGTCAAAAACTTGCTTAAGATGACCTATGTGACTAATACCATCTTTATAAAAAATAGTAAGATCATCCTGATAAATTTCAATAATTTTACCAATTAAACCTTTAAAAGCATAATCCATAGCCCTTTGAAAAGTAGCCCCAACATTAGTCAACCCAAAGGGCATTCTAATGTATTCGAAAGTACCCCATGGTGTGGTGAATGTAGTTTTGCGACGATCTTCCATTCTAACCCAAACTTGATTGTATCCAGAAAAACCATCTAGCAATGACATCATTCTTGAACCCGTTACTCTTTGCAACATAGTCTCCATGTTTGGCAAAGGGTAATTATCCTTTTTACATGCTAGATTAAGGTTTCTAAAATCGACACAAAGTCTAATGGTACCATTTTTCTTCCTAACAATCACCAGGTTGGAACACCATGTTGAATGTCTAGTTTGGGCAATGATTCCGGTTGCGAGCATCTTTGAAAGCTCTTTCTGAACTAAAGGGGCTAACTTAGGATTTATTTGCCTAAGCTTTTGACGAAAAGGCTTAGTATTCTCATCTTTTAAAGGGATAGTATGTTGCATGACATCTTCTCTATATCCTTTTAATTCATCATACGAAAATGCTAAAACATCCCTATATTCATGAAGTAAATTGGTCAAATTTTTCCTTTCTTCTTCATTAGTACCTTTACCAATCTCGACAATTCTAGGGTCCTTAGAGGTACCAATATTTACTTCAGTGAACTCACCTGGATCCATTTTATTTTCCTCTTTCATCTTTGTGGCATCATGCCGATCAAAATGTTCTTCTAAAGCAACAATATTCCTAGGAGTAGGATTTATAATATCATCATGATCATCAGATCCATCCTCCCTAGAACTTATCCGAAAATTTTCAAACTCATCCAAATTATTAAGAAAATGAATGACCTGCTTCTGATCATTAAAAACCTGCCAATGCTCTAAATTATCCAGTATTGAAGGTCTAAAAATAATTTCCATTTTTATCTTATCCTTGTTTAATTCATCAGACAATTGTAAAGTAGAAGCAACCACATCAAGCTCATCCGCTAAGCTATTCTTTTCTCTTGGGATAGCTTCAAGGTTAATGGCGTCAAAGTATTCCATAATATCCTACACAACATTTCGATAATTCCTTAACCTTTGATTTTTACATGTAAATTTATTCTTAACTTGCATGGTAACTAAATAAGAGTCTCCCTTGATACTAAGCAACTTAATTCTTAAAGATTTTGCCAATTCAAGACCTAACAACAAGGCTTCATACTCAGCCACATTGTTGGTTGCATCGAACTCAAGTCTATAGGAAAATTTGAAAATATGACCAAGGGGAGACTTTAACAAAATTCCAACACCTTTACCATACCTAGACTATGCATCATCAAAATGCATGTACCAAACTTTATCCTTTAGGTCCTCAAACTTCTTATCAACCTTGTCATCTAAAGGAAATATGAAATTAGACATAATAGCATAATTCCCCATGTCAGGTTGTTCCTTAATTATTTCATTATGAGGTCTCTCAGGATCCTCCACATGGAATATTCTTTCAGGTTCTCTGCTAAGTTTCACAAACCCTTCACCTCTAGGGGAAGGAATCATAACATAAGACCAATTCATTTGAAAATATGACCAAGGGGAGATTTTAACAAAATTCCAACACCTTTACCATACCTAGACTATGCATCATCAAAATGCATGTACCAAACTTTATCCTTTAGGTCCTCAAACTTCTCATCAACCTTGTCATCTAAAGGAAATATGAAATTAGACATAACAGCATAATTCCCCATGTCAGGTTGTTCCTTAATTATTTCATTATGAGGTCTCTCAGGATCCTCCACATGGAATATTCTTTCAGGCTCTCTGCTGAGTTTCACAAACCCTTTTCTCCTAGATCAGAGGCTCATTTTCTAGATAACAACATACCCCAAGCATCTGGAGCATCAACTACAACCATGTCCATAACAATCATTATGTCGGGGTAAACAGATAAATGAACTTGTAAATCCTTGATTAACCCATGAAATTCAATTTTCTTAGAATCCATGGCACATATGTTGTAGTATGGTCTAGAAACTCTTGTTCATGACAATTATTCAAGCACCAGAATCTAGCATACAATTATTCAATTTATAACCATTAACCATCAAAGCAATGAAAAATGGTTGATGCTCCTTGTGTGGAAATTTCTGAATCTTTACACTTTATGTAGAAATTATTACTGTTAATCTCGTTATGCTCCTCTTACTTATAAGTTATTAACTGAGTAAAATTCAAGTTAAAATCAAAGCAAAACACATAACAGATCTCCTCCAATTCGGATCTAGAACAAGTTCATGCACACATAGACAAAGTGACAGTTATGTCTGGACAAATAGTCCCCGGAAAAACCCAATGCGGGAAAACCGGTCTTCTGGCTGCTAGAGGGTTTTATTATTAAGAATTTTCTGAATACAGCAAGCCTGGGTTCCAGAACTGGAAAACCCGACAGAGAAATAATAGATCTACAATTCACTGGCTGATCTAAGACCAAAATAATGACTAATCCACACCCTCAAATGGGATTTACAAGACTTAGCCAAAATTAGGGCCTAGAAACCCCAGTGCTGCCCCTGAAGCCTGTACGTCAGCCTCTGAAGCCCCTCTGACCCTCAGTGCTACTCCAGAAAGGGTTGCGTTACCCCAGACTGGGTGACGCAGTCCTTATGCTGCCCCTTAGGGTCTGTGCGTAACCAAAGACGGCTTCCTACTGGAAATCATGTTGTCCTTGAGGGACTGTGCGATCCTTGCTGCTGCAGCTTCCCTGCTTCTCTGCGCTGTCTCTCTGAGCTGATCTTTGCCTCTTGTTGATTCTAGACCCCGGGATCAGATCATCTCCTTAGCCTAAATTCCCCTCTGCAGCTGAAACACTTCTGAGAATTCTTAGCAAACACGCCCTAGAATCTCAGCTTAGCTTTAGTGATCTCTCTGTGTGTCTTTACAAATGACCCTAAGCCTTTCCTTTATACTTTTCTCGTTGGGAAGCCAACGACCATGATCAGATCTTGAATCAATGGCTAAGATTAAAAGAAAGCTTGATCCATGTGACTTAAGACAATTTCATCACATGTTTAATTAAATTCACTTCAATTATTTAAGTTCCTTAAGTTTTAACTTAGGAAATACATTAAAGTAATTAATTAATTTAATATCTCCTAAACTAGATGAAAATTTTCATATCCATTTCTCGGTCTTGTAGATCAAGTGTACTCTAGTCCCTCCACAAAATTTGGGAGTTAGAGCACAACTGATGCTACCCCAAATACACAAAATCTCAACACTCCCTCTTAGCATCAAGGGTGTGATCTAGAAATACTTCACACTATGCATTACAAGACTTTGGGTACTGGTTCTGTGCTATTGATGTTTGGCCTACTGCCACACAACTCTGCACTGCTGCTGCCATTCTTTACTGCTGCCCATGACTCTGCCACTGCCACTACAACATTTGTACTGCAACTCCCTCTCAATTTGCTGCCTCTGTGCTGCTCATAACACCACCACTGCTGATCTGCTACACTGCAACTTCAGTTGTTGAGAGAAACCACTGAATCTCTTGCCCAATCTTTGATAGACAAGTCAGATGGACTGCATCCTCATCACTGAAGCTCCATAGGCTACATATCTGTGCTGGCATCCGAAGGATGATGCATAGTTACAACTCTGCACTATCTAAGCAGACTCCCTCTGCACTACTGAAGTCACATCAGCCCCTTGTGTTGAAATCTCTCACGCTGCTACTGCATTGCGATGTCCCTCTGAAGCCTTCTGCGCTGTTGAAGTCACATTAGCCTCTGCGCTGCCACTGCTTTGCTCTGCGCTACTCCTCCCAGTCTTCAGATCTGCCTCTGCTTCATCTGTGATCTATGCACCCACTGCTCTACTTGTCCCGTTACTGTCTTAAGGCTGCCGTAGCTCGCATGTGATCCAAGAGATGAGCTGCTCAAGAATCCCGCCTTACTTCTATGTAGCTCCTCTACATATCCATGTCACCCCACCTCCGTGGTTCATGAGCATTCATGGCTGCATCATCTTCTGACCCATCATCTGCCACAACAACCTTGGAAGAAGAAGCTTCCTTGTCCTTTTTCTTCTGAGGACAATTGCTGGCAAAATGTCCCATTTCACCACACTGGAAGCACTTGATCTTAGATAGATCTTTCTTCTTCTTCCCTTGCTGCCTCTTTGATGCCAAGGCTGCATCTTCCTCATCTTCCTTCTTCACTTTGCTCAATCCAGAGCTGTGCTACTTCTTGGTGAATCTGCGGAGTTCTTCTTGACGCAAAATTGGCCAAAAGCTGTCCCAATTTGGGAGGTCCACTCTGCCCAAGATACTTTGGACAAAGGTTTCCCGCTCATTTGTGACTGCATTGAGGGCAGTCCTGACTATTACATCGTCTTACACCTTAGCACCTGTTGCCCAAGATACTGCAATCTGAAGAGAAAATGCTCCATGTCTTCTCTCTTGGTCATCATGAATGACCTCATCTTTGTCTCCAAAAACATCTTTCTTTTGACAGATTTTCCCTCATATAAGGAGATTAAGGCCTTCCACATCTCGTTAGCTGTCTTATTCTCAACTAAGTGTGGTACAATATGGTCCTTAATTCCGTCCATGATCAGTCACTTGGCATGCCCAGTAGCTTCCTTATGCTTCTGAAGGAGATCCGGATCGGTCGGTGTGGCCAGTGGTCGGTTGGAAATTTTTGAATCTTTATCCTTTATGCAGAAATGATTACTGTTAATCTGGTTATGCTCCTCCTACTTAGATAAGTTATTAACTGAATAAAATTCAAGTTAAAATCGAAGCAAATACATAACATATCTCCACCAATTCAGATCTAGAAGAAGTTCATGCACACATAGACAAAGTGACACAATTATTTCTGGACAAATAGTTCCCGGAAAAATCCAATGCGGGAAAACCAGTCTTCTGGTTGCTATAGGGTTTTATTATTAAGAATTTTTTGAATACAACAAGCCTGGGTTCCAGATCTGGAAAACTCGATAGAGAAATAATAGATCTACAACTCACTGGCTGATCTAAGACCAAAATAATGACTGATCCACAACCTCAAATGAGATTTACAAGAATTAGCCAAAATTAAGGCCTAGAAACCCTAGCGCTGCCCTTGAAGCCTCTGTGTCAGCCTATGAAGACCCTCTGACTCTCAATGCTGCTTCAAAAAGGGCTGCGTTACCCCAGACTGGGTGATGCAGTCCTTACACTGCCCCTTAGGGTCTCTGCGTAACCCCTGTGGGCTTTTTGTTGAAAATCACACTGTCCTTGAGGGATTGCGCTGTATCGTGCTACTGGAGCAAAGGTTTCTTCATAGTCGATGCCTTCCTTCTAGGCATACCCCTTTGCTACAAATCTTGCTTTGAATTTCTCTATGCTGCCATCTGCAACATATTTGATCTTGTAGATCCATTTGTATCCTACAGCAGATCTGTCCTGTGGTCTAGGGACTACTTCCCAGACATCATTTGTCACGATGGAGGTATACTCCTCCACCATGGCATCTACCCATACCTGATGCTGAATTGCTTCCCGAAAGGTAGATGGCTCTCCAACCTGAGCTACTAGCGCCTGATATCTGTCAGGTTGTTTCCTTATCCTCTTCCCTTCTCTAGGTGCTCCAACTAATCCTTGTACATCTCTAAGAATTTGTTGGAGTTCTCTGCTTGATCTCCCATCAGTGGTGGGTGGTCTCACTTGTTCTTCGTCCTGTCTTAATTGTGCCTTGGAGAGGCACTGGACTTCTCCTCCATAGGTCGTTGAGGCTGTACCAGTGGATCTTCCTCAATCTGCGTATCTATGGCCATCTCTCGAGATTTCCTAAAGGCTTTCTCCTGCAGGAATTTTACATCCCTTCTTACCACGACTTTCTTGCTCTCTAGAATATAGATGCGGTATGCCTTTGCATTCTCACTGTAGCCCATCAGAAAACCCTTTTCTGTAGTTTGATCCAGCTTCTTCCTCTTTTCCTCTGGAATGTGGCAGTATGCTATGCTGTCGAATATCCTAATGTGACTCACTTCTGGCTTGCTGCCTGTGAACACACTTTCGGGAGTAACCTTACCCAAAGCTCTATTGGGAACTCTGTTCTGAATATAAACTGCTGTGTTGCATGCCTCTGCCCACAAGAATTTGGGCATCTTCTAGTCGTACAACATTGCCCTTGCAGCTTCTATTATGGTTCGATTCTTTCGTTTTGCATCTCCATTTTGTTCTGGATTGTAAGGAGCTGTCCACTCTCTCTTGATGCCTTCCTGTGCATAGAAATTGGTGAAGCCTTTATCGATATATTCTCCACCGTTATTTGACCTCAACTTCTTGATCTTCTTTCATGTAGAGTTCTCCACCAATGCTTTGAAATCTTTAAACTGATTAAAGACTTCATCTTTGGTCTTCAGAAAATAGATCCAAGTTTTTCTGGAATAATCATCAATGAAGGTGGCAAAATACTTTTCCCCACTGAGAGCTGTTGTGGACATCGGACTGCAAATGTCAGAGTGTATTAACTCCAATACACCTTTGGCTCTGCTGCTGCTTCTTGGAAATGCTGCCTTAGCGTACTTCCCTAGTACGCACCCCCTACAAACTTCGTCTTTCTTTGTGCCTAGTTCAGGAGCCCCTATGACAATATTTTTGAGAATCCCCAAGGCTCCATGATGTAGATGCCCCATCCTTCTGTGCCATAACTCATTTAGATCTCTGTCGTCTGTACTGCTGATTAGGACCACTGGAGATTCAAGCTGGAGCTTATACAGTTTGTGACTCTTTACTCCGATTTGTGCCTCTTTGCTCCAGTTAGGGTGTTTGACATACACTTTATCTTGAATAAAGTATATGTCATAGCCCTTGTTCTGAAGTTGAGACACCGAGAGTAAATTCATCCCCAACCTTGGTACATGCAGAACATTCGTGGCTCGAATTTTGTTGCCATCCTCCGTCTAAAATGTTACGGTACCTCTCCCAATGGGGGTACATTTTGCCTTATTTCCCATAGTTATCTCGAATTTCATCTGCTCTTCTTGATAGCTCGAAAAACATTCTTGAACCCCTGTCATATGAGTAGATGCTCCACTGTCAATATACCAAACACTTGGAGGAGCTGTGCTTGACACACAGGCAAGATCCTCCTCTAGTCTGGATGCCAACACCTTCATGTCATGTTCTCTTTGCATTTCTGCGTGCTCTGGAGGATTGCATGAACCCTTCCTTTGGTCCATAGCAGATCCTCCCTTCCTGTTTTTAGCCCTTGGCTCTGATACCATGTGAAATTTTCAAGAGGAAAATATTTCTGCAATACTTGGTTTATTTCTCCTACTTATGAGATAAGTTATTTACAGATGCTTCAGTAAATTCTGAAATAAACACATTTGCAGATATTCACTATCATTAAGAGCATAAGAACAGAAAGATAATTTACACCAATAGCACAATAGAAATAACCACATGAACAGAGATGTTTTTGGACAATTGTCCCCGGAAAAACCCAATGTGGGAAAACCGGTGCAGCAGATGAGGGTTTTATATTAATCTTCAGAAATGGAAAGTACATTTACAGGAGTCTGATGAGTAGAGAAAAATTAGCAAACACCTGTTTGAATTTTCTAGACCTTCCAGACAATTTTCGGACCCTTGGGATGACCTCCTTCACCCTCTGCGTCATCCAGCGTGAATGCTCTACGCAGTCCCTCTCTGGACTGCGTGATTCTGCGTGTAGGGGTTCTTGTTGCTGATTAGATCACCCTTCCCTTCACTCCCCTGAGTTCTGCTTCCCGATAACTGACTCCTCCATCCTCCTTATGCTTCTGCAACCCAACCTCTACAAATTCACTCACTGAAATCAATTTCCCTTGCTTCATAATCGATTTCCTTCGTGTACTGAGAGTGTCCCCGGCTTGATTTTCAAATGGCCCTCAAGTCTCTTCTTATAGTCTTCTCGCTGATGAATCAACGACCAAGATTATATCTTTAATCAATGGCTCAGATTAAAAGATGACTTGATCTTCGTCTTCTAGAAGATTCACACTCTGCTCTATTAATACCCTTCACTTATTTAATTTCCCTAAGTTTATACTTAGGGTCTGCATTAAAATAGTTAATTATTTTAATAAAGTCATATCTGAGTGGAATTTCCACAAACGATTTTTGGGTTCTTTGGATAACTGATGTCTAAGCCTCTCTACCAAAAATGAGACTTAGAACACTTTCCGATGCTATAGAAATCAACAGTGATAAGGTCTAGAAATCCTCAAGTTTCACTGATTCATGACTTTCTTAGTCATGACACATGATGATGCCCCAGAATCAAACATACAATTTTGCAAAAGCATTCCATTGACCAACATAGTGATGAAAAATGGTTGATGGTCTTTGTTTCTCTACACATATCACTACTTTGCAAAGTGATAGGGGCATCCTCATATCTATCTTTAGAAAAATTCGACATTTCTTTTCCATTAGGGGCATCAATGGCTTTCAACAACTTATATCTTTTGGAGGGAATCTTCATGATTTCAGTCACAGGTACCAAAATCTTTGCATTATTTATCCATCCTCCTAAATCAATATTTAACTTAGATGTAGGTGGAGTGAAAGTTTTATGGGCATTTTGATTTCTTCCCTTGCTTATTGCCCTTTCTTTATCTTTGGCTATCTCTAAAATCTGATTTGATGAAGGCTTCTCTCCATACAACTCAGTGATCCTATCCAATTCTTCAAAATTATTCACACTATAGGAGGATGGAGACTTCTGACTTATCTTTTGGCTATTTTCCATAACTCCCATCCAATTTTCCAAGGACAAATGATGCTCTTTTCCAACTACGTTGATTTGTTCACTTGTTCCAGCCATTTCTCCATCTAAGATCCTTTTTGCATAAGGACAAGTGAGTTCATCATGTAAGTCATCACATGGTCTACAATAAGGCATTGAATCATCAACTAAGTTAGTAGACTCAAGTGGAAATGCCCCCAACTCTCTTTTAGTTATCGCCATTTTATCCGCCTGCCAATTCTTATTGCCGCCAAATCCCTTTTTCGCCAATTCCTATTGCCGCCGATTTTTTTCCACCATATCGCTTACGCTTGGTTTTATCCATAGCTATCACCTTTTTCCGTTTGTTGAAGACTTATAGTAGAAAAGGAACAATGCCACTAAGCCATCCAAAGTAATTAGCTGCAAATTGTTTTCAAGCACTGTGATTTCACGGGTAATCCTATTTATTTTTCCCTCATTTTGTGTTGTAAAGATGAGTTCACATAAAGGAAAGACAACTAAGACTCGGTTTAAAACCCCACCTCCTTCCACGTCAGTAAAAGTCGATGAAATGCCTTTAATTGATCTATGTGCTATGATTGCGGAAACAAAATGTGAATTGACTTTTATGAACTGAAAATTTGCGCATTCTTAAGATTCCAAGACCACAATGATGACTTTTCCCTTTGGGAATCCTTAATTCCCCAATTTGTGCTTCCGCAAAGTCATCATTTCCCTGAATTTGTCATGTGGTGTTCAAGCCGATATTTACCAGGAAAGAGAGCCAATGTTGCCAAGAATGAAGATCCTTTATTTTATATCACTTCCGAATTAATTTTAGAGGCCCTATACGTTGTTCCTGGTTCGCCCCATCCATTGTCCAGTGAAGTATTGTTGGAAATCTATCAGAGATTAACCCTTCAACGAGGAACTTTCATATTTGAATCCTTTTTGCCAGAATGAGCCAACATTCCTCAACGCAACCCTCCTTATCCTTCAAATATCTTCCCAAAGATTTCCAGACAAATTATATTAATGTTATGTTGTTTATTAGGGTATGAAAATGATGAAGTTGTGGATAAAGTAGTGTTAGGTTTTCTGTCAACTCTATCACCAGGAAAGAAGTCTTCTATTTATTTCAATTTCAGTTAGTTTATCTCAGACACCATTCATGAGCAATTTCTGAAATTTGGAATTGAGAGGTCATTGAAACATCTTTTGGTTTTAGTATTTGTTCCTGTTTCATCATTCAAACAAATTCCTTCAAATACAATTGCAAGAACAGGATATGCAAGGGATTCAATGGGCAGTCTTTCACTGGACGTCTTTGGTTAGGAAAGACTATGATGAATTTTCTTTTGCAAATTTTGTAGACCAATTTCTATTAGTATGTTTTAGTCTCTTAAACAGTAATAACGTCCCAAGAATTCTACCAGAGGTCAAGCGTACTTTGCAACTTAGTGAACAAACTAAATTAGGTGTAATATTCCCAATTAGCCTTGCTAATTGGAATATTTCAATTTTGCTTTATTTTGCCGCTTTAGTTAGATATAATAAATAAAGTGAGAAATAAGAGGGGTCACCTCACTTTAGTCATCTCACTTTATAAATAAAGTGTTCTTTTCCTAGTAGGTGAACGTTGTAACTTAGAGAGGGGGCCTTGGGGGTCCACGTGATTATGATGGGGGAGGCATCAGGCTGACCCAAGGTAAACTGCGCAGGTCAAAGAAGAGTAAGGGAGCAGTTAAATTTTGGAGGGAGTTTGGCATTATAAAAGGAGAGGTTCTCACCTCATTTTGATCATCCATGATTTGATATTCTTCTTGATAGCTAGACTTTGTCTGGCTTTCAAGACGCTTGGCTATTTAGTCGGGTCTCGTTAAAAGACTGCTTAGGGGTGTATCAGTGTCTCCTGCCGTGAGATTCACCTTAGCTCTGGGACTAGTAATCGCCTGCATGTTATTTCTCCGTTTCACCCTTAGCTGCACTCTGAGGCCCGGCCTAGTAAGGTCGGTCCCGAGTACACCTTTCGGGCCCAGTGAGCAGCGCTAGGCCAAGGCAACTGGTGGAGGAGAAAGCCTCAGGGCTGCCAGCTTCGGGGAGAGGAGGAGGGATCGCCGTCCCCCACGGGGAGAGAGGACGCCGTCCCCCACCAGGAGAGGACGTCGTCTGTCAGGAGAGAGGACGCCGATCCATCTGGGGAGGGTGAGGACGCGTTCCCAAGGAGGACGCAAATTCGGGATCCGGCGAGAAAACGCCTGCCAGGAGGAGGGCAACGCCGACCAGGCTCTAAGAGTGAGGACGCTGTCTATTACTGAAGGAAAGGGTTGCAGATCTGAAGGCCATTGATAGATCCAGCCTTGGAGAGGGTAGATCTGAGCAGATACTTGCAGATCTAGTCTTGTATGTTGCAGATCTGGAGGTTTAGCACTAGATCCAGCTTGGGGAGTTACAGATCTGAGGGGATATTGACAGATCTAGTCCAGATCTGAAGGGGTAACATCAGATCCAGCCCTAGAGGCTGTAGATCTGAAGAGATATTGTCAGATCCAGCATAGATCTGAAGGTTTGGCAGCAGATCTGGTATTGGAGGACGCAGAGCAGGAAGGGAAGGACGCAGATCTGATTGGAGGCTTCAGATCCATCAGGTGGGACGCAGATCTGAGGAGCAGGAGGACTCAACAGCATTTTTCCAACATCCCGTAGCTGATCTATCTGTCAGGTGGCTTGGTGATTGGTGCCTCACCTATTTCTGCGCTGTCACTAGCAGAGACAACGTTTTCCTTTGGGGAGGATTTGCAGCTTGAGATCAGCCATTTACCAGTCTTCAGTCTTCAGAGCAGCTAGGACGCTGTCCTTGTTGCAGCCATTATTCTGTCTGAGAGGGTCATCACTTGCCTAGGGCAAGGATAGGTGCACTTACTCTGATTTACTTGTACTCCTCTCTATGTACTTTCTGATTAATAAAATGGCTCAGTTTCTGGTATTCTATGTGTCATGATTCAGTGAACTGGTTCAGCATTATATTTTCTATATCTGTCTGGCATATTTCTGTTTATTACTGGTTATTTCCCTTTGGGGATATTACATTAGGAGACTAGTATTTGTATAAAATATTTACTGAAATGAGGATGTAGGGATGTGAACTCCCTCCATATCGTTTGCCAGTCTTTCTCCCAATTATAATTTTTGCACTTGAATTCATTAGATAGAGTTTGAATATAGATCAAATGCATTTATTCAAATGCATTTTCTACCAAGATTAATTTATCTAAGTTGCATAATTCATTGAATAACACAATTTCTGAGTTAGAGATGGAGCGAATGTCGTCTTTTGCTAAGGATACCAGGATCAAATCATTGAAAGAAATAATTATTAAATTGGGATTAGATCCTAATGATATCAATGCTACCCAGGAAATCATAAAGAAAAAAAATGCAGACATTCAGGCGCTTCGCATAAGATAAAAACTGCCAACTACTGAGCATCCACAAACGCAAGAAATTGGAGAGATGGAAAATGAAAAAGAATTGTCCTTATTAGTAATGATTGAGCAGAATAAGCAGATGCATAGTTTGAAAACACAGGTGGAACAACTACTAAAGGAAAGAGAGCAAACAGGAGGTTCAATGCCTTCTACATCCCAAGTAAGTTAAGAGGGAAATGATGCAACAAAAGAATTAACAAAGACATTATCATCTTTTAGCTTAAAGAATAAAAAATTGATAGTCTTAGGAAAGCTTTAGAGAAAGTTGAACAGGAGAATATTATGTTAGATAATTCTTTAGTTGTTGAACTTCAAAAGAATTCCAGGTTACAGAAACAACTTAAATGGCATTTAGGTCAAGTTGACATTGTTCAATGTTTAATTCAAACTAAAGAAAGAGTTTGGATGGAGATCATTTCTTTAATGTCTGACGTTTGGACATCAATTGAGATTATAGTTGAACAAGAATAATTGTTAGAACGAGTAGAAAGGGCAATAAATGAAATCAAGAATGAGCTTGGAAACAAACCCAATCAAGCTGGTAAGATTATCAATTTTTTGAATTAAAAAATAAAACAAGAATTAGAAGAAAAAGATATTGTTGACAAGAATCATTTGATTATACAAACCAAGAAAGTTTTGACTAAGAAAAATCTGATGATGCAAATGAAAGAAAAGTGTAATTCTATGCAGATTTAGATTAACAAGTTTAACAAATTTTCTGCTCTAAGCAAAGAGGTTTACCATCCTTTAAAAATTCACAGGGAAAATTGGTATTTGAAGAAGAATATAAGAGATTACTTAACAGGGCTGCACTGGATAGGTCAAAGTTTGCTGGAGTAAAAGAGGCTTTGAGTGGCCAAAGTCTTCTTGAAAAATTATCTGATGATTTATTTATATGTTATGAGATCATATATTTGTTCACAGTTAAACTAACCTTTCAGAAATATACTGAAGTGGATGAATCCTATAGAAAGATGGTTGCTTTAACTTATCCAATGGGAGAAGAATGGGAACAACTTTTTGATCTCATATCTTATTTCTCAAAGTGAAAGGAAGTATCTTGAAGGCAAGCTAGGTTTTGTCACATAATCAAGGTAGATCTAGATTCAAAGGGGCAGGATTAGAGCAGACTCATATATCTTGGAACAAAATCCAAAAATCAAGGACAATTGCTAATAATGAAGGTGAATATTTTCTATATTGATCGAAGTTTTTGTTGTGAATATCCAATTTTTTATTTTGAATAGAAATTATTTTCCTTGTAATCTGTAGAGACATGATTTTGATTGGAAAAGGGTTGATTCCTGTACCAAAATTTGGATATTTCTGTAATACCTGAATATTTCAAAGTTAATCAAGGAGTTTTGTTTTCCGCTTATAGTAGTATTGTCTCACATGTGAGTACTTCTAGTGTTTTGTTATCTTTTCTTCAATACATTTAAGATTGTATAGATAATTGAGAAATACTTGGCTGAGGATTAGCCTCCTTGATATCCCTTGGCAAAGCTATGTTCAATATTGGGTTAATTAAGCAAACTATCTGTTTGTTTTAGTTACTCTGCAATTTGTAGATTGTTGCCTTTTGTACAATTCCTTTATGTATTAAATTCAGTTATGGGAGATCCTTCTATATGCTGTCTGTTCTCATTGGATCATTAAGTATTCAGATTGGATAC
The DNA here is from genome assembly GCA_034641835.2 of Pinus albicaulis. Classification (NCBI taxonomy): domain Eukaryota; kingdom Viridiplantae; phylum Streptophyta; class Pinopsida; order Pinales; family Pinaceae; genus Pinus; species Pinus albicaulis. The sequence continues at coordinate 933,772,803 of CM076570.1, read as the reverse complement.
ATATAAATTATCTAATGTCTCCTTTCTTCTTCTGTCAATGCCTTTAAAAAGATTGTATGCTGTTACTATTGGAAATCAACACTTTGGTTAATCTTTAAAAGAATAAGGCTTATTTACTTAAACAAGGGTTTTATCCTTGAACCATCCATACTTAAAGCATATTTTCTACGTAGATGCTTTGACACAGTTCTGTAGCCAGGAATTGTCAACAAAGAACAACACCCTCCAATATTATACTCATCGGACTCAGTTTTTTGATGGGAATCCAAAGGTGCATTCAAAATTGATAGGCAAGTACTCGTGCATGATACTGTTGAAACAAATCTCTCTAACAGTGTAACTTATCTCTAGAAAATGATAGGATCAATCAGAGGACCTTGTGCCTAGGACTTCATAATGCAAACAACCCTTTACTCAGATATCAGTGCTTGAAATCCATCATCACTAGTCATCAATGAGATGATGCAAGCTGACCTTTAACCTTCTAGACTTATTAGGAAGCTAGAAAACCCACAAAACCTACCACAACTACCTTTTTAGAAGGGTTTGAAAGATTTAATAACTCCAATGCTCACTTTTACTTTGACCCAAATGTGTTTTATGACTTGCTGAGATAATGTGCAATGTCCATGAACAACTCTTGAAACAAATTTGATCCACAGTTAACTTCTTAAATGTGTTACTACTGCTTTTTGAGATTGCAACTTACAATAGAGTGGCTCGGCCCTCTTTACAAATCCAACATAGCCTTCCACTATTTGCTTTATGATCCCATGGCTCACACATTTGGATGTATGCTCTTTTAAGCTGCTCACGTTTGACTTTAATTGGAGTGTTGCACTTTAAGAGATGAACATTTGGCTTTGTGAGGATAATGCTTGGCTTTGTAAGGCCAATATTCCACTTGGATGGTCCAACGTTCCATTTGCAGATGAATTATGCAGGAGAAATCTAATTTTTTGTTGAAATTTTGAACATGGCAAGTCAAGTAGGCATCATGCTAATCATTTTGAGCCACTTTTGAATTTTGGTGTTGGGAGCCTTGTGGATTGGGATATGTGCAGTGCCCCGTAAAACAAGGAATGTTGTGAACTGTCAAATTGCCATGTTGAGAACTATAAAATGAATACTGCACCAAGGACAAAGAAATGCGTACAAACTCTATGACATATCGCCATGTGAAAAAGACATAGGTGCGAAAAAGATTGATCTTACATAATGCTATCACCCCTACAAAACGAATGGCTCTTGCAGATAATGTGTCCAAGTGGATCCATCCGAAAGTTTCCAATCCTATCTAGGATGAAAGGACTTGAGATTGAGGACTAAAAGGATTGGGCATGTTTGATGATAACAGGCTTAGGATACCATAATACATAGTCATCACATGGCCTACAAAGCTTTTGACTTGCATCTCTTTAGACTTACAGTGGTGTTGTCATGAAAGTACTAGGGTACCTCCCCAGGAGGTAACAAATATGAATAACTGATATCCTTTGACTTGACTTTATTGATGGAGAGGCAGATTGAGGTGTCAACAAAAAGAGATATCACAAATTGTTTTAGAAGGCCTCACATCCCATGGCTTATAGCATTGCCAAGATGAAATACCACCCTAAAATCAATATGATTGTAGACCTTTTAAAAATAGATCTTAGTGAAAAGTGTTTCCTAGCCAATCCATTTGCTCATTCAATACCCTTCCTGGCTTTTATAATATTCTCAAGAATATGGCGCCCATCAATAAGTCTAGTTTATTTCTATTTGATGATGCGTGAGACAATACACTTGATGCCTAAGGTGTTGAAAATTGGTAGCTCAAATATGAATTTATAAAAATAGAAAGTCTCAAGTATGACTTTCCAAAAATAGTAAATCACCTTGCATCAATTGGTAACCAAACATTGTTGATGGAAAATCCCTTTTGATCATTAGTCATTCCTAATAGTTCAATTTTGACTTAATCATCAATATTATCATTAATATTATTATTATTCTTATGATATTATTATATTATTATTAAAAAGAAATTCAAGTCTCTCAATCATCAGACTCAATCATGTCATATGTAACTCCCCTCAAGTAATGCATATGTTACTCTCTCTCTCTTAATGGATTCATTCCTCTCTCTCTTTAATGCTCTTACGCACCTCTTACACTCTCTTACACACTTTATTGACTCATCATATAAAGATTCCTCTTACACCTCTTTAATGCATAAGTTACACTTCTTTCCTAAATGCATAAGTTACACTCCTCTCTTTTATGGCATAAGTTATGCGCCTATTTTGGCATATGTAACTCCTCCTCAAGGCATGTGTATTGCTCCTCTTTTATGTCAATAATTTGTTGCCCCTCCTATATATATGTGTCTCATATCATCTCACCTCACTTACTTGTGCATTGTGAATTCGAACTTGAGAGAGAGTTGGAGAGACTTGAAGGAGATTGTGAGAGAGAGAGATTTGGAGAGTAAGAACAAATCTTGGAGAGCTATGTTGGTCAAGGTTGTCATTGATGTCAATATGGCATTAACCGAAATGTCAATATTCTTGAGATGTCTGGTTCAAGATGATGATGTCATGCCATCAATGAAGATGTCAAATCACGAAGAAGTCAAACCACTAATGAAAGAAGCCCTAAGAAGTCCTTGATCTAATGTTGCATGCACTTGATGATCTAGATCTTAACCCTTGATGTCATACACTTTGATACTTGATGATGACATATGATGATCATGGTTGGAGATCATTTGAGGGTTGGAAGACTATTTTGGAGTTCTCCTAATAATGCTGCACTATAACATATCACTGCACCATTATGTGATGACATGGGTGATGCACTCATTGCTGGACATTATCATGATGACGTGGATGTCCTACATGTTCCTATGATGGTGAAGAAGCCAAATAATGGAGAAGACAAACAATGGAGAAGCTAAACAAAGAAGCCATACTGTCCTAATCATTTTCTGCACTAAATAATTCAAGGGCAGTCACAAAGAAAAATGTTTTTCACCACCTTAGAGGCAACCATTCAAAATGGATCCTATACCATCTTGTCGAGTATATTTTTCCCTTTCTAACGAGCCTTTACTTGCCTTGAAACTCCTAGCGGTTTGTGAGAAAATGATTTTTTAAGTTTAAAAATAATAATTTTTTAAGGCTAGCCGACTTACACTCAAACATTTATGTCGGCCTCCCACCAAGAGGCATGTCTCTTTATTAAAGGTCGAAATCTATTATAAATTGACGTCCAACACTTCATTTCACCATAAAAAATTCGGTGATCATTTCAGAGAGAAATCACAGGCGCAGGACAGAGGTCGAGGAGGACTAAAAATTACAGTTTGGGGCAAAGACTCCTCTATTCTTCCAGCTCAAGAATAATATATAGTTACAGTCCTTAAACAAGTGGACATAAGGGAGCTCGGTGTTTTGGACCAGCATTAAGTCTTAAAAAAACAGTGAGTTTGATTGCAGACCTGTGGTGAATAAGAATATACTTCAGAACTATGTAGACTCTCTTTTGTGGAGACCCTCTTTTGCAGATTTGTGGAAAATATCAGCATTTCAGATCTGTGGAATACTCTTATTTTCAGACCTATTGCAACCATCTATTTAGAATGAAGGTAATGATTTTTCAGACCTGTGGGAGAATATAACCAAACCTGTGGAACTGTGGTGGCATTTTTGAACACAAATTTGGACCTGTAGTGATAGTTTGTTGCAGACCCTGGGAAGCCCTTGGAGATCACCTTGAATCAACCTTTTGAAGTAGGTTTTAGAGCAGTCTTTAGGACAGTCTTTTGAAGCAACTTCTTGAATAAAATTGAAGCAATTTGATCTTGGAGAGTATCTTGGGGTAGTTTATTATAGACACCTTGTTGGGGCAGTCCACAAAATATTTGGTGTGCAGACCTATTGATTAGGAAGCAACTTTTGAAGTCCTTAAAGCGATTGAAGACCCTGTAGCAACCTTTGAAGACTTGTTACGGACTTGTTGAAACATCTTTGTCTACAACTGGTATGTTATAGAAGGCAGCCTTGAAAACATTATTGCAGTCAATCTTGGCAGCAACTGAGTGCATTATTGAAGGGTGTTTTTTTGAAAGAACTATTAAAGGCATTTTTAGAAATACTGTTGAAGAATTAAAGCTGTGACCAAGTATTACTTAAAACCTCCTTGAGTAGTTACATAGCAGTCCTTGAAGAACCATTGAAGTCATCCCTTGGTTGAAAACATTGTGAAGCATTTAGAGGAACCGTTGTGAAGACACCTCGAGGCATCTTGGAGCTTTGAAGAATTGTTGTACAGGTCTAAAGAAACTTTTGAGCATTGCTGAAGATGCCCTTGGAGAGTTCTTGGGGCAACATATTGAAGACACTTTGAAGGATTCTTGAAGACATTATTGGAGACCATGATATGTTCCTGAAAGCCTGAAACCATCATGAGGTGACCTTGAGGATTTTGTTTGGGTGAAATGAAGAGTTGTGGAGACACCTTCATGATAAGACAAGGTTGTCATTGATAAAGTTACGTGGAGACTAAGTGATGGCATTGCAAAAGATTGACAGGGCTCGTTGAAGAAGACATTGGGCACTGTGAAGAATAACCAAAACATATTTTGACGAAGTGAAGTTGAGGGTTGGTGCCCTTGAGGTTGGAGCCTCATAGAGACAAGTTCGGTGCCTTGGAAGATAGGGTTGGAGCCCTAGAGGATTGGAGTCCTCAAAAAACCAGGTCGGAGCCTGTACTAGAGATAGGGTTGGAGTCCTAGAGGTTGGTGCCTCACATTGACAAGGTTGGAGCCTTGGAAAGTCCAAGTCGGTGCTTGGCACAATACAGGTTGGAGCTTGGATGATTGGAGTCTTCATCTAGGGTTGTAGCCCTATACTATTATTGTACTTCATTTATTGTAAAGAAGAAATTAATAAAAGTATTTATTCCATCATTGTCTATTTTGTGTTCTAAATATAAGTGATCTAACTGGTAAAACTAACAATTGAAAAGAAATACTGATTCACCTCCCTCTCAGTATTTCCAACAATTGGTATCAGAGTCAGTACCTTCACTCAAAGCCTAACAGCTTGAAGGTTGATCATTAGAACACAAATGGCAAAGCCAAGGAACAAAGTCTCCAATCCTCCTAAAGATGTGTCTTCCTCAACCATTGAAATTGAAGTCAATCAATTTGCGAAGGCTCCATTGTTCAATGGAAATTTTGATATATGGGAGGCCAGAATGAGGAATTTCTTGAAGACTCAAGGAATTGAAGTTTGGAAATCAGTGATTATTGATGACACGAAGGACGAAGAATCCAAGGAGTACAATACAAGAGCAATGAAGACAATTTTGAATTGGTTACCAAATTCTGTGAAGGCCAATTTCGAAAAATGTTCGTCAACAAAAGTCATATGGGACAAAATTCATGATCTTCACTCAAAAGGAGCGTTGACAATGATCTCTAGTCAAGAAGATGATGGAAAACAAGAAAGAAGTCCAGAATCCATCAAGGAAGATGAAGATAAGAGAGATGACAACATGGTTAAAGAAGACCTAGAAGATGAAGAGAACAAAGAAGACTTTGAAGAAGATCTTCTGAATAAACTTATGGCTTCCATGGAAGAGATTAACAGTTTGAAAAAGGAAAATGAGTAACTTAAGAAGAAAGTGCAAGATGGTAACCAAGAGAAGACAAGGAAGGAAGTTGACTTTGTCAAGCTTCAAGTACAAAAAAGAGATGAGGATCTCGCCAAACTTAAAGAGAAATTTCATCAAAACAAAAGAAAGCATCATGAAGAAGTCATATCTATGACAAATCAATTGGATAAGGAAAATAAAAGGGAAGAAACTTTGTCAAGCCACCTTGAACAAAGACTTAAGAGCTTGAACAATCTTGAAGCAGAGATTGGTCAACACAAGGAAGAGGTCCCCTCTCTTAAATCTCAACTAGATGAAAAGGATGAAGAAATCTTCAAACTAAAATCAGACATCAATCTTCTCAAGGCCAAAACATGTGAAGCTACAAGAATAAAAGAAGAAATGGAGAGCAGTCTAGCAAAGGAGAATGAAGAAATCTTCATAATGAAATCAAATATCATCTCCCTTAAAATCGAAGAACACGAAGCAGCAAGGATGATGGAAGAAATGAAGAAGCAAGTAGTCATGAAAGATGAAGATTGTGAAAAATTGAAAGGAGAAATTGTCTCTCTTAAAAAGGAAGTTGACTTGCTGAATAAGAACTTGAAGAGTTCTTAAACCCTAGATGACATCCTAAGTCATCAAAGATCCCCCCTTGATAAATCAGGTCTTGGCTATGCAGGTGAACCCTCAAGCAAGAATGATAATGCTTCAAACAACAAGGGTGTGAGGAAGCCAGGAAGAAATGATACTCCTAGGTCCAACAAAGGAAAGAGTCAATATGACATTAGAAGAAACACTACTCCAAGGAGATTTACAGATGATGTCAAGAATACAAAAGGAAATCATCAAAGAATTCCAAGGCAAAAAGACTTCAGAAGTACTTCAAGGAACTCTTCATCTCCCAGGTACCAAAGTATATTTCTTGGATATTGCTATTCTTGTACAAAATTTGGGCACATGGAAAAAGATTGTAGGGCATATCACAAAGACAAATATAATGGTCCCTGTCCATATCCTAGATGCAATTTTTCAAGAAGAAGTCATGATTTCTTATTCATGAACAAGATAGAGTGCTTCAATTGCCAAAACATTGGACATATGGCACGTGATTGTAACTTTACTTGGGCCCCTGCACAAGCCAGAACCATGCCAGAGAAGAAAGTTACACAAGTATGGAGAAGGAAACAAGTTGAATATGAAAGTCTCTTGAACACTCCAGCCAACAACCCATGTTGTTGATTTGATGAAGAAATCCTTGATATTCCAAATGGTTGATGATGAGACTTTGCTAAAAGAGAAGACCATGCATACTATTAGGGGGAGCCTATGATTCTTAAGAATTTTTGCAGAAGTTATCTGTGATTGGGCCCTATGAAATCCTTGATGAGTCACAGATGGACAATCATTTTTTGATAGATCATCTCTCTAGAGCAACTCCATTGAAGAACATAATCCCTTACTCATTTGATGGACAATTGTTGAAGATGTCTCCCACTTGATCACAAGGCAAGATATCTTTCTTAAAAAGCTAAAGGAGTTTATGTAGACAAGGGGAGTTGGTTCGTCACATGAAGAAATGCAATCTATCATGGACCACATTGCCAAAAAGGAAGAGTACCATGACAGGGGGAGCAACATACTTATGAAGAATTATTATTGATGAAGATAATATGATGAAGAGAATCAGCTTGATAGGGGGAGTACTTGGGCACCCCATTGCCATTGATGTCAAAGGGGGAGAGAATGTTTGAAGGGCAAGAATATTGCCATCAATGACAAAGGGGGAGACTGTTGGTCAAGGTTGTCATTGATGTCAATATGGCATTAACCGAGATGTCAATATTCTTGAGATGTCTGGTTCAAGATGATGATGTCATGCCATCAATGAAGATGTCAAATCACGAAGAAGTCAAACCACTAATGAAAGAAACCCTAAGAAGTCCTTGATCTAATGTTGCATGCACTTGATATCTAGATCTTAACCCTTGATGTCATGTGATGATGTCATACACTTTGATACTTGATGATGACATATGATGATCATGGTTGGAGATCATTTGAGGGGTTGGAAGACTATGGCTGGAGTTCTCCTAATAATGCTACACTATAACATACCACGCATCATTATGTGGAGACATGGGTGATGCACTATTGTCGGGATATTATCATGATGACGTGGATGTCCTACATGTTCCTATGATGATGAAGAAGCCAACAATGGAGAAGACAAACAATGGAGAAGTTAAAATAAAGAAGCTATACTTCGTCTTAATCATTTGTAATTTGGGCCATCTATACAAATAAAGAAAATGTTTTTCACCACCTTAGAGGCAACCTTTCAGTCAGATCCTATACTATATTGTAGAGTGTTATTTTTCTCCTAAATTTGCTCTCCTCATCATTTCTGAAACTCCCGGGTTTGTGAGAAAATTATTTTTTAAGTTTAAAATAATAATTTTTTAAGGCTAGCCGACCTACACTCAGACATTCATGTCAGCCTGCCTCCAAGGGAAATGTCTCTTTATTAAAGGTCGACATCTAGTATAAATTGAAGTCCAATACTTCATTTCACCATAAAAAATTTGGTGATCATTTCAGAGAGAAATCACAGGAGCAGGACAGAAGTCGAGGAGGACTAAAAATTATAGTTTGGGGCAAAGATTCCTCTATTCTTCCAGCTCAAGAACAATATATAGTTACAGTCCTTAAACAAGTGGACATAGGGAGTTCAGAGCCTTGGACCAAAGATTAAGTCTTAAAAATGTTGAGTTTACTAGACCTGCAGAGCCAAGAATATACTTCAGAACCATGTAGACTCTCTTTTGTGGAGACCCTCTTTTGCAGATTTGTGGAAAATATCAGCAGTTCAGATCTGTGGAATACCTTCTTATTTTCAGACTGTTGTAACCATCTATTTAGAATGGAGGTGATGATTTTTCAGACTGTGGGAGGATATAACCAAAGCTGTGGAACCGTGGTGGCATTTTTGAACACAAATTTGGACTCGCAGTGGCGAAATTGGTAGGTATCATGGGAAGCCCTTGGAGATCACCTTGAATCAATGTAATATTCCCAATTAGCCTTGCTAATTGGAATATTTCGATTTTGCTTTATTTTATAAAATTTCCTTAGTTAGATATAATAAATAAAGTGAGAAATAAGAGCGGTCACCTCACTTTAGTCATCTCACTTTATAAATAAAGTGTTCTTTTTCCTAGTAGATGGACGTTGTAACTTAGAGAGCGGGCCTTGGGGGTCCACGTGATTATGATGGGGGAGGCATCAAGGCTGACCCAAGGTAAACTGCGCAGGTCAAAGAAGAGTAAGGGAGCAGTTAAATTTTGGAGGGAGTTTGGCATTATAAAAGGAGAGGTTCTCACCTCATTTTGATCATCCATGATTTGATATTCTTCTTGATAGCTAGACTTTTTCTGCTTCAGCACGCCGGTTGTTTAGTCGGTCTGCAGCACTGTTTAGTGCACGAGTGTCTCCGGTCGGAGATCTCACCCTTAGCCTCGGGGGACTTCGAGTGCCTGCCCTGGTAAGGTTATTTCTGGTTTCACCCTTAGCTTCGGGGGACTTCGAGTGCCCGCCCTAGTAAGGTTTGTCCTGAGTACACTTTTCAGTTCCATTAGCAAAGCAGCAGCAGTTTCTGAAGCAAATCTGAGGAGGAGAAAGCCCTCTTGTGGCTGCGCAGTTAAGAGAGGAGAGGACGCTGTCTCATCAGGAGGAAGAACGCTGATCAGCCTGGAAGTGAGGACGCTGTCTATTTCTGAAGGTAAGGGTTGCAGATCTGAAGGCCTATTGTTAGATCCAACCTTGGAAAGGATAGATCTGAGCAGATACTTGCAGATCTAGTCTTGTATGTTGCAGATCTGGAGGTTTAGCACTAGATCCAGCTTGGGGCATTGCAGATCTGAAGAGATATTGGCAGATCTAGTCCAGATCTGAAGGGATAACATCAGATCCAGCCCTAGAGGCTGTAGATCTGAAGAGATATTGTCAGATCCAGCATAGATCTGAAGGTTTGGTAGCAGATCTGGTATAGGAGGACGCAGATCAGGAAGGGAAGGACGCAGATCTGATTGGAGGCTTCAGATCCATCAGGTGGGACGCAGATCTGAGGAGCAGACTTGTGTGAGAAGGGCTCAACAGCGTTTTCCAGTATTCAGTAGCTGATCCATCTGTCTGGAGGTTTTGGGGATCTGTGCTTCACCTGTTTCTGCGCTGTCATTAGCAGAGACAGCGTTTTCCATTGGTGAGGGTTTGCAGCTTGAGATCAGCCATTTACCAGTCTTCAGTCTTCAGAGCAGCTAGGACGCTGTCCTTGTTGCAGCCATTATTCTGTCTGAGAGGGTCCTCACTTGCCTAGGGCAAGGATAGGTGCACTTATTCTGATTTACTTGTACTCCTCTCTATGTACTTTCTGATTAATAAAATGGCTCAGTTTCTGGTATTCTATGTGTCATGATTCAGTGATCTGGTTCAGCATTCTATTTTCTATATCTGTCTGGCATATTTCTGTTTATTACTGGTTATTTCCCTTTGGGGATATTACAATCAACTTTTTGAAGCAAGTTTTAGAGCAGTCTTTAGGACAGTCTTTTGAAGCAACTTTTTGAATAAAATTGAAGCAATTTGATCTTGGAGAGTATCTTGGGGTAGTTTCTTATAGACACCTTGTTGGTGCAATCCACAAAATATTTGGTGTGCAGACCTATTGATTAGGAAGCAACTTTTGAAGTCCTTAAAGCGATTGAAGACCCCTTGCTGTAGCAACCTTTGAAGACTTGTTAGGGATTTGCTGAAACATCTTTGTCTACAACTGGTATGTTATAGAAGGCAGCCTTGAAAACATTATTGCAGTCAATCTTGGCAGCAACTGAGTGCATTATTGAAGGGTGTTTTTTTGAAAGCACTATTAAAGGCATTTTTAGAAATATTGTTGAAGAATTAAAGCTGTGAACAAGCATTACTTAAAACCTCCTCGAGCAGTTATATAGCAGTCCTTGAAGAACCATTGAAGTCATCCCTTGGTTGAAAACATCGTGAAGCATTTAGAGGAACCGTTTTGAAGACACCTCGAGGCATCTTGGAAGAAGTATCTTGGAGCTTTGAAGAACTGTTGTACAGGTCTAAAAGAAACTTTTGAGCATTGCTGAAGATGCCCTTGGAAAGTTCTTGGGGCAACATATTGAAGACACTTTGAAGGATTCTTGAAGACATTATTGGAGACCATGATATGTTGCTGAAACCATCATGAGGTGACCTTGAAGATTTTGTTTGGGTGAAATGAAGAGTTGTGGAAACACCTTCATGATAAGACAAGGTTGTCATTGATAAAGTTATGTGGAGACTAAGTGATGGCATTGTAGAAGATTGACAAGGCTCGTTGAAGAAGACATTGGGAGTCGTGAAGAATAACCAAAGCATATTTTGATAAAGTGAAGTTGAGGGTTGGTACTCTTTAGGTTGGAGCCCCATAGAGATAAGGTCGATGCCTTGGAAGATAGGGTTGGAGCCCTAGAGGATTGGAGTCCTCAAGAAACCAGGTCGGAGCCTGTACTAGAGATAAGGTTGGAGCCCTAGAGGTTGGTGCCTCAAATTGACAAGGTTGGAGCCTTGGAAAGTCCAAGTCGGTGCTTAGCACAATACAGGTTGGAGCTTGGATGATTGGAGTCTTCATCTAGGGTTGGAGCCCTATACTATTATTGTACTTCATTTATTGTAAAGAAGAAATTAATAAAAGTATTTATTCCATCATTGTCCATTTTGTGTTCTAAATATAAGTGATCTAACTGGTAAAACTAACAATTGAAAAGAAATATTGATTCACCCCCCTCTCAGTATTTCCAACAAGCCAAAGTGATTCAGTGTTTGCATCAACTACGACCATCATAGATATTCTTCAGATTTGGGTGAACTTTTTCATTCTCTCATTGTTCTTTGTATCTCTGCAGAACAATTGATTTCTAATAGAAGAAGAATCTTGTTGGGTTTTCCTCTTGTGGATTTTGCCCTGGTCATTGACCTAACTTGTCTGTGTCTCATTGAGTTCTTGGTTGTCTTTCGTTGTGCATATGGTTTATGTTCTATTTACAATTACTTAACTTATTTTGCAGCATAAAGAAGTTATGGATTTAAGTGATTGTAACATCATAAAACATCAAAATTTCAACATAAGGACAAAGCCTTGACCAAAATGTTATAGGAGATATTCCCAAGCTTTTATAATATTCTCAACTAGTGATCTTCATGGGGTCCTCCATCATTGGGATAAATTCAATAATTCCTTTGTTGATGATCTTCCTCAAGGCTCATGTTCAAATAACATGTTGATAAATCACAATAAATCCGAGCCCATGGCTCCCAGGTGGCATTGTAAAACTTGCACAAAAGCCCATCTAGGCATGGGGACTTTTCATCTTCCTTTGCCCTCGTGGTGATGTGAAGCTCATCCAATTTAATGTCCTAATTGCATTTATATCTGTGACTGTTAGTTTTTGAGGGACCTCATCAATGCAGGTTTGCATGGTTACCCTTGGTTCCATAGTCATTCCTCGCGACTGAAAGAAATATTTTTATTGCTAAACAAACTCTATTTTTACTTTCTAATTTTCTAGGTAACATAGACGACATTTCCTTGATAGATGTAGTTGCTCTGAGGCTTGTTTGAGGCCAAGTCTTTGTAAAAATCCTTAGTTGCACTTACTCACAAGCTTTCGTCAAAGGGCTTGGGTTGAAGAATTTTTCTTGTTTTCTTGATTTCCTTGATCACCACTTTGTTAATGTACCTCCCCATGGCAATTATTTGCCATAACCTTGGAGAAAGGATGTTGTCTAATCAACTGCTTTGTTTCACCACTATATGTAGCTAGACTGCTATTGCAACTTTGAAATTGAGTTGTAGAACCATCATATGTTATTATGCAATACGAACATTGTAATGGAGAGACAATCAACAAATTATGATATCTTAGAGTTTATGGCTTTTCTGCATCCTAATAAGAAAATATAATTAGCTGGTTATCTGAAAGAGTGGGCTTAGTCTACAATTGAACTTATCTAGAGCCTACATATTCAAAGGTAAAAGTATTTTAATTTTTGGCTTGTTCCCATTGCTTTGACTTAGAGCCTTAAGACTCTTTCATTACCTTTTATGGAATTAGACCAAATGTACTACATATTTGACCAGTCATACTTTATGTGAAATGGTGTTGTATAAGGCAGACTGGATTCCAAGCTATACTAGTGTTCTTTGACCAGCACAACAACATGCAATATTCTGTCTTTGTCCTCACATTTGAGTCAACCATATTAATGTTCCCAGAAATAAGGCAATGAATTTTAGGCAGTTCATCAACCATCCATCTCCAAAATTTAGCCCTCATGTTATTGGTGGCATAAATGCTGGTCAGCCCCAGAATATCACCATCCAAGCTAAAGAAAATCTAAACCAACTGTTGTGTGGGTTCATGTTAATTTCTGAACATATTCTATGCCATATCAGATTAGGGCACAAAATACTGAAGCAGATAGAACATACCAATAGATCAATTGAAGACAAGCCAAAACAGAGATAAAGAATGGTGGCATTACGACGATCAGCAGGATGCTTCAACCAACAAAGTCTTTCATAAGGTAAGCCACCCATATGTCACACAACCCCAAGACAACCCAGACAAAGAATACTCCACAAAGACGCAGCACCAAGAACGTAGCTCCATCACCATCAAGAGAGAAGAAAATCCTCCACACATTGTGTGTATAATGAACTCCAAGTCTCTCCAATATATAGGCATCTTTGGGGGTGTGTGACACGTCCTTTAAGACATTTAAGTCTATATTATATTCCAGGCCGACCTAGCACATAAGTGGAATAAATTCAAAGTACATGTTCTGCTCATCCGATTGAGATGATCTTTAGATCAATCTTACACCTCTCCAAAAGAGGAATCCAATAAAAATACTGGGATTGTCATCTGAGCAGCACAACCTGGAGTTTGGACCTAGTTGTCCAAATTTAATACTCCCTCTCAACTAGGGAGAACTTCGTCCACTAGTGCAATCCAAACATCTCGCGTCATCCCGCCGTAACTTGCTTCGCTGGCTTCTTTATTTCAGAATAGAAGTGGGTCAGTCACCAAGACATCATTCCCGGCTGACAGATTCAACCCAGAGGTCCGAAACCTCTATAGGACTCACAAAGAGTCTCATACCAACTCGAAGTTGGTTTACTTGACCCGAAGTCAGTTGGAGGTCCGAAACCTCACTAGGACTCAAGAGAGTCATATACTAACCCGAAGTCAGTTGGAGGTTCGAAACCTCACTAGGACTCAAGAGAGTCATATACTAACCCGAAGTTAGTTTCACTGACTCGAAGTCATTTGGAGGTCCGGAACCTCGCTAAACTTGATCCCAGATCAAGTTGTTGGACATGTGCCATTTTAGACATAGAGACTACGACAATCTCCGATGTGTCCATCGGTCTTGCTATGGTCTCTATTCACATTTCCCACCTCAATGGCCAAATGAGAGGTACTTCCCATGAGTCTGAAACTCCATGGGTAGGATGCATACAGGGCATAGATCAGAGAGAGGCAAACCATCTCAATATCATCATGGTGGGGTAGAAGCACACCAACTAGGTTCGGCAAGCCTAGCCCAATGGTTGCTTATAGCACAAAGAAGCTATCCCCAAAAGCTCCTTGGGACCTCCCAGAGCTCATCGTCCAACAGGACCCTCCAAATAGGGTCGTTCCATGATTCCAAGATTCTCACGGAAGGTTAGGAACATGACCTTCCCCAAGGGCATTGTGAGAATATCCGCGACCTGCTCATCAGTTCCTATATGATCGAGCCTTATGGCGCCTCGTTGTACCATATCCCGGATAAAGTGGTACTAGCCATCAACATGCTTAGATCAATCGTGGAACTCGAGATTCTATGACAAATGAATCCCCCTCTGGTTATCACAAAGGATAACGGTGGCATCTAGCACATGCTCGAACAACTCACTGAAGAGCTTTCAAACCCAAGTGGCTTCACAACAGGCCATACAGGTTGCAATGTATTCGGCCTTAGCGATGCTCAAAGCTACTGACTTCTGCTTCCTGCACGAAGCAGTCCCAAGTGTGAAGTAGCATCTAGATGTGCTCTTGCGATCCACCACACTGCCAATCCAATCGACATTGGTATATCCATGGAGTGTCATACTCCCGGCAGTGTATCTCAGCCCATGGTCTATTGTGCCTCAGAGATATCTCAAGAGTTTCATGGCACCAGCCCAGTGAATGTTATGAGGATCAACCATGTGTTGACTCAAAGTGTTCACTGCACAACATATGTTCGGACGGATGTTCCCTAAGAACATTAAGGCCCCTACGAGTTAACGATACTCAGTAGTATTTGCTAGCACGGGCCCAGAAGTGCTGCCACTCAACTTCTTATCAAATATTTCTAGAAGCTTCACAATGTATTTTCCTTGAGAAAGGAGAAACTCGCCAGGTCTTTGCCAGACCTCCAGGCCTAGGAAGTAGTGCATCAGTCCTAGGTCCTTCATTTCGAATTCAGCAGCGAGCTCCCCCTTGCACATACAACACCAGAATGAGAGGCTTCTCTCTATCAACCTTGAAGTAAGGGTTCAGATCAACATTACTACGAGTGAAGCCCAACTTCATCAGGTAGCAATCTATCCTCTCGTACCAAGCCCTAGGGGCTAGCGAACCTGCAAACATGGGTGTCTCGATCCTGGACTTCGAATCCCAGAGGTTGCTCTTCCCACACCTCTTCCTTTTTCGCACCATGCCAAAAGGCGGTCTTTACATCCATCTGATGAAGATTCCGTCCTTGCGTAGCAGCAAGGGTAATAATAGATTATAGGTGCAATAATAATCAGTGTCTTCCTAGAGAAGTTTCAGGCAACACATTTTCCCATCAGATCCATGCTTGATCTTATAACGAGGTGACAACAGCTTTGTCCTATGGTCTAGGGACCATATCCCAGACATCATCCTCGCATCCTTCCAGACTTGATGCTTTATAACTTCTTCAAATGATCCAGGCTCATATTGTACTCATGGCAACTAGATACCTCTGGTATTTATATGGCTTCTTGGTTTTCTTCCGGAATTTCCCCCTTGAAGCCATATGTCTTTGAGCCCTCGAAAAGGAGTTTTGTACTCAGGGGCTTGAATCTTATTCTCCCACAATCATAGCCATATACTATCATATAGCTGTCATGCATCTTGGCACATATCATATACACAAAACTTCACAGGCTTTGTTGACCATGGTTCAAGACTCCAACAACATGACTGAAGGCTGCAAAAACTTCACAGTTCACTCATTCAAGTTTATCATTACGCTCCAATGTGAGACTGATACTGTCACGAGCTTACTGCTACTATGAATTTCGTAAACATATGTGTCTGTCTATGTCACTGTCATAATGACAGTGACATAGAATCACATATTACTTTCTTAGCTCCTCAAATTTGTGACTACAAAAATACACTATGAACTGTCATCACTGTCATATTGCTGATTACGATGTTGCCATAATTTTTATCATACCCATCACTATCTTCTTCATCATTTGTCATACTGCCATACAATACTGAAGATTTCAAACTTCATGGTCATACATATTTTGCCATATGTCACTGTTCAGGTTAGGGCACCCACAAGTTTTGTTACAGCCCTAAACACTCCAACAACTACCTAGAAGACTGTGGCTTCTCCTCCACAAGAGGGCACTCGGTTTCTACTTTAAAAGGTATAGGATTCTCAAAATCCTCTTTTGCATCAGGATTCACTAAAGAGCTACCACACATGGCTGACTGTTTACAGCCTAAACAATTCTCCCAGACTTCAGTCTTAAGATGAATTATAGCTTACTATTCATCATATTTGTGCTTCAGCAATTTTGATAGCGTATCTCAGAGTACTTCTACTTCCTTTGATCTTTCAGAGGACTGTCATCTGTAGCTCAGGCTTAATAGCTACAACCATCTCCTTTCCTTGGTGGAGCCTATCTGCTCCTGAACTTAAAGGACACCTGCCTGAAGCGAGATTTCAAGACACCTGAGGTATTTCATCCTCAGTCCAAGTTGAAGGAACGTTCAACCATTAAGAGTTAGGTTAGTTTACTTTCAATAACTGTCTTCTAGGTCATATAAACGGTCTGAAGACTTACTTTCAACTGAGATTATTACTGGGCTATAATACATATTTGTCCTGCAGTCAATTTTGCATCACTATCAGCTTGATTTGAAGCTATGACTTCATACTGTATTCCATTGTTGACAGAACAGTAGCCATACAAATCTGATGTGAGATATAATCTGCCCTGGTACGCTTCCTTGAACAGATTAAAGGCTTTCACATTTGATATATATATATATATATATATATATATATATATATATATATATATATATATGTATATGTATATATGTGCCCAGAAATAAACAACAGTTTGTTTTAGATGTTTAAACCCCACGCTTATGAATGAACTCGCTAGTGGCCTTTAAACAGGTGAAAAGGTTATTGAACTAATTTGGTGTCATTATTAGTCCTCAAAGTTTGTATAATAAACCCCTGTAGTATGCTGCTACAGGTGAGTCTAATCACACGTTGCGGATTTTCATGGATCTGCACAATTTGTCTCACGCAGCTGCAGATTGCTCTGTCGCACATCTGGCGTGATCACAGTCAACTTCTGAGAGAAAAAACAACACCGTCTATTTCGAACCTGATGTGTAATGTAACGACAGTAGAATCGATCCTCACTCCGCATCCTTAGTATGGTTCCTTCAGCCACGTTATTCAGTGTTGAATCTTCAGTCGGTCGATGCACAGGAGAGCGACTTTGATTCAAGCTAAGACAATTTAAACATGATTGCCCATAGATAAGTTGCCGTCGATGTATTTTATTAATCACATCTTGACACAACCACCCATGTGGATGTATTCTGCCATCGTACCAAGTCTTATAACAAACGCGACCACAATTTTGGATCCTGCGAGCTTTCCTTCGGGGAAATGGATTGATGAGCGTGTCTTTGGTGTTTTGCTCCCGTAATTTTTATTTTATTTTATTTTTTATTTTTTATTTTTCTGGAGAATGCGTGGCTGCTATTGTCGGTCCTTTCCACGGTTAGATCGATGAGTGCCACGAAAATTTTGGTTCATTTTGGGAAAAATGGATTGATCTTTAATTCGAGAGTGACAAACGCCAGGTTGACCCACTAAGTGGAGCTTCCAATCTCAATGCACAACCAATTCAACGTTTGTTTACGTCATGACAGTCATATCCGGAAGTGCAAATTTGGAGTCGTGCTTATAGCCGTCGGAATCAACTCGAAGCATTCGATCTCTTGGGAAAAATGAAAATCGCGCAAACCCGAAAACTCATTTCTTACACAAAATAATGAAATTTGAACACTCTGCAACTTCAGAATCAATTTGGATGGCCTTTAATGACCCCGCGCAGCCATGAATCCATAAATGCAAGGATCTTTATGCGCATTGGCCTCCAATTTTGCTCGACGTCTCGATTTCCATTAACGACGACACGTAAAATTTGGAAATCAAGTATGCACTAGAAAGAAAGAAACATTAAAAATTTGATCGAGAAATATTAACGCTACTATTGCCGCCTTCTTCGTCACTACTCTTCAATTCTTCCGAAGCAAAACCGCTTTCGTTAGGTGTCTCATCCTCTTTGGACAGAATATTTTAATGGCCCTTTCGCTTCAACTTCATCTTGTTAGACGTCCCGTTGCTTCTACAACTTTACTAATGCCCCAACAATGATTTCGGTGGCTGTGTTGTTACTATATAGCCCAAGGTGCCTACAAGAGCAGCAACCCAGTCCTAGACTGTCTTGCTTGCTTTCAATCACAATCAACGGCCGCTTGACTGAGGAACTCAGCTCAAAACGATCCCAAGCAAGCCCTAGACATCTTTGATGGAAATCTTCTTTATAAAAAAAAGAAAACTCCTTCAAGGAGGCCACTACCTCAAGTAGACTTTACTAACTGCCCCTAGACACAGATTGGGCTTTGTCTTCTCTTCGGCTCTAATACCATGTTAATTTCTGAACATGTTCTATGCCATTTCAGATTAGGGCACAAAATACTGAAGCAGATAGAACATACCAATAGATTGATTGAAGACAAGCCAAAACAAAGATAAAGAATGGTGGCGTTACGACGATCAGCAGGATGCTTCAACCAGCAAAGTCCTTCATAAGGTTAGCCACCCATATGTCACATAACCCCAAGACAACCCAGAAAAAGAATACTCCACAAAGACGCAACACTTAGAACGCAGCTCCATCGACATGAAGAGAGAAGAAAATCCTCCACACATTGTGTGTATAATGAACTCCAAGTCTTTCCAATTTATAGGCATCTTTGGGGGTGTGTGACACGTCTTTTAAGACATTTAAGTCTATATTATATTCCAGGCCGACCTGGCACATAAGCGGAATAAATTCAAAGTGTTGAAATTTGGTTACCGGAGGACAAGTGGTTCCCTAAGGCTTTGATCTTTGGCCTAGGGAAAAGTTTCCAAAAGAATTTAATTTTTCTCCTAAAGTGACTTTATAAAGTTATAAAGTCAAATCTAATTTAAAAGTGACTTTAAGTGATAAAGTTACTAAAGTCTAATTTTAAAGTGACTTTAATAAAGTCAATGTGAAATTAGAAAAGAAAAGTGACTTTGGAAATAAATGACTAAGTGGGTCTTTATTAAAGTGGGGTGAATTAAAAAATAGAAAGTGAGATTTAAATGAGCATTTAATCTCAGCATTAGATCTAAAGCTATCTCAGCCATTGGATTTAGGGATTCTCCAAAAGTCACTTAGGGTTAGGTTAAAGGAGGAAAAGGAGGGAAAAGGTTATGCAGTCTTTCATGAACAGATTGAGAGAGGAGGAGAGAAAGCAAGGGAGAATTTCTGAGCAGTGAGAAGGAGGAGGGCAGTAGCACTTATATTCAGCAAATCCGTACAGCAAGGACAGAGCATGAAGTTCAAGGCAAGTGGGCATGAATTTTGAGAGAGGAAAATCAACATTTATTGCAGCACATTTTTTGATGTCCGTACAACAGCGAGGAGGTACAGAAATTGAGGTCCGTATAGCAGAGAGAGAAATTTGGTTTTTTGGATTTCGTACAGCAGCAAACAACACGCAAAACGAGGTCCGTACAACAACAAACAACACGCAAAACGAGGTCCATACAGCAGCCGTATAGCATGGAAATTGAGGTAGCATTTGCACAGATTTCGAGGGAGGCTGTACAACTGTTTCAACAATGTTTTCGGTGCTGTCCATACAACATTTAAGGCTATACTTTCTGCTGATATTTTTTGTTTGTATTTGGCACGAAAATCGAGGTGGAGTTTTGCATGGTTTTCGAGATAAGTACATTTATGAGTCTGCTGTAATTTTTTGCTGTGTAATTTCTGTCTCACTGTAAAAGCATTTATTAGAAATAAGGAGCTTTCGAATTGGTTTTCCCAAAGAGTTGTAGGTGTTTTTCCAGGGTCACATTGACCAAAAATCAGCGTGTCAAAATTCTGTGTGTGGCTGATTTATTTTTCTGAGTTTTTATTTCTGCATTTCAGCATTGTGAAATTTCCAGAATTAGTGTTTTCAGAAAATATTTATTTTTCTAGCTTGTTGAATGTATGGCTATGGGAATGGGCATTTAACTTAATGGGAGAAACAAGGAGAAACTGAAAACCAGTGTTGGGTTATCAAATTTCTACACAAAGTACATGTTCTGCTCATCCGATCGAGATGATCTTTAGATCAATCTTACACCTCTCCGAAAGAGGAATCCAATAAAAATATTGGGATCGTTATCTGAGCAGCACAACCTAGAGTTTGGACCTAGTTGTCCAAATTTAACAGTTCAACCCTCCCAAAAATCAGCAGCATTGGGCAAGAGGATGACAATTTTGTGCTTACCTTCCTTATGGGAAGTATAGTAAAACTTAACATTGGGCCAAATAAATGATTGAGTAGGTTGTAAGTTGAGGCCTACAACTTTTATTTCTGATAAACAAATAACATCGACAAAATCTAAAGAATTAGAAATTATTCCAACCATACCTCTTCTGTAGGGGTCCTACATCCCTCTCACATTCTAGGAGATGGATTATATAAGCAAGACTTAGAGAGAGTTGCACTGAAACGGATACGGATGCGGAGTTTGAAACAGATATGGAAAATTTTCAAAAAATCAGGATACAATACGGCAAGGAAACGACATATATATATATATATATATATATATATATATATATATATATATATATATATATATTACCATTCATCTTTTAGAATCTAGAATCTATATCAAAAAATACATAATCAACGTCATGAATTCAACATAAACAAATCATCATCATCAATTCGGCAAAAACATTGTCATCATCATTAGTGATTATTATATCATTCAACATATTATCAGCATCATTAGTAATGTAATCAGAAATGCTACAACCTTTTTGCTTTCGAGTCCAACTCCTTCAAAGAACGTGTCATTCATGGCAGATGACATCTATCTTCCTTGCATGGCAATTAAAAGGCCCATGGGATCATTGGGATATTCCGTCAAGACCTCTTTGAACATTTCAATCTTCTCAACGTCAACTTGGTCTCTTGACTATATGCAGGAAAAAGATCGGCTAGAGAAGATTTGTTATATTGGGGGGATTTATGAAATCAAGAGCAAAATCAATGACAATTAACAAAACCTTATCCAAACTGAAAATTAATCGCTCAAATAGATTTCTTTACGAAGACATTCATCAAACCCTTTTGTTTGCATTTTTTAACATCTATCTTTTTCTTAGTAAGAATCCTTGATAAATATATGGAGTGTTGTTGTTTATAAAGATTTAGAAGAGACATTATGAGACTGTTTATAATGAGTTTATTTTCAATTCTGATTTCTTCAATTTTATTATTTATAAATGGCTATACAAAATTTCACGCTTTTTAACATTTTAAGGGTGGATTTTGATCACGATTTTTTGGATCCATTTCAAAAAAAATTAAATCCCTTGGAAATGTATCCAATTCCAAATCTGAAGTTTCCGATTTTTTGAAACGACACAAAAACGTTTTTACAGCATTTCCAACAAGAATCATATCTGTTTCTGTATCGGAAAAGGGGATCTGCGTTTCCGGCAAATTCTTCAGGAGTTTCCGGTAACTTAGGGTTTCTGTATTCGTATCCTCTCTTTCCAGATTCTCCAGAACTGGATTACTAGGTTTAATCAAGTACTCATTCAAAATAATTACTTTGCATTTGGCTGTTAGAGCTCTTGTTTGGTGGAACCCCTTGGGAATTCTAGAAATGTAGTATCATGTGTGCCTAGTATCAGGACCTTGTGGGCCTGCAGCTTGTCAACCTTGGCTGGCTCTGTTGACAACCTCAGTTGATGCCAAAAGCTTTGTCTTTTTGGCTGGCTTATTCTGTTGGCTTGAAGTGTTTGGTTGTCATTGGGGCTGTGTGGGCTTTGCATCTTGTGGCTGCCTTTTGTCAATTGTCACCATGGAGCTTGAGGAGTAGGAGACTGTTGGATTTGCACCTTAATCCTGCTTGGATATATTGAGCAGTCCCAATTATTGTGGTTTGGAATCTGACAATTTAAGCATGTGGAACACTAGTCTTTTGAACTAGTTACCAGATTTTTCTTCCCTGCCTGGATGTCAATTAATTCGCTAAGAACTTGGGAGAGATCAACCTGAAGATATCTTTGCTTTTGCTCATGCGATTCAAAGTAGAATGTGGTTCATGAAAAACAGAATTGCCTTTGGGCTGGGAAAGCTATTCCAATAATAGCCAAAATTGTAGGGGAAGACCTAGAAACTCAACCCACACAGGACAATGGCCTTTTGCTGCTTTATTGATTAAAAGATCTCAAGTAGAATAATGCAGGAGCGTCTTGACAGATTCATATCCTAAGGAACCAGAAAGGGCACTAGCAGTAGATCCTAGAAGGACTGAGATGATAACCAAATTCAATACATATAACAGAAACAAATATATACCCTAACCGTCAGGTTTTTTGACCCCAAATTATTCTTTTTGTCATTTGGTATTTCAAAGTTGTCAGTTTACACCATAAATATTCTTTGAGAATACAATAATGATTTGCCTAATGTTGATCTCCTGGTATTTGTGCATATGCTCACACAAATGAGAAAGGTCTTTGAGATCATAAGTTTTATTATGACGGTGGTTATCTTGATTGCTGCTTTCTTTCATCTCTGTGTGTTGAGAGATCTAGCAAAGGCTTTTCTTATAGGAAATGATAGTTCAGGCTCATTTTTGTCCTACCTTGTGAATTGAGACTAATAGATAATATTATTTTAAAATACTGAAATTTTACACTATTACAATTTTATTAAACTTTAAGATTTGTAGATTTAACTGTAATTAGTGCATGCATGTGAATATAAATTATGCAGAAAAGTAGAGAACGACAAAATAAGCTGACACACACATAAGACACAAGATATGCTCTCTGGGAAACCCTTTCGGCAGAAAACCCAGCTGGAAGGTGAGGCCGTTTCGTTCTCTTACTCTGTCTGGAAATATGGCTGCAGGTACAAAAAAGTAATGCCTGTGGCTTGTGGGTTGCTATAGTGCACAGATCATCTTTGTGTGCTCTACCTCCTGTCTCTCCTGGCTATTTTTGCCCAACTATGGAACAAAATGCTCTCGAAATAATGGAATTCCTCTTCCTCCTAGGGCCTGGTTATAACACAACAAGATAGTTTACTAGTGGTCAATTTTAACTACATCAACTCTTAACTAGAGTTACAATATAGACTCTTCTAGAGTCTTTTACATAAAAAACACGTGGCTAGCCCTTTTTCCATGAATAATGGGCGTTGATGTGTCATTCTCCCGAACTATAGGTGTGAAAACAGGAAGGTCAACTTTTGAGTGGCATAACTTTTGCATACAGACTTTGATTGACGCGCTTCTTGCGCAGTTGGAAAGATCTCTGTGTGTAGAATAGCATGAGAAGGTGTGGCGCTAAAGCGGCAAAGTTTTACCCCTCAAAACGTTGTTTGATGCCTCAAAACACTTCCTGAAGGTTTCAGACCCCATTTCACCAAACTGGGTCCCGTTGGTAAAAACGGTCCCTGAGCTGATTCCTCCACTTTTCCCACTCCGAATGCATCAAGATGGATGACAAACAATATAATGATCCAATCTGGATCAATGTTGGTGAGCTGTAGGGTCACATGGATATATGCAAATGCCATATGGGAATTGTTAAGGCATTTATTCATTTATGAAAGCAATTACCATTGGCTGAGGGCCAAGAATTGTATCTGAAAGATAGAAGGGTATGAAATGTCAGAAGTCATCAAAGGAAAGGCCTCAGAGATGTGATTGGAAGGTCAAAAGTTGGAAATGGATGATGAAAAGTGGGAAGATGAAGGGTCATGTAAGAATGACTATAAGGTGAAGATAGGAAAGACTTCATGGGTGCAGGAGGTGAAGAGTCAGAAGTTAATGCATCATGTGTCACGTCTTTCTCTTCCCTAATTAAGTAATTCAAAGTGCATTATGAAAAATCATTGGAAATTCTAAAGCTGTATGCTACCCCAGGGTCTGCTCTTGTTCTGATTTGTTTTTAATAAATGATGATCAATTTAAGAAAAGGCATTAGGCGTACTCAGTGGTGCACAATCAGTTGGTGTCATGGTTTCTTCTTCTATTTTCTCTAGAGTAGTAAAATGTTTCTCCAGTATTGCCTGAATGTATCCTTTGTTCAGTTTCTCTAGTTGAGATATTCAAGGCATGTCCTTATAATGTACTTTGGTTTAAGGACTGACGAAATCTTCCAATTTCTTGCTTTTATTACTCCTTTGGCTTTCCTGGGGTCTATCCCTTTCAGGACTAGGCATCTTATGGGCATTTAGATAAACAGGTTTTTGGCTGCTGTCAGTGGAGAAAGAAATTGCTATCGTTTTGAATTCTTTTTGGTAAACACTAAGTAGTTTTTACCCTTATATGATCCCAATGCATGAGCCAATATCTCTCTGGTGTTTTGAGCGCATCCTTTCCATTGATCCTATGAAAATCATTGATAGCTGTTGACGATTAAGATTAATTGGGTTTCTATGAAAGTAATCACTGTTATTTGTCAAATCATGCTATTATATATTTCTATATTATAAGCATTTCTATATGCCACTCTTCTTACTGGGTTTACAACCTTTGCATGTTATAAACAGGTGCTCATAATTTGATTCCAATGGAGATAGCCTTGAAGATTGCTGGTAAAATCAGAAAACATGAAAGGTTTGCAGTGTATGTAGTGATACCGATGTGGCCAGAAGGCATTCCTACCGGTGCATCTGTACAAGAAATACTTTTTTGGCAGGTGAGGCAGTGTATGAAGCGATAGATAGACATTTTCATTGATGTACTATTATTTGGATGCAGTGTTTAAAATGAAAAGGAGCACATTATATGGACCTCTATGGAGTTCTAAATTAACTAGTTAGAAAGACTGAAATTAACTAGTTAAAAATTTAGTGCATGTGATGAGGTGAGGTTCTATCATAAAATAGCGCAGTGCTTCATGTGCAAATATTCTGTTCTGGATCAAAAATTGTCTTTCCTATGGTAATAAGACGTTTGGGAAGTCAACATATTCTTAACTATGTTGACATATTACAGAAAACATATGGTATGCTATCATTTCATACCTTGATCCCAAAGGATCAACTAATCAGATTCGTTGGGCAAGTTGCAGCTTGATATATCCATCTTGTCCACATGATATGCAAGATTGTCCTCTGTGTCTCCATATATATTTTGTGAATAGAAAATTAGCTTTTCCATTATCTGGATAAGTTAATGTGGTAAAATGCTATTTATAGTTTAAAAAATGGGCTTACATCAAGCGATCCTGTAGCTAAGGTTACCCATATGCCATTCTTTCTGGATTAACTTAAAAAAGTGTCCTTCTGGTTAAGAAACTTCAATCAGCAGTAAAATCTAACTTGCTGCAGGCATGTCGAGACTCTATACATGTAAAGGCTGCAAGCCATACAACACTAAGTAACATTTTCGACAGGATGTCATTGACTCATTAAAGGTAGAGACTGCAAAGCATACACCGAAAGACCAGGACTTTGGCAGAATATGTGAGTGCTGGTGATGGTCAACGTGCTCATTAAGCTATGACACAAAGATCAGATTTGCAAAATGTATGGGTAACATTGGCACCACAGCTTTCTACAGAGACATAGATTCTAGAAGCTACGACCCATGTTTCTGATAACCTCAGGCCACAAATGGCATTGAAAACTAATTCATCATCCACAACATGATCCTCTCGTTCAGATGAATTGTGGTAGACTATAAGAATGTGCTCTGTTACAACCCCAACATCTATTGTACCTCCAAGAGTCCAATGTCACTCCCACAAGACCAACCATCAGGTTGACAGAGTAAGAGTAAGAACCACTTATGGGATTTTTGAGTACAATGATGTCAATACAAAGCATGACTACTAAAAGGTATCCTATATAAAGAACAAGAAATAAAGTAAAACATGAAGTTTATATGCAAATGCATGGAAAAATCTTTGGAGGAAAGTGCAGGCGGCCACAATGGGATGTAGATGCAGAGGGAAGGGATCTAGGGATTGGGTTATGGTCCACTAGAACTACCTCTTCTACCATCCAAGGCTGTATAAAGAAAAATCAAGATATAATGATGCCTTGAAGAAGAGCATGTTAGTTTTTGTAGCATCCGATGTATACTAGCCTTGAAATTTTGTGGAGAGGCTAGAACACATGAGATCTCTAAAACTCATAAATCGTTTCTGGAAATTCCACCTAGAAATGACTTAATTAGATTATTAGTCAGTTTTTAAATATTTCCTAAGTCTAAACTTAGGGAATATGATTAATTAATCAGAATTAATTAAGTCAAGGTGTGAATGTTCTAGAGACTCACATGGATCGATTTCAAGTTAATCCTAGCCATTGATTAAGATCTAATTTGGGCCGCTGAAGTCTCAACAGAGGATTATAAGAGAAGTCGATGGGGATTGGATAATACAAACTTTGTGAAAATTCCTAGATCTGACAATCTTAGGAATCCTACTACAACAATCTGAGTTTACTTATCTTATTATGTAAATTACGTTTACAGAATTAATTCAGATCTGAATTATTGAAGTAACTACTGAAGCAGCCTACACTTAATTAAATATGATTCCGAAACAAGGAAATTGAGCAAGAAATCAATCACACATAAGACACTTTATTTTGGACTAACTCCCCCGGAAAAACCCAATGCGGGAAAATCGGTGCAGCAGATCTGAGGGTTGTATTATTAAGCAGTAGCAATTTATGAATACATCTCTGAATACCTCATGTGTTATTCAGTTACAGAGAGAGAAATATTGGCATAAAGAATTGTGAGTTTTCCCTCTCTCAATCACTGAAAAATCCGGCTGATCCGATCGCTGGAAAAACTGCCTGTGGAGATCTCTGCACGGTCACTAGGTAGGTCCTGTGTCACCTCCTCTAGGTATTGCGTCACCCCAACAAAGGATCGATTTGACTCTTGAAATCTCAGATCTGGGCCTCCTGGTCTCACACCCTGACTCCCAGCTTCTGGATTTGATCCGACAGTTGAATCTCGGAAACCCTCTAAGCCACTGCGCGGCCTCTGCGTCAACCTGACTGGCTCTACGTTGGCTCTGCGTCAACCTAACTAGCTCTGTGCTGGCTCTGCTTGATATCTTTCTGCCTCTCTCTGCTGATGATTCTCCGGCTGAGAAAATCTCTCTCCGGAAGCTACTCTGCCCCTTGTGAAATTTTCACTCTGAAAATTGTTATTGCAGTAGTTGGTTTATTTTGCCTACTTATTATGAATTTATGATAAGTTATTTACAAATGCTTCAGTAAAATTTGAAGTAAACACAATTGCAGCATTCACTCTAATCAAAAGCAGAAGAACAAATTAAAACACATATAGCACAATAGAAACAACCACATGAACATAATTATTTTTGGACAATTGTCCCCAGAAAAACCCAATGTAGGAAAATCGGTGCAGTAGATGAGGGTTTGTATTAATCTTCAGCAGCGAAAAGGTCATTTACAGAATTCATGACGAGCATAATCAATAGTGTACACCTGATATGAAATTTTCGGACAATTCGGAAGAATTCCCGACACACGGGATGACCTCCTTCACTCTCTGCGTCAATCTGTGTAGCCCCTCTGCGCAGTCCCTGGCTGGACTACATAAGTCTGCGTGGAGGGCTGGTGTTGCTGCTCAGCGCTGCCTTCCCTTTGTCTTCTGTCTTCCTTCTTCTTCGTCTCTGCTGACTTCTCCCTCCTCCTTCTGTCTTTACAATCCCGCCTCTACAGACTCACCCTCTGAAATCGAATTCTCTTACCTCAGAATCGATTTCCTTCAGGTACTGAGAATGTGCCCGGCTTACTTTTCAAATGACCCTCAAGCCTTCTCTTATAGTCTTCTCAGAAATGAATGAACGACCCAGATTATATCGTTAATCAATGGCTCAGATTAAAAGATGACTTGATCTTCGTTTTTAGAAGATTCATATTCTGCTTTATTAATACCCTTTAATTGTTTAATTTCCCTAAGTTTAGACTTAGGGATCACATTAAAATAATTAATTATTTTAATAAAGCAAAATCCGAGTGGAATTTTCACAAACGATTTCTGGATTCTCAGGAATACTGCTATCCAAGCCTCTCCTCAAAATTTGAGACTTGGAACACTTCCCGATGCTATAAAATCAACACTCCATCTTAGCGAGGAAAGTGTTCAAGCAAGGTACCAATTGTACTGCTCTGATTCTAAAGCACCTGCTGCGCTGCTGATGTCCTGACTGCTGCCTGTCAACTCTGCGCTGCTGCCCTCTGTACTGCTGCTTGTGACACTATCTTTGTGCTGCCTGTGACACTATCTCTGCCACTGCCTCATCCGTACTGCAACTCCCTCCGTCTCTGTAGACCACACATTCCTTTACTGTAATGGGTTCTCAACCATCCCCATCTTTTCTCTGAAGTAAGTAAACTTAATCTTACTCAGAGCCTTGGTGAGGATATCTGCCACCTGTTCTCTTGTAGGAGTGTACCTCAACTGCACAACTCCCCGTTGGACATAGTCTCTGATGAAGTGGCACCGAATGTCAATGTGCTTCGACCGGTCATGAAACGCAGGATTCTCGGAGAGCTTGATGCAAATCTAATTATCACACATAATTCCGGTCGGTTCCATCCTCTTCTTGAGTAAGTGCAAGAGCAGTTTACGAAGCCATATGGCCTCGCACGAAGTTGTGCTTACTGCCATATACTCTGCCTCAGCTGAGCTTAGTGCGACGGACTTCTATTTCCTATTGCACTAGGAAGTCATTCCTGATCCGAGACTGAAACAGTACCCACTGGTACTTTTCTGCTTCACTGTGCTTCCAACCCAATCGGCGTCTGTGAACCCACTCAACTGGACTTCATTGCCCTTGCTGTACATCAACCCATACTCAACTGTCCTCTTCAAATTTCTGAGAACATGTTTGGCTGTTTCCGAGTGAGCCCTCCTTGGTTCCACCATGAACTAACTGAGGGTATTCACTGCATAACAGATGGGTGGTCTAGCGTTGACCAGGTACATCAATGATTTGATGAGATGCCTATACAAGGTAGGGTCAGCCTCATCATCCTCTGACGTGTCTATCTTCATGCAGTTTGCAATCATTGGCGTAGCCATATGTCTACAGTCTTCCATCTGAAACCTCTTCAAGATCTCTGTAGTGTATCTTCCTTGGCCAAGGAAGATTTCTCCCTTCTGCTGCCAAACCTCCAAACAAAGAAAATAGTGCGTCTGCCCTAGATCCTTCATGTCGAATTCGGTAGCCAGATTCTCCTTGCAGTCTTTGATGAGCTTAGATGATCCAGTAAGGAACAAATCATCTGCATATAATACCAAGATTAGCGGCTCATCCCCTACTCTCAAATAGTAGAGGTTGGGATTTGTGTCACTCTTGACAAATCCCATCTTTTGCAAGTAGCTATCAATTCACCCATACCATGCTCTGGGGGCTTGTTTTAGACCATACAGGGCTTTTTAAGTCTGCAGACATGAGTCTTCTGCTCATGTGTGTCAAAGCCCTCTGGTTGTTCTATGTACACTTCCTCTTCTATCACCCCATTCAAGAACGCTGTCTTGACATCCATCTGGTGAATCTCCCATCCCATTTGCATTGCGAGAGAGATGACGGATTTGATTGAAGTGTACTGAGCTACAAGGGCGAAGGTTTCTTCATAGTCGATCCCTTCTTTTTGTGCATACCCCTTAGCCACAAACCTGGTTTTAAATTTCTCTACGCTGCCATCTTCAACATACTTGATCTTGTAGATCCACCTTGATCCTACAACCGATTTGTTCTGAGGTCTAGGGACTACTTCCCATACATCATTCGTCATGATGGAGCTATACTCCACCATGGCATCTACCCACACCTAATGTTGAGTTGCCTCCTGAAAATTGGAGGGTTCTCCGACCTGTGCTATCAGTGCTTGGTACCTGTCAGGTTGCCTGCGTACCCTCTTCCCACCTCTAGGGACTCCAACAAACTCTTCTGCATCCCTCAAAATTTGTTGGAGCTCTCTGCTCGTTCTTCCACTGGTAGTGGGTGGATTTGCTTGCTCTCCTACATTCTCTTCTTCGAAAGAACTTTCCTCAGAATCCATGTGCTGTGGGGAGGCACTCGAGCCATCCTCTGTAGGTCGCTGAGGTTGAACTAGAGGATCTTGCTCAACCTCCGTATCTGCAGCCATTTCTCGAGATCTTCTGAAGGCTCTCTCCTCCATGAATTTTATGTCCCGCCTTTGATCTTCCTATTTTCTGGAATAAAGACGCGATATGCCTTCGCATTTTCACTATAGCCCACAAGATAACCCTTCTCCACAATCTGATCCAACTTCTTCCTCTTCTCATCTGGTATGTGCCAATACACCATACTACCAAATATCATGATATGGCTCACCTTAGGCTTGCTACATGTGAACACACTCTCAGGAGTCACCTTCCCCAATGCTCTATGGGACACCTTGTTCTGCACATACACAAATGTATTGCAGGCTTCTTCCCACAGAAATTTGGGCATATCTTGGTCATATAACATTGCCCTTTCAACTTTTACAATGGTCCTATTCTTCCTTTCTGCAACTCCATTATGCTCTGAATTGTATGGAGCTGTCCATTCTCTCTTGATGCCTTCCTTTGCCCAAAAACTGGTGAAGTCTTTATCGATATACTCTCCACCATTATCTGATCGCAGCTTCTTGATCTTCTTTCCGGTTAAATTTTCTGCCAGCGCCTTCAATTTTTGAAATGCTCAAAGACTTAATCTTTGGTTTGAGAAAGTAGATCCAAGTTTTCTTGGAATGGTCATCAATAAAGGTAGCAAAATACTTTGCACCACTGAGAGTAGTCATGGACATTGGACTGCAGATGTTCGAGTGTATCAACTCCAATACACTCTTGGCCCTACTGCTGCTTCTTTCCTTGTGTTGGGTTCTGGAGCTCCAATTACAGTCTTCTTGAGAATATTCAAGGCTCCATGATGTAAATGCTCCATCCTTCTGTGCCATAATTCATTTAGATCCCTTTCGCCCGTACGGTCAATTAGTGCCACTGGGGACTCAAGCTGGAGCTTATATAATTTATGGCTCCTCACTCCAATTTGTGCCTTCCTTTTCCAGCTAGGGTGTTTGACATAAACTTTATTTCCAATAAAGTATACGTCATAACCCTTGTTTTGGAGCTTAGACACCGAGAGTAAGTTCATCCCCAAACCCGGTCCGAACACTGCTTCGTCAGAAGAATTCGATCTCTAGATTTGTTTGGTGTGTCTTTCCAAATGACCCTCAAGTCTACCTTTATAGTCTTCTTGTTGAGAAATCAATGACTGAGATTAGATCTCTAATCAATGGCTAAGATTATAACATGGCATGATCTTTGCTTTCTAGATCATTCCCACTTTGTTTTATTAATGTCCTTTAATTATTTAATTTCCCTAAGTTTAGACTTAGGGTCTCCATTAAAATAATTAATTATTTTAATAAAACAAGAATTGAGTGAAATTTTCACAAACGTTTTCTGGGTTCTTTGGAATACCAGTGTCTAAATCCCTCCACAAAATTTGAGACTTAGAGCACTTTCCGATGCTACATAAATCAACACTCCCTCCTAGCGAGGAAGGTGCTCTAACAATATGCTTGCTGCATAATGCTCTGACCTTGAAGCATCCTCCGCGCTGCTGATGTTTGATAAGCTGTCCACCAACCTCTGCGTTGCTGCTGCAACTGTACTGCTGCCCATGACACTGCCACTGCCACTACTGCATTTGTACTACAACTCCCTCTCAAGTGCTACATTTGCTATGTGCTGCTAACACTGCCACTGCTAACACTGCATCTGCACTGCAACTCAACTGCAAAGAGAAGCAACTGAAATCACCGAAACACTGAACAAGTGTTCAGCGGATGCATCTTGGTGCTGAAGACTTTGACTGCTTATATCTACTGCGCTATCCCTCTGATGCACTGTGCTGTTGTTTTTCTACACTGCTCTGCACTCCTGTGCACTGCGCTGCTACTGCTACGCTGCTGTTTCCCTGCTTTGCGTTGCTCCAAAAATAGGCGTTGTTTCCCTGCTATTGTATCTACTGCGTTGAAATGATACAATGTTATGTGAGTGTCTAATGCATGGTGATCTTGGTAAATTTTATTAATTGCCTAATCTATGGTGAGACTTCCCCTCAATTCCTCAAAACATGGTAAAGAGTGAGGTGAATTTCAAGAAGGCTAGGATGAGGAGGCACTAGTCCATCATTAACGATACCCACCTAGACTTCAAGACAACTCACATGCCTTCGTTCCTACAAGGAATCGACCACAAGAGAACTGCGAGGTCACACGTTTTAACCTTTGTTCAAGACACAAGTTTATTGAATTCAATGAAAGTTAGGGAAGTATCCTAAAATTTCTATCAACCGAGCTTATGATTGGAGTTAAATTTTAGAGGATGTAAAACTAGATCTAAAATGCGAATTAGAGAATGAGATATAAGACAAATGCTTCCACAAGACCAATGAAAAATGCTTCGAGAGTGAAATGTTTTAAAAAATGTCACTAGTAAAACGTCACTTCACTTGAATGATCCAATAAATAGATGTGCATTTAGAGTGTTTAGATCAATGAAGCAAATATAAATTGCACAATGAGATCAAGTCACCCAAAATGAAAAATACCAATCAGATTTCAATGTTAGAGAGACTGCTTTGAATAAAAATGCAAATGAGATCAAGACAATAGTTACCCAAATGCAAATTAGATCAAGCAATGAAACAAGTGATTAAAATATTAGAAGTTAGATCTTCTAATGCAAGAAACTAAACTAATCCTAGCAAGTTAGCGACCAATCAATCAAGAAAATATCCTACCAAAATGAGAAGGGATACCATGGGAAAAATCCCAAGCTCTCTTACGAAGAAACCTTTTATTGTTATTACAAAGAGAATCCTCCTAGACAGTTAGAGAGGGTTTCAAATCATTGAAGAGGGTTTGCAAAAAATATAGATCATTGAAATGTTGATTTTTGGTAGCATCGGAAGTGCTCTAAGTCTCCAAATTTGTGGAGAGGCTTAGGCACATGTATTCCAAAGAACCCAGAAACCGTTTGTGAAAATTCCACTCGAAATATGTTTTATTGTAAAAAATAGTTATTTTAATGGGGACCCTAAGTCTAAACTTAGGGAAATTAAATAATTAAAGGGTATTAATAAAACAGAGTGTGAACGATCTAGAAAAAGCGAAGATCAAGTCAAATTATAATCTTAGCCGCTGATTAGAGATCTAATCTCTGCCGTTGATGTCTCAACGAGAAGACTACAAAGGAAGGACACACTGAGTGAATCTAGTGATCGAATTCTTCTGATGGAGCAAGTGCTCAGACATAGATTAGATCTGAGTGATTCTAGCACATAGAGGGGCAAAGATAACTTCCAGAGGGAGTTATTTTCTCAGCTGGAGAATCATCAACAGAGAGAGGCAGAGA
Organism: Pinus albicaulis; assembly: GCA_034641835.2. Taxonomy (NCBI): domain Eukaryota; kingdom Viridiplantae; phylum Streptophyta; class Pinopsida; order Pinales; family Pinaceae; genus Pinus; species Pinus albicaulis. The sequence goes on along the minus strand of CM076570.1, from coordinate 933,738,999 downwards.
GAGATCCAACAGAGCTAGCGCAGAGCCAGAGAGGCTGACGCAGAGCCATCGCAGAGCCATGCAATGCTATGCAGAGGCTGCGCTAAGGCTGAGAGGGTTTTCGAGTTTTGGCTGTCGGATCAATTTCAGAAGCTGGGTTCTGGGGTGTTAGACTAGGAGGTTGAGATTTGAGATTTCAGGAGTCAGATCGATCTATTGTTGGGGTGACGTTGTGCCAAGAGGAGGTGACACAATGCCTACGTAGTCACTGCGCAGAGGACCTCTAGGGGCATCTCATCCAGTGTCTGGATCAATCGGGAAATTCCAGTGATTGAGTGAGGTACAACTCACAATTTTTCTGTCTATATTTCTCTTTGTAACTGAATAAACTTTGTGGTATTCATAGATGTATTCAAAAATTGCTACTGCTTAATAAGAATAAACCCTCAAATTTGCTGCAACAATTTTCTCGCATTGGGTTTCTCCGGGGACTTTCGTCCAAAATAAAGGTGTCCTATGTGATTGTTTTTCTTTGCTCAGTTTCCTTGTTTCAGAATCATATTTAATTAAGTGTAGGCTGCTTCAGTAATTTACTTCAATGTTTCAAGAAGTAATCTGAAATAATTTTGTAATGTAATTTACAAAGTAGGTGAAGTAGATTTAGCTAGTTGCAGTAGGATTCTTGAGATTGTTAGATCTAGGAATTTTCACATGGTATTAGAGCATTTGATGTGAAACAGGAAGAGTAGATCTAGCACTGAAGTGAAGGCTGAATTGTTGCAGCAACAACAAATCGAATCTCTAGAGGGATTGCGCAGTTCTAGCCAGAAGGGATGAATTTTCGAGGTGGTCTCTCTCTGAGTGAATCGATAGAGAGGTAAGACTTCCGGATCGAGATCTTCTTGAGGCAGAGGGAGCCACGCAGAGCCTACATGTAGAGCTAGAGGGACACAGTTTTTCTGCAAGCAGATGCTGGGCAGAGAAGCATTAAACGAAGAAGAGGAGCACATAGTGAAGGGAATTATTCCTTAGTGAGTTCCTTGCCGAGGAATTCAATATTTCTCATTTGCTGGGCAACAGAGGAGCAACAGACTTACCAGCTTCATCAGGGAGTGCGTAAACTAGCCTAGAAGCTACGCAATAGGGAGAAAGAGGGAGACATTGTGAAAAATCCTAAATCTGAATTCCTACTGCAACAAATCTGAATTACTTATCCTATTATTTATCATAATTATTTCATTACAGTGAAATATTGAAGTAATTACTGAAGCAGTCTACACAAATAATGTTGCGGAATGAATCTAAGGGCTGAAACAAACTAAACAAAATACAATGAAAAACATCCACATTTGGCACAGTTATTTTTGGACTAAGTCCCCAGAAAAACCCAACACAGGAAAACTGGTACAGCAGATCTGAGGGTTTTGTATTATTAAGCAGCAAAATCTTGAGTACAACTAGGGTGCCAATATCCGGCTCACCCTTCAAAGAAAATCTTGGCAACAGAAGAAATGTGAGATATGCCTCACTTTGCAAGTCCCCGACTGATCTAAACAGCACTGGTGAAGCCCCTCTTTGCTTTTGCGTGATGCCTACGCTGCAATTGCGTAAGCCTGTGTGGGCACGCTGAAGAACTACGTCACCTCTCCCATGCAAATGATCAAGCTGATTTGAAATTGAGTTTTGGACCTCTTGGCTCAGAAACCCCAGCTTCCAGCTATCTCCGAACCGAATCAAGAAGGCACTGCGTCACTTCTACATGATTCCATTCAGGAATTGCATCACCCCTCTAGGTGACTGCGTTGCCTCTTTCTGCGTCATTGCTGCCTCTCTCTCAAATGTACTCCTGGTCCTCTTGACCAGTTACTGCATCTAACCCCCTCTGAAACTGATCACTGAATCAAATCACTTAGCAAACCTAGCCCTAGTGATTCGATCTTGATCAAAAAGCTGTCTCTCTCACAAGCTCGAAAATGCCAAATGTTCAATGTATTTTCCATAGGCCCCTCACCCTCCTCCTTATATTCTTCTGTTGACCCTTCAATGCCCAAGATTAAAACATAATCAAGGGCTAAGATTAACTTGGAGGTGATCCATGACTTTATCTAGAAGATTCACACTTAGTTTAATTAATACCCTTTAATTAATCAGTTTCCCTAAGTTTAGACTTAGGAAAACATTAAAAAATGATTAATTAATTTAATTAAACCATCTAAGTGTAATTTTCAAAATCCTTTCTGGGTATCATGGAATACATGTGTCTTAGCTTGTACACAAAATTACATGGCTAGAGCACATCCGATGCTACCATAAATCAACACTCCCTCTTAGCGAGGAAAGTGCTCTAGCAAGACAACTCAATGTGATGCTCTGACTTTTCGAACATCTGCTGTTGTGTTGTTGATGCTGCTCACCAACACTGCACACATGCTGCATTCGTACTATTGCTGACTCTACACGTTGCTACTAACTGCCACTGTATTGCAACTCCCTTTGAATTCTGCAACCATGCTGCTGCACTGCGTGAGCACTGCTCTGCCCTGCGTGAGTACTATTCTGCACTGCGCTGCACCACTTGTGCATTGCGTTGCTGCTTTCATTTGCTACTGCTGCTGTTGCACTGTTGCAATGTTGCTAATTGCAACAGAAAAACATCAGAAATTGGACAAGTCAAACTGCATCTTGGATAATAAGATTGATTGCTGCTAACTTTTGCACTAGCTCTCTGAATATGCTGCGCTGTTGCTGCTCTACATTGCGTGAGCACTGCCCTGCACTGCGTTGCACCATTGTGCACTGCGTTGTTGCTGCTCAACTGCTGATGCTGCTGCTCCCTTTCTACGCTGATCAGGCTCTAGTACTTCTAGCCACTGCATTGTCTCCTCATCTTCTGCTGCAACTGTCCAACCTGCTACTGTCTTAAGGCTGCCATAGCTCGCATGTGATCCAAGAGTTCGGAAATACTCAAGGATCCTGCCACCTGTAGATTCTGGATCTACAACTCCAAGTCAACCCACTTCTCTCCTTTCAGAATATGAGCTAACATAGCACAATCAACTTCTGCCTCAATCTTGGCAGGTTCGGCTTGAGGATCTTGCTTCTCCTCCTTGTCCTTTTTTTTAAGAGGACATTGTTTGGCATAATGTCCCATTTCCTCACACTTGAAGCACTTGATCTTGGACAAATCTTTCTTCTTTTGCCTCTGTTGCCCCTTTGATGCAAGGGCTGTGTTATCTTCTTCCTACTTCTTGACTTTTGAACCGCTGCTACCATCCTCAATATGGATTTTGAGGAGATCTCTCCTCAACTCTTCTTGCTGCAAGGTTGCCCACATCACTTCCCATCTTGGAAGCTTTTCTCTGCCCAGAATGCTCTGGACAAAGACCTGATAGTCTTCTGAAACAGAGTTCAGAGTGATCCTTACCAACTCTGAGTCTCTAGGTGCTGATCCCACTACTGACAATTGGTCTTGGTTATCTTGAATTCTAAACAGGAAGGAGTCAAAATGATCTCCCTTCTTCATCCTGGTATTACACATCTTCCCCTCTAGATACATCTTCTACTGCTCGGAAGATCCTTGGTATAGCTTTTCCAGCCCTACCCACATTTCTCTAGCAGTGTTCTTTGTTGATATGTGAGGTACGATGTGATCCTTCATACCATCTAAGATTAATTGTTTGGCTGTTGCCATGTTCTTCTTGAAGGCTCTCAGATGTACTGCATCTAGTGACTCTGCAACTGTGCTGTCAAAGAGGGCCTTTAGATCATGCTCATCAAGGAGAAACTTAATCCTTGACTTCCAAATAACATAGTTGGAGGCAACCTCCAATCTATCTTGGTGACACAATCCATTGCTGGCCATCTCCTCAACTGTCGATATCTTCCTCTAACCCTATGCTTAGGTAGACTTATGCACTCCTTGAGGAGTAAGTGAATGCTTCTGTTGCTGCACGGGAAAAATTGAGTTTCTTTGAGTAAGAAACTCTCTGAGGTCAAGAAATCCCCAACCGTGTTTTTTAGAGATTTTCTGACGCTTATGCACTAGCACTCACTGCTGTGCAGCTACTGCGTCCTTCAGCTACGCTGGTTTGCTACATTGCCTCTTCTACAACTGAAAAAGCTTACTCCTCTGTCAACTCTCTCAGAGGGAGCCTTTTCTGCATTGGATTTCCCCCCTAGCCTGGACTGCGTATTTTTTGGGGGAGCCTGCTGCTGCTTACGCAGTTCCCAGTCTCTTCAGCGTTGATCTACTGGTTCACTCTTGTTTCTCCTGCACTTCAGCTTGAATAAGCTCTGATACCATGTGAAAAATCCTAAATCTAGATTCCTACTGCAACAAATCTGAATTACGATTAATTAATTTAATTAAACCATCTCTGGGTATCATGGAATACATGTGTCTTAGTCTGTATACAAAATTACATGGCTATAGCACATCCGATGCTACCATAAATCAACACTCCCTCTTAGCGAGGAAAGTGCTCTAGCAAGACAACTCAATGTGCTGCTCTGACTTCTGGAACATCTGCTGTTGTGCTATTGATGCTGCTCACCAACACTGCACACATGCTGCATCTCTACTGCTGTTGACTCTCCATGCTGTTGCCAACTGCCACTATACTGCAACTCCCTCTGAATTCTGCAACCATGCTGCTGCACTGCTTTGCACTGCGTAAGCAATACTCTACACTGCATTGCACCACTTGTGCACTGCGCTGCTGCTGCTGTTGCTCAACTACTGCTACTGTTGCACTGCTGCACTATTGCTAATTGCAACAGAAAAAGATCTGAAATTGGACAAGTCAAACTGCATCTTGGATAATAAGACTGACAACTACTAACTTTTGCACTAGCTCTTTGAATATGCTGCGCTGCTGCTACTCTGCACTGCGCTTCACCATTGTGCATCGCGCTGTTGCTACTCAACTGTTGATGCCGCTGCTCCCTTTCTGCGCTGATCGGACTCTAGTACTACTAGCCACTGCATTGTCTCCTCATCTTCTGCTACAACTGTCCATCCTGCTACTGTCTTAAGGCTGTCGTAGTTCGCATGTGATCCAAGAGTTCGGAAATACTCAAGGATCCTGCCACCTGTAGATTCTGGATCTACAAGTCCAAGTCAGCGCACTTCTCTCCTTTCAGAATATGAGCTAACATAGAACAATCAACTTCTGCCTCAATCTTGGCAGGTTCGGCTTGAGGATCTTGCTTCTCCTCGTCTTTTTTCTTAAGAGGACATTGTGTGGCATAATGTCCCATTTCCCCACACCTGAAGCACTTGATCTTGGACAAATCTTTCTTCTTCTGCCTCTGTTGCCCCTTTGATGCAAGGGCTGTGTTATCTTCTTCCTCCTTCTTGACTTTCGAACCGCTGCTACCATCCTCAATATGGATTTTGAGGAGATCTCTCCTCAGCTCTTCTTGCTGCAAGGCTGCTCACATTGCTTCCCATCCTAGAAGCTTTTCTCTGCCCAAAATGCTCTGGACAAAGACCTGATAGTCTTCTGAAACATAGTTCAGAGTGAGCCTTACCAGCTCTGAGTCTTTAGGTGCTAATCCCATTGCTGACAGCTGGACTCGATCATCTTGAATTCTAGACAGGAAGGAGTCAAAACAATCTCCCTTCTTCATCTTGGTATTACACATCTTCTCCTCCAGATACATCTTCCGCTACTCAGAAGATCCTTGGTATAGCTTTTCCAACCCTACCCACATTTCTCTAGTTGTGTTCTTTGCAGCTATGTGAGGTACGATGTGATCCTTCACACCATCTAGGATCAATCGTTTGGCTCTTGCCATGTTATTCTTGAAGGCACTCAGATGTGCTGCATCTAGTGACTCTGCAATTACGTTGTCAATGAGGGCCTTCAGATCATGCTCATCAAGGAGAAACTGAATCCTTGACTTCAAAATAACATAGTTGGAGGTAGCCTCCAATCTATCTTGGTCACGCAATCCGTTGCTGGCCATATCCTTAACTGTCGATATCTTCCTCTAACCCTCTGCTCAGCTAGACTTACGCACTCCTTGAGGAGTAAGTGAATGCTTCTGTTGCTGCACGGGAAAAACTGAGTTTCTTTGAGTAAGAAACTCTTTGAGGTCAAGAAATCCCCAACCGTGTTTTTTAGAGATTTTCTGACGCTTATGCACCAACACTCACTGCTGTGCAGCTATTGCGTCCTTCAGCTACGCTGATCTGCTACATTGCCTCTTCTGCAACTGAAAAAGCTTACCCCTCTGTCAACTCTCTCAGAGGGAGCCTTTTCTGCGCTGAATTGCCCCCCTGGCCTAGACTACGTATTTTCTGGGGGAGTCTGCTGCTGCTTACGCAGTTCCCAGTTTCTTCAGCATTGATCTGCTGGTTCACTCTTGTTTCTCCTGCACTTCAGCTTGAATAAGCTCTGATACCATGTGAAAAATCCTAAATCTGGATTCCTACTGTAACAAATCTGAATTACTTCTCCTATTATTTATCATGATTATTTCATTACAGTAAAATATCGAAGTAATTACTGAAGCAGTCTACACAAATAATGCTGCGGAATGAATCTAAGTGCTGAAACAAACTGAACAAAATACAATGAAAAACATCCACATTTGACACAGTTATTTTTGGACTAAGTCCTCGGAATCTTGAGTACAACTAGGGTGCCAATATCCGACTCACCCTTTAGAGAAAATCCACATTGGAGCAGAATCTTGAGTACATCCACATTGGAGCAGAATCTTGAGTACAACTAGGGTGCCAATATTAGACTCACCCTTTAGAGAAAATCTTGGCAACAGAAGAAATGTGAGATATACCTCACTCTGCAAGTCCCCGGCTGATCTAAACAGCACTGGTGAAGCTCCTCTCTGCCTCTGCTTGATGCCTATGCTGCAACTGCGTAAGCCTGCGTGGGCAAGCTGAAGAACTGCGTCACCTCTCCTCTGCAAATGATCAAGCTGATTTGAAACTGAGTTTTGGCCCTCCTGGCTCAGAAATCCTAGCTTCCAGCTATCTCCGGACTGAATCAAGAAGGCATTGCGTCACTTCTACGCTATTCCTTTCAGGAACTGCGTCACCCCTCTAGGGGACTGCGCTGCCTCTCTCTGAAATGTACTCCTGGTCCTCCTGACCAGTTACTGCATCTTCCCCTCTCTGAAACTGATCACTGAATCAAATCACTTAGCAAACCCAACCTTAGTGATTCGATCTTGATCAAAAAACCGTGTCTCTCTCACAAGCTCGAAAATGCCAAATGCTCAATGTATTTTCATAGGCCCCTCACCCTCCTTATATTCTTCCGTTGACCCTTTGACGACCAAGATTAAAACATAATCAAGGGCTAAGATTAACTTGGAGGTGATCCATGACTTTATCTAGAAGATTCACACTTAGTTTAATTAATACCCTTTAATTAATCAATTTCCCTATGTTTAGACTTAGGAAAACATTAAAAAACGATTAATTAATTTAATTAAACCATCTCTAAGTGGAATTTTCCAAAATCCTTTCTAGGTATTCTGGAATACGTGTCTGAGCCTGTATACAAAATCACAAGGCTAGAGCACATCCGATGCTACCATAAATCAACAGAAATTCGACCTTTTTTCGGTTGAGGTGGCATCTCACGAACTTAGAGATCAGGATTGGTTGGAGGGATCCTCCAACTATGTGATTTGGAAGGAAAGAATCATAATTCTTTCTGGACGAGTATGATCTCAAGGAGTTCATAGACAATGTGGTTGCTGTACCTACAGATCTGGATTAGAATAAAAAGTACAAGTCCGATATGGCAAAGACCAAGAGACTTATCCTTGATGGTGTCAAGGATCATATAGTCTCTCTTATAACTGGCAAGAACACAACTAGGGAGATATGGGAGGCCTTGTCCGTGCTATACAAAGGAACTTCCGAGCAGTGAAAGATGTACTTGGATCAGAAGCTCCGGATGATCCAGATGCAGAAGGGGGAGCACATTGCTCCATTCTTAACGAGACTTTAGGAAATCCATGATCAGTTGGCAGCCGTGGGATCCACCTCAACTGCTACAACTATGGTGAGGTTGGCCCTTAACAGAGTCACTGAGGAGTGGCAAGTTTTTGTCCAAGTATCTTAGGTAGGGCAACACTACATTGTTGGGAGTCGATGTGGGCAGCTCTTCAGGAGGAGGAGCTGAGAAGAGATCTGGTCAAGTGCAAACTTGACGGTAGCAGCGGGAGCGGATCGAAGGATCCAGAGGAAGAGGAGAATGCAACCCTCGCATCGAAGGGACAACTGGAGCATAAAATCACTATGCAACTGTTATGTTTGTATGTAGACTTTGTATTTGTAATGTAAGTAAGTAATTGCATTGATATAATAATATGAATGGTTGTTTACAATTCTTCGTGGCGGTGTGCCCTTATAGGCATTGATTGGCCACGAAATTAAAAAGTCGCAACTATTAACCTCATGTCTCTTCATAATTGAATGAAACATTAATTAATTTAATTATATTAATTATTTAATATTTAATATTTTATTTATTTTAATTGAAGGTTATGAATATTTTTATTCATAACATTGCCACCCTCTTTAGAGAAGCTTTGTCCTCAAAGCACAACCAGAAAGGTCTTCTCTAGTCGAACATTGTTGCGATGGAGTGGCATCCCTCCGTTGACTGGTGCTTTTATCACGAGTGCTTGTACCTTCCTTGGAACTGAAAGTGTTAGCCCCTTTTAATTTATAATGTCGTCCTTGCTAGTTAAACTCCATGAATTGTTCTTCAAGATTTGTAGTATAGCTCCCTAGTTGTATTAACCATTCTGCACCTAGAACTACATCCATTCCTTTGAGTGCTAGGGCAAACAAATATTTTGTAGCTCCAGTTCTTGTATTTGGATTGAAACTTTTTGACATTCTCTTATTTCCTTGATTTTCCTTCTATTAGCAACAGAGATGGTAAGCTCCTTGATTGGGCTTATACATAGATCAAGTTGTTTAGCAAGGTCAATGTTTATACAATTGTGAGTACTACCATAATCTACAAGTATATTGACATTCTTGTTTGTTATGAGTCCTTTGAGTTTTAGGGTTTTAGGACATAGCCTTTTCCTCATGTTGGTTGGCGGAGTAGTAGGCCTAATGCTCCTTCTTGGAGATTGGTTTCTCTTATAGTAGAGCTTTTAGAGCCAAGAGCTTGATTACATCATCCAAAGATGTTACAAAGAGGAGCCAAGGGTTCAATTTATAGAAAATATGAGAGGAGCTTCCCTCCAAGTGAAACGACTATCTTCCTTGAGCAAATGGCTAGGTCCAAGGCTTGATCCATGTCAAATAAGTCATGTCCCTTGATTAACTGCGCATATCTTAAGGAAGAAATTTGTTGCCTTGAGAAGGAGCTAAATTGACCAAGAATTTGATCCTAGAGTGGTTTGGACCGCTAAAATATTTTTTTCAAATTTTCTCCTCGAGAATCTCTCATTCAAAATAACCATCATGGACCATTCATTTTAAAAAATCGATTTTGTTGGGTTTGGGCCTTTTTCCTGGACCACTGAATTTTTACTTGGATCGTTTCTTTTTGGTAAATAGAATTCCCCCAAAATTTTGACTTGACTATAGTATTTGGGAATTTCCTTCTTATTTTTTATATTTCACTTCGAGAGAATTTTTAATTTTCTCTCGTTTTATTTTATGGCTAATTATTTGCTAGTTTTTGCCGAAAAATGGAAAAATAGAAAATGAGGCATAATGACACATTTTTTGACCCTCAAAGTGTGTCTAGATAGAAAATAGAGGTGTTGAGGTGTAATTTTGAGTACTCATACCCCCTACAGCTTCTATAGATAACACTTATTACATTTTACATCAAATAATTATTAAAAATATCGACCAGTGGAAATTTTTAATAATTAAAAATTGACACTTTGACACAACCAAATTATGCGAAACTTTAAACATGAATCATGATATAGTATGAAATTTTACATTGGCTCTATACACTAGGGCTCACCGAAGACTTTACCATCAACCCTAACTCCAACTTTGGGGGATATCTGGGAGAAAAACTTAACTAATTACTTATTGTTGAGAAACACAAATAATTAGCTGAGGAAAAAAAACTCCCTAGAGTGAAAACTCTAGCAAAATCCTAAGCTATCTAGGTGTGTTACATGACTCAATTTTCATCATACTAGAATCATTTTTACAATGTCCTCGTAGGGTTGTAGGATTTGGAATACATAGTACTAACAATTTGTTGCAGAATGATGATGAAGTTCTAAAATTCTGACTTTTCTGACCATGATTTAATGCGTAGAAGTGTGCTTTAGCATGGAGTCTTTGACAATTTATGTGGTTGACACTTGAGTGGTCAAGATCATACTATTCTCATAATTTATGGATCCAAGGTTGAATCTTATTTGTTACCGGTCTACCTTACCCCTCGAATTTTTGCATTAAAATATGTCAGGCAAAGATTGAACTCTGATCATCTGCACTTCTCCTCTAAACATCAAAAAGCCTCTTTTGTTTCATCTGCTGAAGTTTCCTTGCTCTGCTACCATTAAGCAAGGCTTAACCTCTTTTGTGGTAAAAAATGAAATTAGCATTAGTCATTTTAGATAAGTTCTTTGGTTAACCTTTTTTGTGGTAAAAAATGAAATCAACATTAGTCATCATAGATAAGTTTTTTAGCTCTTTTAGTCCAGGAAAAGTGTGGCAACATGATCTTCATCATGTTGTTTCTAAGATAAGGAGTTCAAAAAAATCTGCACCATATATTCATCATGACAACCTTTAGTTAGAAAGGTTAGCAAACAAGTAGAGTTGGAGAGAAGTTCAAGACATCATGCAAGGAAATTGTTAATTTGGCAACTCAAGAACAAATTCCCTCCATTGGAAAGCCTTCCTCATCTAGAGAAGCCCCTCCTAGCCCTTGGAAGAATTTAATTTGGTCAAGGAAAAATATTATTTTTAAGGTGAAACCCACATGTGCACAAAAGTACAAGTCTGCCTGAGCAAGCTAATTCAACCCCTTGAGACACACATAAATAGAGCACATGCCACATCAATTTGGAACATCGTCACATCATTCATATCTTCTATTCTATGGTTCGTATAGCTCTCAAATTGCAGGTCCAAGGCCACACGTGCGAATGAGAGAGAAGGAGGATCTGTTAACCATTTCTATTTGGGACTGTTTGACTAGGCTTTGATTTGGGATGACCGAATTTCAGATCTGTTTGGAAAGGCCAAATTGACTAAAGGGTTGACTCAATTTTAGATTTGTTTGGAAGGCCAAATTGACTGAAGGGTTGACCGAACATTTTCAGGGCACTTTGACTAGGGTTGACCAAAATTATAGGGCTAGGGTTTTTGCAGGTCAAAGTTTGATTTTGTCCAGATTTGGAGGGACCGTTTTGACTGATCTTTGACCATAATTCAAGGCCACATCTTTTGACAATCGAGTGCGCATATTTGGAGGAGTATTGACCGTTGACCATTGACTGACTAGGGCTGCTACAATTGCTATTGACTTTGACTAGAATTCCATAGTTTGACTTTGGATCAAATTTGATTTTTAGGCTAATCTCCCATTGGATATTGGTTAGTTAAATTGGATAGTCAAAGCTATTGACTTTTGACTCATTGTTGATGAATTGGAACATTGTATCTCTTTGTTGAACATTTGATGACAATCTGATAGAAGAAGAATTTTGAAAGGGTTTTCCCCCTTGTGGGGTTTTTCCTTGGTCTTTGACCAAATCTTGTGTCTCTCTTGTTCTTGTTCTTGGCTGTCTTCTATTGCATTTGAATTATTGTTCTATCTACAATTGCTTACTGTCATTGGAAGATTGAATTTGTTGAAAAAGTGATTACTAATTGAAAAAGAATTGGAATAAGTGATTGTGGTTAAGCATAAAACATTGGAAAATTAACATGGTATCAAAGTTGAGGTGAAGACAAGTCGAAGAATACAAGAGACAAGCAATAACCTTTGAATGAATCTATTTGGAAGAAGCTACTTGGTCAAGATGTCACTTCAAGGATTCAAAGAAGCTGAACGACTCATCTAATTTTGCTGCTTGGAAGATTAGGTTGGAAGTGACATTAGATGGAAATGATGTTTTGGAATATGTGGAAGGAAAAGTACTCGAGCCTTCGGAAAATGCTTCTATTTCTTCCAATGCCAAGTACAAGAAAGGTGAGATCAAAGCGAAGAAAATAATTATTTGATTCTTTGAGAGATCATTTGAGAAGATTCTCTCCTTGAAAAATCAAATCATGGACATCAAGATGAACAAGAGAGAGACTATGCAATCATACTTCATGATACTATCACAACTCAAAGATCAATTGTTGACTGCTAGAGAATCCATGTCTGATAGAGAGTTGGTACTCGTTGCACTTCAAGGTCTTCCTCCAATTTGGGAGACACTAATCACAAGTTTCCGACATTTGATGAGCTAGTTGGAAATTGTAATCAAGAAGAAACCAAGATGATTTCTAGAGGGAGAATTCAAAAGCATGAAGAAAGAGAGCCCACTGCCTTTGCTGCTCAAGGCAAGAAGAGGAAAGGAAGAGGTAGACCATCTAATTCCAGAAAGCCTATCTAGATCCCAGGGATTCCAATAGAATATTAAGGAAAATTGAATGCTACAATTGCCACAAGCATGGTCACTATGCCCGAGACTGTCTTGAAAAGAGAGATGCTCCAAGGTCCAACTACAACAACAATTGTGGCTTCAATGACAACAATTTTAATGATAGAAGAAGAGGAGATGATAGAAAAAGCGGAGATGCTCCTAATGATCGTGAAGAAGGCCATTGTCCTCAAAAGAGATCAAGGAACTTGAGGTATGGAAATAATGCAGCTGCTACTTAATCTGAATATATTCTTATTTCTGCTCTTTCTAGTTCCTCTCCTTCGGACTCACTTTATAGTTAGTCGATAGATAGTGGGGCCTCTAGACATTTCTCTGGGTATCATGAAGTCCTCTCAAATCTGGTTGAGAAGGGGACTAAATTGAAGATCATTCTTGGGGACAACTCCACTTATCCAGTGAAGTGTTTTGGTTCTGTTACATTTCATTTGGATTATGGGGAAGTCGTACTTCTTCATGATGTTATGTATGTTTCGGGATTGAAGAAGAACATTGTATCTATATTTGCCTTGGAAGACAAAGGGATGAGAGTTTCCTTCATAAGAGGAAAGGTCCTCACTTGGCCTATGAAATCTCAGATGAGGGATGCATTCACCTTGGGATCTAGAATTGAAGGACTCTATAGAGTCAATGGAAGACTGATGCGAGCAATGGTACATGATAGCAATCATCAAAGTGAGCTATGGCACCGAAGGTTTGCTCATCTACACTATGAAGCCTTGCCTAATGTAAGGATGATGGTTTATGGAACGCCTAAAGTTCAAACTAAGAATGATGGGTAATGTCCGTGATGTGCTAGTGGAAAGAAGTCAAGGGGACCATTTATTCTACAACTCATACATTCTGATCTATGTGGTCCCGTGCTGGTAACATTTCTGAGTGGCTATCTATATTACATAATCTTTGTGGATGAATTCTCCTGGAAGAAATGGATATTCTACTTGAAGCACAAGGATGAAGCATTTGATATGTTCAAGGATTCCAAGGCACTGATAGAGAATCAAAGAGGGAAAAGGATCAAGGTCTTCATGTGTGATAATGGTGTAGAATACACTTCTAATGAGTTCGTTGACTTTTGCAAGAAGGAGACCATTGTACCTTATAATCCCGAGCAGAATGGTGTGGTTGAAAGAAAGAACAAGATCATCATGGAAGTTTCATGAGCCATGTTGCATGATAAAAAACTGTCGAAGTTCCTTTGGGGAGAAGCCACTAATACAATAGTCTATGTTCAAAATAGGATTCCTCATCAAGCCGTGGATGACAAGACTCCAAAACAAGCATTCACAGGTGTGAAGCCCAATGATGTGTTGAAAATAGGCATCTAAGGGATGAATTCCCAATAAGGCACTGTCTTATAGCCTCCTCTTCCTCAGGAATCATTTCACATACAGCAATCACTTGACCAACCAAGCGATCCACAATGAGGTCTTTTTCCCAAAAGATAAGACCATTTCAGCTTCTCCAAATTCCCCACTTGATTAACGGAGGCAGGTTTCTCATCTTAGGCTTTGGGACAGATCTCCACCAAGAATACCAGACAGCATAGAAAGAATGACCCAACCACTACTGATTGAAAGAAAGAAAAAGAACAAGATAGGAACAAGTGATCAACAAACTCTTCTGCACATCTCTACATAAAGGGCACCAAGAAGGCCCAACAAAACTGCGTTTTTTGAGATTATCCCCTATCGGCAATTTGTTTTCCGATAAATACCATTGAAAAAGACATGCCTTTGCAGGGCATTTCAATTTCCATAATGATTTCCACTACCATACCAATTGCTTGGGCTCCTTGTCCGCAAAAATATTGAGATATCCTAGCTTAGGAGAATAGGACCCCGAGGGTGAATGAATCCATTGAAGCTCATCCTCCTCGTCCTGAATTATAACATGGGATATGGGTAGATCATGAATTCAACATAAACAAATCATCATCATCATCAATTCAACATAAACATTGCCAATTTAGCCAATAATTTTTTTCTCATTTCCCAACTATTACTAATTTTAACCTGAGTAGTATGAAGTGGATGGACCTCTTATAAAAATAAGAGGTAAGCACACTTCCTTATACTATAGATAATAAAGTTATTGTATATTAAACATAAGAAAACTCTTTACATTAAAAGCTCCTACCTTAAGTAATTCAGACAACAAGCAGTAATTCACATGATGCAAAACCCTTACTAATCAAGTATAGATTGCGAGGCCTTCCAATATAAAGTTAGAATGAAGGTAATAATATCATAAACATATAAATTAAAATTAAAAACCATAAAACATTAAATCATTAATTAATAATTAAAGAAATAAAATTATTTCTTCTTTCCATTACGTAGCCCTAGAAGGCTAGATTACATCCTTACTCTAGCAAAGTAAGGGATTTAAATAAATTATTAAATAATATAATTTTTTAATATTTAATATACTATTACATCTAAGATAATATCATCCTAAATAACACCTACCAAATATATGATTATTGATTCTTTCTTTTGTTTTAATTTTTAACCGTGATGGTTATTATAGTAGCTTAGTTCCTTAGCTATTATAATAGCTTATTTCTTTTTTATATGACTGTCAAATGTATGCCTGGGCCTCCTAACTCCAAGTAGCAATAGGTCATGTGTGGCCTCCTCCAACAGTGTTGCCTCCAACCCCAAGTCTCCACACAACAGAAGTGCAGAGCTGTAGTTGTGCATCATCCTCCAAATGTCAACATAAATCAACAGCCTATGGAGCTTTAGTGATAAGGATGCAACCCAACTGACATGTCTGTCAAAGATTGGGCAGGAGTTTCAGTTGTTTCTCTCAACAACTGAAGTTGCAGTGCAGCAGTTGGCAGCACGGTGCAACAAATTGAGAGGGAGTTGCAGTACAAATGTAGTAGTGGCGGTGGCAGCGTCATGGGCAACAGTATAGAATGGTGGCAGTAGCACAGTGATGAAGGGCAACAGGGCTAGCATCAGTGCAAAGACCCACACCAAAGATCAGTGCAGAGCTTCGGGGTGAAGCAGAGTTGTACTAGAGCACATTCCTCACTAAGAGGGAGTGTTGAGTTTTCTTGAGTGTTGGGGTAGCATCGGATTTGCTTTAGCTCCCAAAATTTGTGGAGGTACTAGAGTACATGAGATGTCCAAGACCCAGAAAGGGATTTGGGAAATTCCATCCAGTTTGGGAGATAATTAATTAATTAATATTTTTAATTAAGGACCCTAAGTCTAACTTAGGAAAATTAAAATATTAAAGGTAATTAATTAAAACATGTGATGGAAATGACTTAAGTCTCACTGATGAAGCTTTCTTTTAATCTTTGCCATCGATTCAAGATTAGATCATGGCCATTGGTTTCCCAACGAGAAAGTATAAAGGAAAGGCCTAGCGTCAGTTGGAAGACACACATAGAGGTAGAGCATTGAGACAAAACTAAAATTCTAGAGTAGGGTTTGCTAAGAATTTTCAGAAGTTTTTTAGCTGCGGAGAGGGGTAGTATTGCCTAAGGGGATGATCTGATCCCAGTGCCAAGAATCAGCAAGAGGCATAGAGGTCCAGCAACCAGGAGTAGTGCAGAGAAGCAAGGGTAGTGTTATGTATAATTTATTAATTATTATTAAATATAATTGTCTTAGGTTTATTAAGCGAAAGGGCATGATTAAAGATCATGCCCCTTCTCCAAAGGACACCATAATTTTGTATTTAAAGCCTTGGTCGTTCCCCATTGTAATCATCTCATCTTTTATCAATAATATATATATATATATACATATTTCTGTTGTTTGGGTTTTTATACTCCATTGGTATCGGAGCCATCAGTCCTCGGACACTCTCTTGCTACACAAGTCATTCCTACACAACTCACACCTCCATCCATTGATCATTTCCATCTGTGTGCTTGGCTGTTTCAGGCTTCATTATTTAGTATCATTCCACCTCTTGTGATTTCGCGTTGAGCAGTTCTGACCATCTGCTTGCCACTGACATACTTTTCTGTTCCACCACCATTCTCCGTGTTGTACAGACTGTGCCGCCTGCCCAATCACATCATTGTCCATTTCCGTTGTTCATACACTCGCTTTTCATTTCAATTCGTTCATCGTTTGTTCTTCACACCTCTGTCTCACATGTGTCCTCTGCTTCGACATTCCCTCCGCTTCCGCATCTCTGCATGTGTCCCTTGCTCTTTCCACCTCCGACGTAAGCATCTCTGCGCACGCCATTCCCAAACTAATATTTCGTCTGCTGACAAATGTCATTCTTATCTTTGTTCTCACTCGACCCTCTATCCGATTGTTCTGTCAGTTCCGTCAACCACCCATTCGGATCGTTCACTCACCCCATGCCTGTCCTCCGACCATTTTGTCTGACCATTCTGTCAGCAAGGATGTCGGTCAGCAAAAAAAGAACAACCACCACTCTTCGGGACAAGGGCAAGCAGCGTGACCCATCACGATCCTCTTAATCAACAAACCGTCGACTTTAATTTCACTTTCAAGCAACGTGGCCCTAGTCGAAGGTCAATGAATAGAGTTGACGTCGGTTCATATGGGCTGGGTATATAGATATAAACTAGGTTCAATATAGTAGTATAGCCCATATACGCCATCCACTATAATTAATCAAGTTATTTAAATAATAATAATAATTGTTATTATTTAAAAAAAATATAATTAATTAAATTTACTTAATTAATTAAGTTATTTAAATAATAATAATAATAATAATAATTATTATTTAAAAAAAAGGAAAAAGGAAAAGGAAATTGACAGATATGGCGATGGCCGATTTCAACAAAAGGTTGATCGATCTTAAGAGTAAGATCAATAATTCCGATGAATTCACTAAAAAATTACTCGATCTTGAGGATAAGGTTAAGGGACATTCCAACGACATCATAAAACTTCAAGACATGACAAATTAGATAGAAAGACAAATTTGGCAAAACCATAGCGAGTCCATAGACAATCATAACAAAGCAATGCAGAAGCTAACCGCCATTTGCGACAAGATAAATACGCAAGAACAAATATTTCCGAATCGTGGACATAATCAATAGAACAATTCAGCTGATTCAGGGAATTCAGAAGATCATCATGAAAAAACCAACTTTCACAAAACATCATCCCCACACCATCAAGAAGATAGTAATGCGAATTTTCAAAATAAGCAGCTCTGGAATGCATTCAACAATCAAAATCCCTTTTTCCTTCCACCGTTAGCAGCATATCAATGAAGAGCAAAAATCGAGCTACCTAAGTTCGATGGTAACGAAAAAGGCCGTGTTGTATGGCTTAATAAAGTCGAATAATATTTTGAGATTTATGACATTGACAGTGATGACGAAAAAATTAGGTACGCTTCCATGAAAATGGATGGAGAAGCATATAATTGGTATATGTGGTGGAAAAAGACGATGCTTGCTATTAGTTGGAGGGAATTTAAGGATGCATTCTTTAAAAGATTCCAAGGTATCAAGAAAGAAGAGTTCTTCTCAACATTCATCAAATTGCGCCAAAAAGGAGATGTGGATGAGTACACTCGAGAATGGGAGACCTTAGCAACACGAGTCCCTGGATTGTCAGAATCTCGTCTAGTCCAATCTTTCATTTCGGGACTTAAAACCCATATAAAAGTAGAGCTCGAACTTCATGACATTACAATGATAGAACTAGCGAGACAGAAAGCAAAAGCTGCTGAAAAGAAATTCGAAAGTTATTTTTGTCAAAGCCGGAAAGAGTATATTCGAGACAAAGATTTCCTCAATCTGAAAATACAGATAACACAAAATATGTCCCACCCCATCTTCGTGAAGGAGAAAAATCTAACGTGGAAATACAAAGGATGAGAGAGGGCAAGTGCAAACGTTGCGGCAGAAAGTGGGACCCTAAGCATAGGTTCGCTAAAGGAAAAGAGACAAAGAATTTGTATAACTGTGAAGCAACTAATGACTCTAACAATGATGAATCAGATGTAGATACCCCAGAGTTCTCTCCAGAACTACATGATGAAAGCACTCCGTATGTGTCATTATCAGCTATGACGGGTATATCACAACCTCTGACACTAAAACTAAAAGGACATATTAAGAAGAACAACGTAATGGTTCTCCTTGACACCGACAACACCCACAATTTTTTAGATTCAACCATGGCCAAAAGACTCAACATCTTTACGTTCCCCATGCCCAATATGAAGGTAATGGTGGCCGATGGTAAGAAGATTGAGAAGGTAGGGAAATGTCATAAGGTCAAATTGCAGATTCAAGACTTTAATCTAGAATCTCCATTCTACACCGTAACATTAAGAGGAGTAGATGTGGTCTTAGGAATTAAATGGCTACAAACCTTAGGTACTTATTCTGCCAACCATCAAAAGAAGTTTATAAGCTTTAAGTGGGAAGGGCAGAAGCACAGGTTATATGGATTCCAAGCACCAGAAAATCAAATCGTATCGTCATCCCAGATGATGAAAATGATTCGAAAAGGAGCGCCAGCCTATATAGTACAATGTCATCAGTTAGAAATGTTATCTGCAAAAATGATCAGTGAAGGGTCACTAGTAGTACAAGGGGTAATTCAGAAGCACGGAAAAGTATTCCAAGACCTGCCCCTGAAAATGCCTCCTAATAGGGAAATTAAACATTCAATAGAAGTCAAAGCAAGATCAGACCCTGTCAACATCAAGTCATATCGCTATTCGCACCACCAAAAGACTGAAATTCAGAAGATAATCCAAGATCTTTTAAAATGTGGGGTCATCTCAAACAGCAAGAGCCCGTCTCTTGGGGAACTAAAGCATTTCGTCAACAACACCCATCTTTACGTATGCTTTGAGGACAAAGCATCTTTTGAGAGAGAGGCAATATTATGTATAATTTATTAATTATTATTAAATATAATTGTCTTAGGTTTATTAAGCGAAAGGGCATGATCAAAGATCATGCCCCTTCACCAAGGGACACTGTAAGGCTGTATTTAAAGCCTTGGTTGTTCCCCATTGTAATCATCTCATCTTTTATCAATAATATATATATATATACATATTTCTGTTGTCTAGATTTTTATATTCCAGGCAGTAGCAGCAGCTATGCAGTGCAGAGGGCTTTAGCCGCTACGCATGCCCAGAAAGGGCAACGCAGAGCAGCAGGAGGCCCTCCAGGGTTACGCTAGTCCAGCTAGGGCAGCGTAGGGATTGCATCACCCAGTTTGGGTTTACGCAACCCTCTCCAGGACATTGCAGAGGCACGCAGAGGTTGACGCAAGGGCTTGAGGGGCAGCATTGGGGTTTCTAGAGGCTGGAAACGACCAAGTCCTGTAAATCTCGTTTGAGGGTGTGGATTAGTCAAGTTTTCAGTCTCTAGAACAACAGGTTAGCTGCAGATCTATTTTTCTTTGTCGGGTTAACCAGTAAGGTGCCCAGATTTGCTGTATTCAGAAACTACTTAATAATATAAGCCCTCCAGCAGCCAGAAGACCAGTTTTCCTCCATTGGGTTTTTCCGGGGACAGTGGTCCAGGAAATCTTGTGTGTCACTTTGTCTATGTGCATGAATTTCTGTTTTAGATCTGAATCGGTGAAAGTTTGTTATGTGTTTACTTCGATGTTAATGTGAAGATTTCAGCTTTAATAACTTGTTTAAAGTAGGAGAAGTATAACCAAAATTAACAATAGGGTTTCTGCCTAAAGTAATATTTAGAAATTTTCACATGGACTGCGTCACTTTGCGTGGGCTCTACATGGGTACACTGCGATGCCTTCTGTGACCCTCTGCGTCTCTCTCTCCTCCTTCTCAATCACTGTTGACTTCCTCTTCTTCTTCTGCCTCTGCAACTCCGCACTGCAACTCCCTCTGAGATCAAATTCTATTCCTTCAGAATCGATCTCCTTCGGGTTACTGAGTGTGTGCCCGACTTACTTTCCAAATGATCCTCGAGCCTTCTTTCATAATCTTCTCATTGATGAATCAACGACCCAGATTACAAGTCTAATCAATGGCTAATATTAAAAAATTGACTTGATCTTCGTTCTCTAGAAGATTCACACTCTGTCTTATTAATACCCATTAATTATTTAATTTCCCTAAGTTTAGACTTAGGGTTAATAAAACATGAATCGAGTGGAATTTCCACAAATAGTTTTTGGGTTCTTTGGAATACTGATGTCCAAGCCTCACAAATTTTGAGACTTGTAACACTTTCTGATGGTACAAAAATCAACACTCCCTCTTAGCGAGGAAAGTGTTCTAGCAATATGCCTGGTTCATGTTGCTTTGCTTTTGAAGCATCCTTTGCGCTGCTGATCCTTGGCTGTTGCCCCTCATTTGCTGCGCTGCTGTCCTCTGTACTGCTGCCCATGACACTGCCACTGTCATTGCCTCATTTGTACTGCAACTCCCTCTGAATCTTGATCCTCTCCGTTTCTGCTACTGAAATGGATTCTTGATCATCCCTATCTTCTCTCTGAAATAGATAAACTTTGTCTTCCCCAGAGCCTTCGTGAGGATATAGGCCACTTGTTCTCCTGTTGGAGTGCACTGCAACTGTACAGCTCCTTGTTGGACAGTCTCTGATGAAGTGACACCTGATGTCAATGTGCTTCACAAGCAGTTTCTGAAGTCATATGGCGTCACACGAAGCCGTGCTAGCTGCCATATATTCTGCCTCTGCTGAGCTCAACGCCACAAATTTTTGTTTCCTGTTGCACCAGGAGGTCATTCCTGAGCCAATACTGAAACAATACCCATTGGTACTTTTCCGATCTACTGGACTTCCAACCCAATCTGTGTCGATGAACCCACTCAACCTGATGTCATTGGCATGGGTCCAAGCTCAACTATTCCTTGAAGATATCTGAGAACATGTTGGGCTACTGCCCAATGAGCCCTCCTCAGTTCCACCATGAACTGATTGAGGGTATTGACAACATAACAGATGTCTGGCCTTGTGTTGACCAGATACATCTGAGCTGCCTATACAAGATAGGATCAACCTCATCATCTTTAGACGAGTTGATTTCCTTCTAGTTGGTGATCATTGGAGTAGTCATGGGTCTATAGTCCTCCATCTGAAACCTCTTCAAAATTTTTGTAGTATACCTTCCTTGACTAAGGAAGATCTCCCCCTTCTGCGGCCAAATTTTCAACCCCAGAAAATAATGCATTAGCCCTAGATCCTTCATGTCGAATTCTGCAGCTAAATTCTCCTTGCAGTCCTTGAGAAGCTTCGACGACCTTGTCAAAAATTGATCATATACATATAGAACCAGTATTAGAGGCTCACTCCCTACCCTTAGATAGTAGAGATTGGGATCCGCATCACTCTTGACAAACCCCATCTTCTGCAAGTAGCTGTCAATTCGACCATACAAAGCTCTAGGGGCTTGCTTAAGTCCAAACAAGGCTTTCTTAAGCCTACACACATGAGTCTTCTGCTCATGCGTCTCGAAGCCCTCTGGTTGTTCAATGTATACTTCCTCTTCAATCACCCCATTTAGGAACACAATCTTGATGTCCATCTGGTGAATCTCCCATCCCATTTGCGCAGCAAGCGATATCATGGATCTAATGGAAGTATTTCAGGTTACTGGGGCGAAGGTCTCTTCATAATCTATCCCTTCCTTTTGAGCATACCCCTTAGCCACAAACCTGGCTTTAAATTTCTCAATGCTGCCATCTGCAACATATTTGATCTTGTAGATCCGCCTTGAACCTACAACTGATCTGTCCTGAGGTCTGGGAACCACTTCCCAGACATCATTCATCATGATGGAATTGTATTCTTCCACCATCGCATTTACCCATACCTGGTGCTGAACTGCTTCCCGAAAACTAGAGTGTTCCCCAACCTGCGCTACCAAGGCTTGGTACCTTTCAGGCTGCCTGCGCTGCCTCTTCTCATTTTGGGGCTTCGACAAAGTCTTTTGTGTCCCTTAGAATTTGTCATAATTCCCTGCTTGTTCTACCACTGGTAGTGGGTGGATCTACCTGCTCTCCTTCCTACAAATCCTCGGGAGAAGTATCCTTTGGATCCCCGTGCCTTGGAGAGGCACTCATATTACCCTCCGTAGGTCATTGTGGTTGGACCAGCGGATCCTCTTAAGAGTGCTTAGCAGAAGGCATCTCCAGGGATTTCTTGAAGGCCCTTTCCTCCATGAATTTCACATCCCTCCGCACTACAACTTTCTTGCTCCTCGGAATGTAAATGTGGTAAGCCTTTGCATTTTTGCTATATCCAACCAAATATCCTTTTTTCGCAGTCATATCTAGCTTCTTCCTCTTTTCTTCGGGCACATGGCAATATGCCGCATTGCGAAAGATCCTAAAGTGGTTCACTTCAGGCTTGTTGCCAGTGAAGACACTTTCTGGACTGATCTTGCCCAATGCGTTGTGAGAAATCCTGTTCTGAACGTAGACATCTGTATTACAAGCTTCAACCCATAGGAATTTGGGCATGTCTTGATCATACAACATTGCCCTTGCAGCCTCAACAATAGTTCTATTCTTTCTCTCTACCACACCATTCTACTTCAGATTATATGGAGCGGTCCACTCTCTTCTGATGCCTTACCTTGCGCAGAACTTTGTGAAGTCTTTATCAATGTACTCTCCACCATTGTTTGATCACAATACCTTGATCCGCTTTCCTGTCAGATTTTCTACCAAAGCTTTAAACTCTTTGAAACGACTTAAGACTTCGTCCTTGGTCTTCAGAAAGTAGATCCAGGTCTGTTGGGTGTGGAGCCTGATTATCTTCCTTATTTAGATGTATCGTTGCGTTGGACCCCTGTTCTTAACGATGTGGCAACGCCGCCTGTCTTTTGATCGTCGTCAGGGGGGTCCAGGGGTCCTTTGTCCATATTAATAAAGAAAATAGAACAAAGCTTGAGGCAAATTCAAAGAAATGTACCTTTGTTGGATATGGTGTTAATGATTTTGGTTATTGCTTATATGATTATGAAAATCACAAAATCATTAGGAGCGAAGATGTAATATTCAATGAAAAGGTCTTGTATAAGGATCAGCTACAGGAAAAGAAACAGGAAAAAGAAAACAAAGAATACACAGTTCTTGATGAGATCACAGAAAAAGTAAAAGTGCTTGAAAATAATAATAATCATCAGCCACAACAACAACCACCACAACAACAACAAACACCTCAAACACCTGAAAGTGGTGTCAGAAGATCCACCAAGATAAGTAGACCCCCTGAACAATACTCTTCTTCATTATATTTTTTATTGTTGACTAATTCAAGTGAACCCAAATGTTATGAAGAAGCAATGCAGGTCAAAACCAGGAAGAAGTGGGAGCTAGCCATGAAAGAAGAGATGGACTCCTTAATACATAACCAGACTTGGGACTTAGTCAGGTTCCCTGCAGGTAAAACAACATTGCAGAATAAATGGGTTTACAGGCTGAAGGAAGAAGATGGAGGAAAACAGAGGTACAAAGCTAGACTTGTTGTGAAGGAGTTTGCACAGAAGAAAGGTATTGACTTTGATGAAATATTTTCTCATGTTGTTAAGATGACTTCAATCAGAACTATTTTAAGTTTTGTAGCATCGAAAGATTTGCATCTTGAACAGTTAGATGAAAAGACAACATTTCTCCATGGAGATTTGGAGGAAGAGTTCTATATGCAACAACCACAAGGATATGAGGTCAAAGGGAAGGAAAAAATAGTGTGCAGGTTAAAGAAGAGCTTGTATGGCTTAAAACAGGCTCCAAGGCAGTGGTATCTAAAATTTGACAAGTTTATGTCTGAACAAGGTTATACTAGATGTCACTCTGATCATTGTGTTTATCTTAAAAAGCAAAATGATGGAAGCTATATTATATTGTTATTGTATGTAGATGACATGCTTGTTGCAGGGTCTCATGAAGGAAATAAATGTGCTCAAATAAAATTGGCAAATTCAATTGCAATGAAGGATTTGGGAGCTGCAAAACAAATCCTTGGTATGAGAATAACTAGAGACAGGAAAAATCGCAAATTAACATTATTTCAGAATGAGTACATACAAAAGGTGTTGAAAAGATTTAATATGCAGAATGCAAAACCAGTTAGTACACCTTTGGCTAGCCATTTCAAACTTAGTAAGGAGATGTGCCCCAAGACCCAAGAAGAAATGGATTATATGTCTAAACTTCCATATGCATCAGCAGTTGGAAGCTTAATGTATGCAATGGTCTGCACAAGGCTTGATATTGCACATGGAGTGGGAGTTGTAAGCAGGTACATGAACAATCCAGGAAAAGAACATTGGATGGCAGTGAAATGGATTCTCAGATATTTGAGAGGTACCACAAATCAAGCATTATGCTTTGGTGTTTCAAACATTTCTCTACAGGGATATGCTGATGTAGATATGGCAGGTGATAGAGATAACAGGAGGAGCACTATAGGGTATGTATTTACTGTAGGTGGAACAATTGTTAGTTGGGTTTCAAAAATGCAAAGTATTGTTGCACTTTCAACAACAAAAGCAGAGTATGTTGCTGCTACAGAGGCTAGTAAAGAAATGATTTGCTTACAAAGGTTTATGGATGAATTGGGTAAGAAGCATGAGATGGTCAGGTTATACAGTGACAACCAAAGTGCCATTCTTCTTGCAAAGAACTCAACATTTCATTCTACGACTAAACACATACAACTTAAGTACCATTTCATATGGTTAGTGTTGGAAGATGGACGGTTGAAGATGGAAAAGATACACACTAGCCAGAATCTTGCAGATATGTTAACAAAAGTTGTAACCAGGGAGAAACTGAGATTAATCAGTTTCCCTAAGTTTAGACTTAGGAAAACATTAAAAATGATAAATTATTTCAATTAAACCATCTCTAAGTGGAATTTTCCAAAACCATTTCTGGGTTTTATGGAATACATGTGTTCTAGCCTATATACAAAGTTACAAGGCTAGAGCACATCCGATGCTGCCATAAATCAACACTCCCTCTTAGCGAGGAAAGTGCTCTAGCAAAACAACTCAATGTGTTGTTGATCTAAATTCTGTAACATCTGCTACTGTGTTGTTGATGCTGCTTACCAACACTGCACAAGAAAATGCTGCATCGGTACTGCTACTGACTCTGCACGCTGCTGCCAACTGCCACTGTATTGCAACTCCCTCTGAATTCTGCAACCATGTTGTTGTACTGCGTGAGCACTGCTATGCACTGCGTGAGCACTACCCTGCACTGCGCTGCACCACTTGTGCGCTGTGCTGCTGCTGCTCATTTGCTACTGTTGCTCAACTACTGCTGCATTGTTGCTACTTGCAACAGAAAAACATCCGAAATTGGACAAGTAAATCTACAACTGAAGAATAAGACTGATCGCTGCTAGTTTCTGCACTAGCTCTCTGAAAATATTGTGCTGTTGCTACTCTGCATTGCGTGAGCACGACACTGCACTGCGCTGCTGCTGCTCAACTGCTAATGCTGCTGCTCCCTCTCTGTGCTGATCAGGCTCTAGTACTGCTAGCCACTGCACTGTCTTCTCATCTTCCATTGCAATTGTCCATCCTGCTACTGTCTTTAGGCTGTCGTAGCTGACATGCGATCCAAGAGTTCGGAAATACTCAAGGATCCCGCCTCCTTGTAGATTGTGGTCTACAAATCCAAGTTAGCCCGTTTCTCTCTTTTCGGAATATGAGCTAACATGGCACAATCCTTTTCTGCCTCAATCTTGGCAGCTTCTGCTTGTGGATCTTCCTTCTCCTCTTTATCCTTTTTCTTAAGAGGACACTGTGTGGCATAATGTCTCGTTTCCCCACACTGGAAGCACTTGATCTTGGACAGGTCTTTCTTTTTCTGCTTATGTTGCCCTTTTGATGCAAGGGCAGTGTTATCTTCTTCCTCCTTCTTGACCTTTGAACTACTACTGCCATCCTCTAAGTGGATTTTTAGGAGATCTCTCCTCAACTCTTCTTGTTGGAAAGCTGCCCACATTGCTTCCCATCTTGGAAGTCTTTCTCCGCCCAATATACTTTGGACAAAGACTTGATAATCCTCTGAAACAGAGTTCAACATGAGCCTTACTAGCTCTGAGTCTCTAGGAGCAGATGCTGCTACAGACAATTGATCTCGGTTTTCCTGAATTCGAGACAAGGAGTCAAAATGCTCTCCCTTCTTCATCCTGATATTTCGCATCTTCTCTTCAAGGTACATCTTCCGCTGTTCGGAAGATCCTTGATATAGCTTTTCCAGCCCTACCCACATTTCTCTCACCGTGGTCTTTGCAGCTATGTGGGGCACGATATGATCCTTTACTCCATCTAAGATCAACTGCTTGGCTCTTGCCATATTCTTCTTGAATTGCCTCAGGTGTGCTGCATCAAGAGGTTCTGCAACTGCGTTGTCTATGAGGGCTTTCAGATCATGCTCATCAAGGAGAAACTCTATCCTTGATTTCCAAATAACATAATTGGAGGCACCCTCCAATCTATCTTGGTCACGGAGTCCATTGCTGGCCATCTCCTCAACTTTGTCGAAATCTTCCTCTAACCCTCTGCTCAGCTAGACTTACGCACTCCTTGAGGAGTAAGTCACTGCTTTAGCTGTTGCACGGGAAAAAACTGAGTTTCTTTGAGTAAGAAACTCTTATGAGGTTAAGAAATCCCCAACTGTGTTTTTCAGAATTTTCTGACGCTTATGCACCAGCGCTTACTGCTGTGCAGTAACCGCGTCCTTTAGCTACACTGATTTTCTATGCTGCCTCTTCTGCAACTGAAAAAGTTTACCCCTCTGTCAACTCTCTCAGAGGGAGCCTTTTCTGCACTGAAATGCCCTCCTGGCCTGGACAACGTAATTTTCTGGGAGGGTCTGCTGCTGATTACTAAAATCCCAGACTTTTCAGTGTTGATCTACTGGTTCACTTGTGTTTCTCCTACACTTCGGCTTGAACAAGCTCTGGTACCATGTGAAAAATCCTAGATCCAGATTCCTGCTGCAACAAATTTGAATTACTTCTTCTATTATGTTACATAATTATTTCATTACTGTGAAATATCGAAGTAATTTCCGAAGCAGTCTACACAAATAAGTAGTTTTCGAAGTGCTGAAAAGATCTGAACAAAATACAATGAAAAACATCCACATGTGACCCAGTGGTTTTTAGACTAAGTCCCCGGAAAAACCCAGCTTGGGAAAATCGGTGCGGTAGATCTGAGGGTTTGTATTATTAAGTAGCAAAATCTTGAATACAACTAGGGTGCCCACATCCAGCAAACCCTTCAGAGAAATCTAGACAACAAAAATAACTATGAGATATACCTCACTCAGCAAGTCTCTGGCTGATCAAAACAGCGCTGGTGAAGCCCTCACTGCCTCTACGTGATTGCCTACGCTGGATTTGCGTAAGCCTGCGTGGGCAAGCTTGAGGGACTGTGTCACCCTTCTCTGCAATTGATTTGGCTGATATGAAGCTGGATTTTGGCCCTCCTGGCTCAGAACCCCAGCCTCTAGCTTTCTCCGGACTGACTCCAAGAGACACTGTGCTGGTTCTGCGTGATTCTCTGCGGGAACTGCGTCACCTCTGCAGAAAATTGCGCTGTCTCTCTTCTGCGTGAATGCTGTCTCACTCTGAAATGTATTCTTGGTCCACTTGACGAATCTCTCCTTCTGCCCCTCTCTGGATTTGATCACTGAATCACAATCACTTAGCAATCCCTGCCCTAGTGATTTGATTCTTGATCAAAAGTTGTGTCTTCGCACACAAATCAAAAAATGCTCAATGGCTCAAGTGTCACAATGTATTTTCCATAGGCCCCTCACCCTCCTTATATTCTTCTGTTGAACCTTCAACGACCAGGATTAAAACATTATCAAGGGCTAAGATTAACTTGGAGGTGATCCATGACTTTATATAGAAGATTCGCACTTAGTTTAATTAATACCCTTTAATTAATCAGTTTCCCTAAGTTTAGACTTAGGAAAACATTAAAAATGATTAATTAGTTTAATTAATCCATCTCTAAGTGGAATTTTCTAAAACAGTTTCTGGGTTTTATGGAATACATGTGTTCTAGCCTATATTCAAAGTTACAAGGCTAGAGCACGTCCGATGCTACCATAAATCAACACTCCCTCTTAGTGAGGAAAGTGCTCTAACAAAACAACTCAATGTGTTGCTGATCTGACTTCTGTAACCTCTGTTGCTGTGCTGCTGATGCTGCTCACCAACACTGCACAAGAAAATGCTGCATTTGTACTGCTGTTGACTCTGCATGCTGCTGCCAACTGCCACTGTATTGCAACTCCCTCTGAATTTTGCAACCATGCTGTTGTACCGTGTCAGCACTGCTCTGCATTGCGTGAGCACTACTCTGCACTGCGCTGCACCACTGGTGCACTGCGCTGCTACTGCTGCTCAACTACTGCTGCTAGTTTCTGCACTAGCTCTCTGAAAATACTGCGTTGTTGCTACTTTGCACTGTGTGAGCACTGCACTGCATTGCTCTGCACCAGTGTGCACTGCGCCGCTGCTGCTCAATTGTTGATGCTGTTGCTCCCTCTCTGCGCTGATCGGGCTCTAGTATTGCCAGCCATTGCACTGTCTTCTCATCTTCCGCTGCAATTGTCCATCCTGCTATTGTCTTTAGGTTGTCGTAGCTCACATGTGATCCAAGAGTTCAGAAATACTCAGGGATCCCGCCTCCTTGTAGATTCTGGATCTACAAATCCAAGTAAGCCCATTTCTCTCCTTTTGGAATATGAGCTAACATGGCACAATCTTTTTGTGCCTCAATCTTGGCAGCTCCTGCTTGTGGATCTTCCTTCTCCTCTTTATCCTTTTTCTTAAGAGGACACTGTGTGGCATAATGTCCCATTTTCCCACATCGACAGCACTTGATCTTGGACATATCTTTCTTTTTCTGATTCTGTTGCCCTTTTGATGCAAGGGCAGTGTTATCTTCTTCCTCCTTCTTGACCTTTGAACTCTTACTGCGATCCTGCAAGTGGATTTTTAGGAGATTTTTCCTCAACTCTTCTTGTTGTAACGCTGCCCACATTGCTTCCCATCCTGGAAGTCTTTCTCTGCCCAATATACTTTGGACAAAGACTTGATAATCCTCTGAAACAGAGTTCAACGTGAGCCTTACTAGCTCCGAGTCTCTAGGAGCAGATCCTACTACAGAGAGTTGATCTCGGTTTTCCTGAATTCGAGACAAGGAGTCAAAACACTCTCCCTTCTTCATCCTGATATTCCACATCTTTTCTTCAAGGTACATCTTCCGCTACTCGGACGATCCTTGGTATAGCTTTTCCAGCCCTACCCACATTTATCTAGGGGTGGTCTTTGCAGCTATATGGGGTACGATATGATCCTTTGCTCCATCTAGGATCAAACTTTTGGCTCTTGTCATATTCTTCTTGAATTGCCTCAGGTGTGCTGCATCAAGAGGTTCTGCAACTGCACTGTCTATTAGGGCTTTTAGATCAGGCTCATCAAGGAGAAACTCTATCCTTGATTTCCAAATAACATAGTTGGAGGCACCCTCCAATCTATCTTGGTCACAGAGTCCATTGCTGGCCATCTCCTCAACTTTGTCGAAATCTTCCTCTAACTCTTTGCTCAGCTAGACTTATGCACTCCTTGAGGAGTAAGTCACTGCTTCTGCTGCTACACATGAAAAACTGAGTTTCTTTGTGTAAGAAACTCTTATGAGGTCAAGAAATCCCCAACTGTGTTTTTTAGAATTTTCTAACGCTTATGCACCAGCTCTTATTGCTGTGCAGTAACTGTGTCCTTCAGCGACGCTGCCTCTTCTGCAACTAAAAAAGCTTACCCCTCTATCAACTCTCTTAGAAGGAGCCTTTTCTGCATTGAAATGCCCTCTTGGCCTGGACAACGTAATTTTCTGGGAGGGTCTGCTGCTGATTATGCAAATCCCAGACTCTTCAGCGTTGATTTGCTGGTTCACTTGTGTTTCTCTTGCATTTCAGTTTGAATAATCTTTGATACCATGTGAAAAATCCTAGATCCAGATTCCTACTGCAACAAATCTGAATTACTTCTTCTATTATGTTACATAATTATTTCATTATTGTGAAATATCAAAGTAATTTCTGAAGCAGTCTACACAAATAATGCCGCGGAAATAAATCTAAGTGCTGAAACAATTTGAACAAAATACAATGAAAAACATCCACATGTGACACAGTTGTTTTTGGACTAAGTCCTCGGAAAAGCCCAGCTTGGGAAAACCAATGCAACAGATATGCGGGTTTGTATTATTAAGCAGTAGAATCTTGAATACAACTAGGGTGCCCACATTGGGCAAACCCTTCAGAGAAATCTATACAGCAAAAATAACTGTGAGATATACCTCACTCAGCAAGTCTCCGGCTGATCAAAAACAATGCTGGTGAAGCCCTCACTGCCTCTGTGTGATTGCCTACGATGGATCTGCGTAAGCCTGCATGGGCAAGCTTGAGGAACCGTGTCACCCTTCTCTGCAACTGATTTCGCTGATTTGAAGATGGATTTTGGCCCTCCTGGCTCAGAACCCCAGCCTCTAGCTTTCTCCGGACTGACTCCAAGAAACACTGCGTTGGTTCTGCGTGATTCTCTGCAAGAACTGCACCACCTCTGCAGAAAACTGCGCTGTCTCTCTTTTGCGTAAATGCTGTTTCACTTTGAAATGTATTCTTGGGTCCGTGACCAATCTTTGCTTAAGCTCTGGATGTGATCAACTGAATCACAATCATAGCAAATCCTGCCCTAGTGATTTGATCCTTGATCAAAAGGCGTAATCCTTCTCACACAAGTTCGAAAATGCTCGATGGCTCAAGTATACCATCTTTTCCATAGGCCCATCACCCTCCTTATATTCTTACATTGCGACTTCAACGACCAAGATTAAATCATAATCAAGGGCTAAGATTAACTTGGAGGTGATCGGTGGCTTTATCTAGAAGATTCACACTTAGTTTAATTAATACCCTTTAATTAATTAGTTTCCCTAAGTTTAGACTTAGGAAAACATTAAAAAACAATTAAATAATTTAATTAAACCATCTCTAAGTGAAATTTACAAAACCATTTTTGGGTTTTTATGGAATACATCTGATGCTACCATAAATCAACAATATACGTAAAAATTCGAGACATTATTTGTTAGGTCGCACTTCAAAATGTTCACGAATCACTCTACTTTGAAATACCCACAGTCAACAAGCTTGTGTTGGGGGGGGGGGAAGATTGTCGGTGGTTATTACTATTCCAAGGGTATGATTTCAAAGCGATAGTCAATCTTGGTCGGTTGAATACGAGGACCAAATCATTTGTCTAGGATCGAGACAAGTGAAGAGCCAACGAATATTAAGGAAGGATTGCACGATGCGCGGTTGTTACTTTATTCGGGTTGCACATGAGCATTTCTTGGATATCATTCGGTTTCTAAGTACGGGGAGTTGCACACACGGGTACACTACGCGACAAAGAAAGTACTTGTAGTAAAGGAAACAAAACTTTACTGCGATCGCGAGGACATCTATACAAGATGAAATTTACGACGAGATCTTCCGAAGATATGTTCTTGAGCATGAACGACACAACATTTTGGTTGAAGCATGGCGGAGTTCTTGGAGGTCACTATGCGGGGAAAGGCCAGCACAACGCGGAAGGTGCAACGAGAGCCCGGACTTTGGTGGCCCACGGTGCATAAGGATTCGAGGAGTATTGCGGTGCTTGTGATGTTTGTCGGAGAATCGGTAGACCTTGACGAAGGGATGAAATAATGACGCACCCTCAAGTTACTTTGCGGGCATTTGATAAATAGGCGATTGACTTTGTGGGACCAATTGATCCGCACGGGAAGAAAAGCTGGTGCACGATACATTATTCTTGCGACAAATTACCTCAATAGATGAGGTGAGAGCTGTTGGTGAAAAATTGTAGTGTAGACACAACGACGAAGTTTATTTTTGAACATATTTTGTCGAGGTTTGTTTGCTCGAAGATCTTGATTAGTGATAGGAGTACGCATTTCTTGAACAACACTATTGAAGCATTAATTGCGGAGTTTCGAATGCATCACCAAAGAGTACGCTATATCACCCTTAGGGGAATGGGACGAAGGAAGCCTTTTAACAAAATTACGGAGATTGGTCGACGAAGGTGTGCAATGTCAACGAGGATGGTTGGGATCTCCCGCATTCTTGTAGTCTTGTGGGCCTACATGACCACTTACAGAGAAGTTGATGGGTCGAGACTCCATTCGGTTGTGTATGTACGGGAAGTAGTGTTGCGTGTAATAAATTTGTGCCTAGTCCTCATATCGCAACGATTACGAATATGGCGGATAACGACATTATGGAGTAGAGATTGGAGCAACTACTCGCTTATTTGAAGGAGGATAGGTTCATTGCTGATTTCACAACGAGGGTGCGAGAAGGAGAGGGAAAAAGGCCGACATGACAAAGCATATTAAGCATAAGACGTTTAAGGATGGGGACCTAGTTCTTTTGTATGACGGACAAGTTCGCGAAGTTCTCGGAAGGAAAATTGTAAATGCTGTGGTTGGATGACATACATTGTCGGGAATGTCTCGGAGGGGGGTGCGATTAAGCTCGCGAAGCTAAATGGAGAGTTGTTCCCTGGACGTATTAATTGCAATCGATTGAAGTTATACGGGGACAACTACGCAGGGTTTGCAATGACTATATGGGCTGGACAACAGTCTCAATCGCCACGCGGATGAAAGACAACATGGAGACTATAAACTACTCTACCGAGGGAGATGTTTGGTCGAAGTAAAGTACTACGCGGTATGTAGGACAAGCGCGAGCTGGAGGAGGCACTCAGAGGGGCGACGGAGGCCCCAACGCCGAAGGGATGAGTCGACGAGTTCATCCAAACGGTGACCGTTGGAACGAGGTGTTGATTTGACAAGAACTTGGACGGGAGGAATTTTGTGAAAATTTCAATTCTAAAATTCTACGCAATTATAGATTTATTTCTCCTATTCACAATAAGTTATTTAGAAAACCCTTCCGGTAAATTTCGAAATAAACACTATTAGAGTTATCACCAAGTACATATAGAGAAAATAACGGTAAAATGCAAGCACAGAAAGGAATCATACAATGACACAATTATTTTTGGACCATTGTCCTCTAAAAAACGCAATGTGGGAAAATTGGTGCAACAAATGAAGGTTTATATATTAATCTTCAACAACAAATTCTTTACAACGAACGGCGCGGAAAAATTGAGAAACTTCTTGAGAAAACACACGAGATAAATTCTCTCTAGACCTACGGAGAATTTGTGACACCCAGGGACTCACTAGCCCTCATGTGTCACCCTGGTATCTCTCTCGCAGCGAGCTTGCGTAGGGTGGCAACTCTTTCGTGAGCCCTACGCCTTTGCTCCCTCTGTCTTGTATACCTTGCTCTACCTTCCTTCTTCCCTCGGCCACGACAACTTTGTTGATGCCCTCTTGCTTCCCTCACCCCTTTGCAACTCTCCCTGCGAAATCAAATTCTCTTGCTTCAAATCGACTTCCCTGGATGCCAGTGTTGCGGAAACTTATCTTCCAAATGGTCCTCAAGTCTTCTTTTATAAAACTTCTCATTGACAAATCAAATGACCTAGATTAAGTCTAATCAATGGTTAAGATTAAATCTTGACTTGATCTTCGTTCTCTAGAAGATTCACACTCTGTTTATTAATATCCATTAATTATTTAATTTCCCCTAAGTTTAGACTTCGGGTCCTCATCAAAATAATTAATTATTTCAATAAAACATAAACTACGTAAAATTTCCACAAACGATTTCTATGTTCTTTAGAATGCGCGTCTAAGCCTCCTCACAAATTTTGAGACTTAGATCACTTTTCGATGCTACAAAATCAACAATGTAATTAATGAGCATATATGGGTGGATTTGTCGCCAAATTTGCATTCTATGAGGCATATACGAAGGAGATCATGAAGTTTGAATTTGAATTTTACTATAAATGGGCATCTCGCTCGACATTCGGACACTTTATGCTCTAAGTATTCGAATTGAGATTTTGAGCCTGCAAAAGCGGCAGGCGATCGAAATTTGCATGTCGGAATACATTGTTGATTTTTGTAGCATTGGGAAGTGTTCCAAGTCTCAAAATTTGTAAGGAGAGCTTGGACATCGGTATTCTAAAGAACCGAGGAAATCGTTGGAAAATTCTATAAAGTTTGTGTTTTATTAAAATAATTAATTATTTTAATGAAACCTAAGTCTAAGCGAAAATTAAATAATTAATGGGTATTAATGCGAGTATGAATCTTCTAGAAAATATGAAGATCACGTTCAGACCATCTTAGCCATTGATTGGACTAATATGGGCGATTGATTGGACTTCAACGAAGATTATAAAGACTTGGCTGACTTTCATTTAGGAAAGCAAACTGGGCAAGCATTCGGTAAGCTCGAGGGCGATGCATTTTGAGAATAGAATTCGATATCGAAGGAGGTCAGTGAGCGGTTCTGCGAGCGGGGTGGGGTAGCGAGAAAGATCGGAAAGCAACACGCGAGCAACGTAGTGACCCCACACAATGGTGACGCAGTCTACGTTGGCTCTGCTCGAAGGGCACACGGGAGAGACGTAGAGTGACGCGAGGGAGGGATGTTGACTCCCTTCGTGTCATAAATTCTTCAGTGCGAAGAAAAATTCTCTCGGGTGTATCTCAAGAAGTCTTCTCGATTGTTTTGTTAGAATTTCCTTGTAAAGATTTCCTTTGTTGAAGAATAATATAAACCCTCATTTCTTGCATCGGTTTTCCCACAATGGGTTTTCTCGGGGACAATTGTCCAAAAATAACATCTATATGATTGATTCTTATGCCTAATTTTCCTCTTGTTGTTCTCTGCATATACATGGGTGATTCTTGATGATGTTTATTTCAAAATTTATTGAATAATTCTATAAATAACTTTGTGTAAATGAGAGAAAATAAATCTATCATAAAGTAGTATTTCAAGGTTAGGAAATTTTCACATGCAACTTTTGAAGTGTTTAAAGAGGAATTGATCGGAAGCCGGGGATAGGGTACACAATCCGCCTAGGTTTAGCCAACGCAATGATGGCTACACCCCCGGCAAGCTGTCATAGGGTCGGGGTTGCCGGAAGTGGACCACTACGGGCGTGGCTCCGTTTAAGAAGCCAAAGAAGTTGGTGTTGAGAACGTCGCCCCGGAAGAAAATTCCAAAGGAAGCGGAGGACTAAGGCGACCCAAGATTGGCGGGAAACGAGCTGTCGAGGTAGAAGAGTCGGACGAAGAAGAAATCGCGCCGGAAAGAAATTGATGCGGAGGAGGTGGAACCTATCTCGAGGATGCCCCCATATATATTCCACCTTGGAAGTCGACATTGCGAATCCTACAAGGGATCCGAACACGGTCACCTACAAGAATTTTACACCATTGCTCCGGATGAAGAGCGGTTGAGGGGATTTGTTGGGCAAAGTTCCCCAACTGCCATGGAGGATTGGGATTTTGCGTACTTAACAAATACCCACGAGTTCGAGCCAAGCGATGTCACTCCACACATTTATGAAACTACGGAAGTAACGATTAGAACGATATTTGGGTGTTGGTATCAGGGATGCGGGGATACTTGAACATGTTATATGTTCCGCACTTTGCGCGAAGCATCATCAATACAATTTGTGTGCATCGAAATAGCACCAAAGGTGAGTGAGTGGAAGTTTCACAAAGCAACATAAAAAGTCAATGAAATTAGATTAAAAGAGTGAATCTATAATAAAATTGATCAATTACAAGATAATTTATGTGCATGGCAACATCTATAATAGTTTCTCCCTCTAATGAGAGTCACATTATAAAATTTTCCTTAAGTAACAAGCTATATCCATGGATTATGGACATCATGGAGTATGATTGAAATTCTATCTCGTGATGCCTTAAAACCCGATATGATAAGTGAATTACATTCGATGTCCACATTATTGAAGATTTATTTACATGAGGTCTTACCCATGTTGGGAAATAGTAATGACATTTCAAGTGTAATAATTTTATGCATTAAGAGAGAAGGAAAAGAAAACCATGATGACTAGAGGCGAGAAAACGAAGTCGGTTTAATCTAATATGTTTTCAAATTAAAGCAAACATGGGATTTAGGAGTATGGTATGAGGAAGTAAAAGTGTTTTCTATCAAGAAGAATTTTCTTAAGGATATGAGCAACATGATTTGGTAAGGGTCAAAGCAATGACCTATAGGAGTTGTGAATACTCCTAATTTGTTAAGAGTAACCAAGTAATAAAATGGGATATTGAACATGTTATATGTTCGCACTTTCTTGGCAACATCATCAATACAATTTGTGTGCGCCAACTACTAATACTGGTGCACGATGATTGCTGCTGGTTGGGGAAGGATCTACGGTGACACAATGTTGATAAGAAAGATCACGACACTTCCTTGTCTCGGCTTGGACCCCGCGGACGCATTTTGTGGGTAAGGATCGGGACAAGAAGCTCGCAGGACCGGATGGAAGCAAGATTACGGTCGACGAAGGGGAACATAGGTTATTCGATTAGCTCCATCATGGACGGGTCGGTGCGCTTTTTGCCGCACATATTTTGGCGGGAAAAATCATGCGGAAGTCTTTGTAACGAGAGGGAGGTTTCCATGTCGGTGGTGTCTTTGGCCGCGAGTGCGGCAAAGGCGTTGTATATAGTGGGCGAGATACCTATGCAACGAATTTTTAGTTGAGCGCATGACTCAAGAGGAGGGAAAGTAGTTCCACTATGCATGGCTCTTGCCCTTAAGAGCGTTGATGGCTGGAAGGAGCTCGATGAGTCGCAACTCTCCTTTGCGGACGAGATCTACGTGAGGCCCCGCACGGTATGGTTATTTGTGGCATTCAAAAGAGCGACTCGGGTAATGGCGAACAAAATCTTTTGGGTTGGGTTCGAGATGAGTACGCGCACGATGATCGGCCAAAAGCCCGGCGTCCTGAAGTATTTTGAAAGAATATCGGTAGGTCAAGGACTTCAAAGCGAATTTTCACCATGTACACATCTAGGCGAAGAAGGACCTTGAAGTGCAGTGCGAGTTGCCGTACTTGGTGATAGAGGAAGATTTGGCGACCATAGTCGGTGAATGGCCAAAGGTGTGCTCCGCCCAACGAAGGCGCGAAGATTAGTGGCGGGGACGAGTGGCACGAAGTCCATTGCGCCTCTGAGGAAAAGACACCGAGGAAGCTACAAAAGAAAGCCACATTACGTGACGATATAGAGATCGAAGGGAAGGTTGAGATGGCGATGGAGTTCTAGAAACGGGGAGGGGTGATGATCATGACGATGATACAATTATGGATCCGTCAGGCCACCCCTCCTTTTTATTACTAAAGATGACAACCACAAAGCGAGAGGTACGCGGAAGAAAAATGAAGTCCGATGAGTCGCAGGCTCGGAAGCAATGGTCCTCACTAAGGGGGACCTCGATGAGATAGGAGACATTTTTCGGCAAGTCATCGAGCACCTATGGGGTAACATTTGTAAAATTTTGTAGATGTTCTATGCTTGATGCAACTTTACTTTTATTACAGCAATCATTCAAACAGTTAAGTAAAATGCTGATAGAACATACCAGTGGATCTATAGAAGACAAACCAGAAACAGGAGAATGTGAAGGTGTGTTACGGCGGTCAACAGGATGCTTCAACCAGCAAAGTCTCCTTGATCAGCCAACCCAGAATGTGTCACAACAATCCTCAAATCAGTCACCCAGTCAACTCAAGTCAACTCCAGAAAAAGTCAACGCTGTCTAGAAAAGTCAGTGCAGGGCAGCAACATCAAAGTCAACGCAGCTCCAACTTTGGTCAACCTTTTGACCTCGGTTCTTGTGCCAATGTGTACGGCCTCCCAAAATCGGAGTCTCCAACAAATTTCAACCTCTTTGGACCATGTGTTGACCAAAGTCAACGCTGGTCAAACTTTCTTGGAAACCTTAGCTGCAGCAATGCGTCCTTCTTCTTGGCTGTAGTAACTCGTCCTTCTTCCCACGTGTGAGCCGAAAATGTCCTCCAAGGAGCTCGTACTAGATTAGAACAGAAGAAGATGTGATGATGAGTAAGTGAAATGCTCTCCAACTTTGACTGTATTTATATCCATCATTGAGGTGTGTGACACATCTGCTGGGGGTGTAAAACCTTAAGGCCGACCTGCACATATAATTTATTATAAATAATAAATTCAAAATAAATGTTCTGCTCATCGGATTAAGATAAATTTTATATGGATCTTACACCTCTCCGAAAGAGGAATTCAATAAAAATATCGGTATCTTCATCTGAGCATCACAACATGGAGTTTGGACCTAGTTGTCCAATTTTAACACTCCCTCTCAACTAGGGAGAACTCCATCCACTAGTGCAATCAAACATCGTGCGTCATCCCACCGTAACTTGCTTTGCTGGCCTCTTTATTTCAGAACAGAAGTGGGTCAGTCACAAAGACATCATCCCCCGGCTGACAAATTCAGCCCAGAAGTCTGAAACCTCTATCGGACTCACAAAGAGTCTCCAACCAACCCGAAGTTGGTTCATCTGACCCGAGGTCAGGCGAAGGTCCGAGACCTCACTAGACTTGATCCCAGATCAAGTGGTTGGACCGTGCCATCCTAGATAGAGAGTACGGCAATCTCTGATGTGTCCATCAGTCTTTGCTACTAGTCTCTAGCTTTTCCCACCTCATTGGCCAAATGAGAGGTACTTCCCATGAGCCATGAACTCAATGGGTAGGATGCATACGGGGCACAGATAAATGAGAGGCGAACCAGCTCAATAATCACAAGGGTGGGGCAGAAGCATTATGAGTGCTTATAGCTCCGAGAAGCTATCCCCAAAGCCCCCCAGAGCTCCCAGAGCTCATCGTCCAACGGGACCCACATCATAGGGTCGTTCCACGATACCAAGACTCTCACGGAAGGTTAGGAACTTGACCTTTCCCAGGGGCTTAGTGAGAATATCCGCGACCTGCTCATCAGTTCCTATATGATCGAGCCTTACGGCGCCTCGCTGTACCATATCCCGGATGAAATGATACATGATATCAATATGCTTGGATCGGTCGTGGAACACAGGATTCTCAGTCATGCGAATCCCACTCTGGTTATCACAGAGTATCACGGTGGTATCTAGCACATGTCCAAACATCTCACTAAAGAGCTTTCGCAACCAAACTGCTTCACAACAGGCCATACTAGCAGCAATGTATTCGGCCTCCGCGGTGCTCAAAGCCACCGACTTCTGCTTCCTGCTCATCCATGAGATCGAAGCAGAACCAAGATTGAAGCAGCATCCCGATGTGCTCTTACGATTCACCACACTGCCAGCCCAATTGGCATCAGTATATCCACGGAGTATCACACTCCCGGCAGTGTATCTCAGCCCATGGTTTATCGTGCCCCGAAGATATCTCAGAAGATTCTTGGCACCAACCCAGTGAAAGTGATGAGGCTCAACCATCTGTTGACTCAAAGTGTTCATTGCAAAACATATATCCGGTCGGGTGTTCACTAAGAACATCAAAGCTCCTATGAGTTGACGATACTCAGTAGGATTGGCCAAGATAGGCCCAGCAGCACTGCCACTCAACTTCTTAAAGTTGAGTTCCATCGGTGTCGACACGGACTTACAGTCCACCATTCCAAATCTTTCCAGAAGCTTCACAATGTATTTTCCTTGAGAAAGGAAAATCTCTCCAGGTCTCTGCCAGACCTCTAGGCCTAGGAAGTAGTGCATCAATCCTAGGTCCTTCATCTCGAACTCAGCAGCGAGCTCCCTCTTGCATTGATGAATGAGAGGGTCAGCACCTGTCAGGAAGAGGTCGTCCACATACAGCACCAGAGTGAGAGGCTTCCCCTGGACAACCTTGAAGTAAAGGTTCGGATCAGCATTACTTCGAGTGAAGCCCAGCTTCATCAAGTAGCTATCCATCCTCTCGTACCAAGCTCTGGGTGCTTGCTTCAACCCATAAAGGGCTTTCTTCAACCTGCAGACATGAGTGTCCCGATTCTGAACTTCAAATCCCAGAGGTTGTTCTACATACACCTCTTCTTTTATTGTACCATGCAGAAAGGCGGTCTTGACATCCATCTGATGAAGACTCCATCCTTGCGTAGCAGCAAGGGCTATGATTGATCGAATAGTGGTATATCGTGCCACAGGTGCAAATATGTCATCATAATCTACTCCTTCCTTTTGAGAGAAGCCACAGGCAACAAATCTTGCCTTGAACTTTTCAACACTTCCATCAGATCCATGCTTGATCTTGTAGAGCCATTTCGCGGTGACAACTGATTTGTCCTTCGGTCTTGGAACCACATCCCAGACATCATTCTTCATTATGGACTCATATTCTTTGTGCATAGCATCCTTCCAAACTTGATGCTTATTGGCTTCCTCAAAAGATCCAGGTTCAGATTGTACAAAAGTACTCATGGCAGCTAGGTACCCTTGGTATCTACACGGCTTCTGCTTTCTCGGAATGTCCCCCTTGGGGCAGCATGTCCCTCAGCATCTTCGAGGGTGTCCCTGAGCCATGATGGTCTCTTTCTCAGTGAAGGAGATGGATCGATAGGGTCCATTGGTCCTTCAACATCAGGCATTGTCTCATCCTGCGGTTCTTCTTGATTTTCAGGCCTTTCTTCATGATTTTCCTCAGATCTTGGAAGATCTACTACTTTCTTCAAGGAAGCATCTTCGTCAAAAGTGACATCATGGCATATCTCTACTTCCCTTTGACCAGGTACATAGACTCTATAGGCCTTAGAGGTTTCGCTGTAGCCCACAAACATTCCTTTCTTCCCAGAAGCATCCAGCTTATTTCTCTTTTCTTTTGGCACATGAAAATAAACAGGCATCCAAAAATTCTAAAATGTGAGACGTCAGGTTTCTTACCAGTGAAAACCTCTTTGGGAGTTTTGGTGTCTAGGGCGGAATGAGGGCATCAGTTCTGAATGTATACAACAGTATTCACAGCTTCTCCCCACAGAAACTTTGGTAGACCCTAGTCACATAGCATGGCACAGGCAACTTCCACAATGGTCCTGTTCTTTCGTTCAACAACGCCACTTATATACTGTGAGTATAGCAAAGATGGCCCTCCCCTCTTAATGCTCCGCTTCTCTACAAAAGTCTCGAACTCATTTGACTCATATTCGGCCATTGTCGGTCCTCAAAATCTTCGATCTTCTTTCCCGTCATATTTTCCACCAAGGCTTTGAAGGTACAGCACCACATGAAAGCCTCATCCTTCTTCTTCAAGAAGTATATCCGTGTTTTGGCGGGAGAAGTCATCAGCGAATGTCATGTAGTAAGAACATCCTCCCAGGATGTCACGGGTAGCATGTGCTCGTACAGATCGTAATGGGACCACTTCCTTGCAAAATATCGTATGTCTTTTTTGTGGCACTCCTTTGTGACACTCGAGGGGAAAGGTCCCCTTGTATGCTTTCCTTCGGCACAACCCTTACATACACCTTCATGATTATTTCCAAAATCGGGCATCCCTGTCACCACCTTCCTTGCTTCGGGAAGGGCCTTGTAATGAAGGTGTCCAAACCTTCGATGCCATAGTTCAGTTTGTCGGATAGTATCACATGTCATAGCTCCTAGTGGACTTCCTTCAACCTGGTAGAGTGTTCCAACTCTAAAACCAATCACGATAGCTTCCTTGAGATTCTTCTTCCACATGCGCACCTTTCCATCAATAAATGCCACATTGAAGCCTTTGTCTTCAATTGCTGATATAGACACAAGGTTCTTCTTCAATTTTGGTACATAGAGTACATCCTGCAAATGTAGCACTTGTCCTTGAGACAAGTGGAGGGTCACAGTCCCTGTCCCTCTCACGGAATATGTGGCATTATCTCCAAGGATAATTTCCAGATTAGTATCCTTCTCAACCATGTCAGAGAGTGCTTCCTTGAACCTAGTGATGTGTCTTGAGGCACCACTATCTATCAGCCAGACATCCATAGTGTCGGGCGGGGATGCAGCAGAGAGGGCAGATACAAGAATGTATTCATTTCTTTTATCAACAACATTTGACTCCTCATACTTGGAGTTTCTAGACCTTTTGAAAGGTTGATTGTTTCCATCAGAGGGAGCCTTCCTCTTTCCTTTGGACCTGTTGTTTCTTTGATTTCCATTCCTCCGGTTGTTGTTGTTGTCATCACTATCGGGAGAATCCTTCTTGAAAGGACATTCTCTAGCATAGTGACCAGGCCTATGACAAGTGAAACACTTGCCCTTCTTTCCTTGGGCCCTAGCTCTTCCTTTGTTGTTAGGACCACCAAAGTTCTTCTTTCTAGAATGAGCAGCATAGGCAGCATTTCTATCATTTTCATATTCCTTCATTCTTGTTTCCTCTTGCATGCATCTGGACAGTGGCTCGTCAAAGTTAGGAATTGTACTATTATTGAGAATGGTAGTGTTGAATACTTGCCATTCATATGGGAGTCCTCCAAGTGCGGTGAGTACCATCTCACGATCGGCTATTGTCTCCCCAATAGCTAGCAGATTGTTCCTAATCTCGGTCAATTTCAGAAAGTATGTTTGGACAGACTCATCCCTGCCTTTCTTTAGATTCTTCAATTGATTCTTGAAGAATAACACTTGGTTTACATTGTTTACCTTGAACATTAGGATCAATTTATCATACATCTCTTTAGATGTACCCAACTCAGAGATGTAGGCCACTAGGCTTTTATGAATGGATTCCCTGATCATCAACTTTGCTTTGATCTCCCCCTTCTTATACTTGGTTTTAGTAGCAGCAGTAGCATTGGATGGAGGTTCTTGTATCTTACCCAGTACATGGTCCATGAGATCATGGTCTTCCAATTTGAGATCTAATATCATCTTCCAGGCATGGAAGTCATCCCTTCCAGTCAGCTTGTCATTCTCCTTGAAGCCATAACTTGTGGAACCCATTTTAGGACTTGTCTTCACCTCAGCTCCGATACCATGTAAAATTTTGTAGATGTTCTATGCTTGATGCAACTTTACTTTTATTACAGCAATCACCCAAACAGTTAAGTAAAATGCTGATAGAACATACCAGTGGATCTATAGAAGACAAACCAGAAACAGGAAAAATGTGATGGTGTGTTACGGCGGTCAACAGGATGCTTCAACCAGCAAAGTCTCCTTGATCAGCCAACCCAGAATGTGTCACAGCAATCCTCAAATCAGTCACCCAGTCAACTCAAGTCAACTCCAGAAAAGTCAACGTTGTCCAGAAAAGTCAACGCAGGGCAGCAACATCAAAGTCAACGCAGCTCCAACTTCGGTCAACCTTTTGACCTCGGTTCTTGTGCCAATGTGTACGGCCTCCCAAAATCGAAGTCTCCAACAAATTTCAACCTCTTTGGACCATGCGTTGACCAAAGTCAACGCTGGTCAACACCCCTAGCAGAGCAAGCTGCTGACAATGTACGTCCTTCTTCTAGCAGGCTGTAGTAACTCGTCCTTCTTCCCATGTGTGAGCCGAAAATGTCCTCCAAAGAGGAGCTCGTATTAGATTGGAAGAGAAAGAAGATGTGATGATGAGTGAGTGAAATGCTCTCAACTTTATTTTATTTATATCCATCTGTTGGGGTGTGTGACTTGTCTATTTGAGGTGTACAACCTTAGAGTCGACACTGCACATATAATTTATTATAAATAATAAATTCAAAATAAATGTTCTGCTCATCGGATTAAGATAAATTTTATATGGATCTTACACCTCTCCGAAAGAGGAATCCAATAAAAATATCGGTATCTTCATCTGAGCATCACAACATGGAGTTTGGACCTAGTTGTCCAATTTTAACAACATTGAAGACCAGTACAAGAAGGTATTGGTGGAGGTCCATAAAGGCCTCAAATATTTGTAGGTTCAGACGAGCGCGGTACAA
Organism: Pinus albicaulis; assembly: GCA_034641835.2. Classification (NCBI taxonomy): domain Eukaryota; kingdom Viridiplantae; phylum Streptophyta; class Pinopsida; order Pinales; family Pinaceae; genus Pinus; species Pinus albicaulis. Next base: position 933,694,464 of record CM076570.1, on the reverse strand, counting down.
GCGAGCATGAGTCAAGCGAGCGGGCTTCAAGCGAGCGGGGCATTAGTAGGTGCAAGACTGACAAAGCATGAACTTGCCATTACAACTGGTACCCATGCGGTGCCGATCCCTGCAGGCACATTATGTTTTGATACTGCAGAGCAGTTGAAGCAAACGATGCATTGACAAAACACAAGGCTTAACCTTGTTGCGTTGCCTCTGTAGACATTGCATGAGTTCCACCAGGGCGTTATTGAAGGATTGCAGATCAGAGAGTAGCTTGCCCTATTGGTTATCCAAGATGGTAGGCAGGAACGACAGAGGATGGTTGAGGAAAAACAACTGGCTATACAGGCGCGCGATGCAGAGACTGCGAAAAGATAGAAGTTGGAGGAAGCCATCTCCAAGGATTGCAACGAACTACCTGAGCTCCAGATTCGGGCTGTAGCTGCACCAAAGGAAAAAGTGGCCAAACTCGCGACAATAGTCAAGGCTTCCAAAGCCGAAGTCGATAAAGTGCGACTCGAGATGGAAATGAAGATAGTTGAGCTACACATGCAATTGCAGTCCGCTACTCCACCAGAGGTCTGGGAGCAGTGCACAACAGAGCTCAAGGTTGCCACTGAACAGATTGAATCCACCATCCAGGAGTGTGCGCACATATTTGAAGATGTCATGGATGTATGGGACTCACTATAGGAGGACCCTCAGGTGCAGAGGATTGAAGCAGAAGTTCGCGAGAAGTTAGAACAGATGGACCAGATTAAGGTCACAACAAAGACCTTAGCACCGATACAACGATATACACTTCTCCAAGAGGGTAAATTGTTGCAGGAACCGATCGATGAGCTACGTAGAAAAGAGCAGTTTATCACAGCGAGAACGAAGCCATGGGAAGCTGAGGACAGTCAACTCTCACAGAACGTGGAGAAGCAACTGAAAGCACTGCACTAGGCATAGAAGGGAATTACGCAAAAGACAACTGGGCCAATCACCGAGACGTTGCTAAGTGAAGTCCGAGAAGTTGAAAAGCAGTGCGATGCAGCAGTTCCACCCTCTAAGGATGCCTTGAGCGACATCAAAACAAAGATCGAGGGCGCACTGGCATTGTGACTCGTGACGAGTCACATTTTTGTGTTGGGAGCATGTTGGACAAGGTACCCCTCGAGGAAAGATTTTGAGAAAGACTCTGCAGATCGAGGAGCGGAGTGCGCAGCGCGAAGCTATGTTTGAGTCTTAGGGGCTTTGGGGTGGGTCAAAGCCCCTTTTTTTTGTAAAAGAATGGGAATGTTTTGTGAACGTTGAACTCTGCCTGTGGTTTTCAGACCATGGTATTGTAAATGTAAAGACTATATAAGGAGTCTAGGATAGATCTTAAAGGGAATAATGATCGGATAATTTAAGTCATAGAATGCATTTGGATGTAGGGCTACTTTGAGTCTATATTCTGTGGTTTGGGTTAGAGAAAAGGCTCCTGCAGCTGAGTGCGTGAAGACCTTAGGTAGTCTGCAGCAGAGTGCACAGACCCCTGTAGCTGAGTGCGCAGGGTGGAATTGGTTGTATTGGGAAGATTTGAGCATTACTGAAAGGCTTTTGAAGACAAATCTGTGTTTTGAGTTTATGAGTTTGCTTCACTTATATTTTTTGTTATCTGTGCCAACTAAGGGTGCTAATCTATAATTGCATCGCGAAGTCTTGTTTAAGGTTATTTATGCTGCTTTATACTTGTTAAGGTAAAATTGCGCAGTCTGCAAGATCGTTCAATAGAAGTGTTGAACAACGATTGTATAATTAGTATATCTGCTCTGCGAAGTTCTGTTAAGTATTGAAAGGAAGATAAGCCCTAAAGCCACACTCTGTTGTCCCTTTGGATGCAAAGACTTGGTTCTAGCATCCCCCTATATTGCCTTGGGTGAGACTTCGGTCTGCGCAACAGATTGTTGCCGAAAGGGCCGGTAATGGTGGGTTTTGTTGGTTCGCGCAACCATATCTGAATCTGGGTCTAGGCCCCATCAAGCCAACATCAACCTAGAACCAACAAAGAAGAAGAAGATTCATAGGAAGAGACAATCTGAGTTTTTGGATTGTTTTTGAGCTGAAGTTTTCACACTTATGGAGAGTAAATTAGGGCATCTGTACAACTGCAGCAAGATCGAATTACAATCACTACAAGAAATCAAGTTTTTGGGTAATATCACTCTAGTATACAAGCCAAATTATTGAAGAAAGAATTGATGCCCAAGAAAAGGATAAAAGACATCATTTCTACCATATTCCTGTCACACGTGCGAGTTAGGGTTGCTACAGGAGGACCAAGAATCACATTCAAAATGTACAGGCTTGAAATTGAGGTCGAAGAGGAAGCAAGCGACTGTTGGAAGGCCAGTTTGACTAAAATTGACTTTGTGAAAGAGAAGCTCATCAGGGAGAAGTTTGACTTGGTTTTGGAGGGATCTTGGTAAAGGGCAGGTCACTAAGGTGATAGTGGGTGACCTTTTGAAGTTCCACTTAGATTGTATGGTGTGGGTTGGAGCTTTCATCAATGTAACATGCAATTTGAGTGGTACTAGGGGCCATCACCCATGGGGGATTTGGCAAGTGACACGTCAAATAATTATGTCCATTAGACATTTTACATTCTGCAAAATTAGCTTATCCCATAAAAATGAGATATAGATTGTAATAGCATTCCGGTGATGCTGATTATGATTATATTTAATTGGTACTCTCACAAGATCAAAAAAGTAAAATAATTAATGGTCCATACAATAATATATCTATTACAGATAAGGACTACTTGGATTATTGTAACTAGTTGAACAAATACAAATAAAGGTCATAGGCCCAAAATAAGTTTGATTTTTTTACTTGTTTTGTGAATGTAGTGTCTCTAGATACTATCATAGTAATTATATGATTTGGATTGTATAAGATGTGTTGTAGATTCAATATCAACATTTGGATATGATGAATTGAATTCATCATGGGCTTCTTTGTCTATATGTATAGTGCATTGATTTCAACACAGGGTCGGTATGTCTATTTCTATGATGCAATGATTTCACCATGTGATTATTAAGTCTATATCCATGATGAATTGATTTGAGTGCAGGGTTATTATGTCTATTGTCTATGGTACATTGATCTTAGCATATGGTGGTATTATTTCTATTTATACTTTGTGTTGATTTCATCATGAGCTTCTTATGTCTTTCTTTGGTGCATTAATTTCCGCATGTGTTTCTTTTGTCTGTTTATATGATGCATTGATTTCAACACTGGTTTATTATTTCTATTTTGACATGTAGTGATTTCATCACGAGCTTCTTATGTGTGTGCGTGTGTTGCATTGATTTCAACATGGGGTTATTATTTCTATTTTTATGGCACATTGATTTCAGAATGGGGTGATTGTCTCTTTCTGTGGTGCATTGACTGCAGCTAGGTGTTCTCATGCCTTTTTACATGTAATTTCTCATCTCACCCTTTAGCTTGTAAGCAAAAATGAGATATTCCTCATGGCTCACGAAGAGCCCTAGTTAATATTTTTCTCATGAAGAGTGAACATGTCGCAAGTGGGATTTGAACTTGGATGGGGAGAATAACAATTTCTCCTCTAAATCGCTAGAGTTAGACCCAATTGACATGGCATTCTTATGGCTATTTCTAAAGTGCATTAATTTCAACGAGATCATGTGAGACATTGTGGATTTGGATGGTGGATGGCAATTGTCTTTGTTATTATGTCCCGTTAGCCACCAAAATGAGTAACCCCATAGGAAAAAAATTCTCCTCCATTTGACAGTCATCCTGACATATAACTAGCCAGCAGCCCCTGCCAGTGACCATTAGATGATGATATGCCATGTGCCTCTGCCATTTGCATCAATCATGTGCCTCTCACTAGTTGGCCTTTACACTTGGGTGAAGGTTAGATGCTATCTAAAGAGCATTGGGAGACTGGAGCCTCCTGACAACATTAGCAAATGTCACATGTTCTAGAGTACCTCTAGGACCTAGGACGTTGGTCAACTTTGACTTGGTTTTGAGGATTCTTCATGATGACACCTCTATGCCCCCAGGCTGGCCTTGACAAAATCTGATGGGTAGGAGCCAATTTAGAGCCAAGATGAGGATGGTCTCCCATTGAGAGACTAGGGAGGGCTTGTTGCACCGAAGGAAACCCTAACTATTAAATTTTCTTAGAGCTATATTGTTCTTTGCTTTAGATAATTGCATTTCATCTTTTACATATTAAATTCACCCCACAACATCATATCATTATTTAGATTTACAACATTATTCAACAACATATGCAACTATATAGAAAGAACAATATCATCAGTGATGCAGTGGAACATAAAGGAACAATAGAAGAAAAGAATTCTCACATAGAGACACCAGGATTGGTCGAAGATGTTGAAAATTGACAACTATGTGATAAATTTTCTTGAATAAAATTTCATTTCCGACCTTTCTAAAGTGACTTTCTAAAAATAGAAAGTCATGTCTATCTTTGCAACCATGAATTTCCAAAAATAGTAAATCAATTTCCATAAATTCGTAATCATATATATATACGATGGAAAATCACTCAACTTGTCCTTAATCAATCTCAATTGTTAATTTTTAATTTAATCATCAATATTATTATTATTATTACTATTATCCTCTTTATGATATTATTATATTATTATTAAAAAGAAATTCAAGTCTCTCAACCATGAGACTCAATCATGTCATTTGTAACTCCCCTCAATTAATGCACATGTTACTCTCTCTCTCTCTTAATGGATTCATTCCTCTCTCTCTCTCTCTCTCTCTTTAATGCTTTTACGCACCTCTTACACTCTCTTACACGCTTTAATGACTCGTCGTAAAAAGATTCCTCTTACACCTCTTTAATGCATAAGTTACACTTCTCTCCTAAATGCATAAGTTACACTCCTCTCCTTTATGGCATAAGTTACACTCCTATTTTGGCATATGTAACTCCTCCTCAAGGCATAGGAGTTACTCCCTCATGAATTCGACCTCCTTGCTTTCCTATATATTTGTGCCTCTCATCCTCACTTGATACATTTGTGCTTGTGAGAGGAGAATTCAAACTTGAGAAAGAGAGAGTTGCAGAGTCTAGAGGAAGATTGCGAGAGAGAGAAAGAGTCTTGAAGAGCAAGAGCAGATCTTGGAGAGCCAAAGTGATTCAGTGTTTGCATCAGTTACTGCTGTTAGAAATCTTCTTTAGATTTGGGTGAACTTCTTCATTCTCTCATTGTACTTTGAATCTCTGCTGAACAATTGATTTCTAATAGAAGAAGAATCTGGTTGGGTTTTCCCCTTGTGGGTTTTGCCCTGGTCATTGACCTAACTTCTCTGTGTCTCATTGAATTATTGGTTATCTTCCATTTTGCATATGGTTTATGTTCTATCTACAATTACTAAACTTATTTTGCAACATAAGGAATTCCTCGATTTAAGTGATTGTAACAACATAGAACATCAAAATTTCAACAAGAGACCAGGGCGAAACCCTCTACAAGGAAAACCCTTTCAAATTCTTCTTCTTGTTAGATTGTCATTGAATGATTCAACAATAGAGTACAATGATCCATATCATCATCCACAATTCTATCCAGCAAAATTAACTAAACAACATTCATGAGATGAACCCAACAACGCTTATAATTAAAACCTTGCTTCAGAAGTCTGCGGTCAATTTTCACTGTTTGCGGTCAACTGTCGAACTCTGCGATCAATTAACGAAATCTTCGGTCAACTACAAAACTCAAACCCTAGGTCCCAACTGCAGGAAGATAATGATGTACGAGCGGCTGAAACCCTCCAACCGCACGCACGAGCCTGTGTGCCTGTGGTTGTGACCGAACACTGCTTGTGTCATGCCTCCGGCTAGAAACCAAAACCCTAATCCACACGTGTGAGCTTCAGACCCTACAATCTCGGACGTGTTTGAACCAATTTCCGCGACCCACTCTCAGACCTATGCGAGCGAAACCCAAAGAAAGAAGAAGAATGATCATAATGATGATGTCCACGTGAGGGTCACTTGACTTGTATTTATAGCCATCCCTGGGTCACAATTTCTCTTTTTGGGCCAACCAGTTGTTTTGTGCACGTGTGGGAGTTTCTTCAAAAATACACTTTCCCTTGTCCAAATTAAGTGCTTCAATAGTCAAAATTGGTCCTCTCGAAAAGAGGAATCTAGTCCCATGATTGGAATTTGTCACTGAGCTGCCAAATTAACACTAACATTGGAGAGGAGTCCTTGTTTGATAGTTGAAGCTCGATGGAGACCAATTGATGGCACCCCAACTGCATTTGGGATCCCAAAGGAGACATTGTGGTGGATTTGAGGAACATCCCTGAAATTTTGGATCATTTAGGCATTTTCACCCATATTGACACTTCAACACACTTTTTCATGGAATTTTGAGCCCTAATTAGACAAGACGTCGACATTTAGAGAGGCTACGGCTCACACGTGTGGACTAGTTTGGTCTATTTTATCATTAGCTAATGGGTTGGCTTGTAACCCAAAGTCATTTATTGTCAAACTTATTTTTAGGGGCTTCATTAGGCTAAATTAGGTGAGATAAACCTCATATAAATAGAGGTTACTCACATTTAATTTTCATCATCACTTGTGATCTAATTCAACCCTCTTAGAGAATTCGACGTAGTTGAATTGTATCTTGTACCTTGTGGAGATGTGATCTATTGAGGATTTTTTCCTATGGAGCTATTCTTTGGTATTGGAGATGTCATTTTGGAGCAATAAAGGATTGATTCATGCATTCTATCTTGTAAGTGTACCTTGTATTTAATAAATCTTTGTATTTTGTGGCTATTGTATGGAAGGGTTAATTATCCAAGGTTTTTATGTGCTAGTTATTGTTGAAAATTATTCTATGAAATCTTAGTAATAGTGTTGCATGCATTACCCACTTATAGAATTTGTGTGACAATCCCATGGGTGAATGTTTCAACTAGATCTATCCATTGAATTTTCTCCGTCAAAAAAATGATAGCTAGGGTTTGAAACGTAGGGTTTCATGTTTTCCTTACTCCTTGCTAGGGTTTAGTTGTTTTCTCCTAATGAATTATCCATACACTCTATCACCCAACATCATTGTTGATCGCACTCAAATTTATATTCCTAAAACTTGATTTCGATCTCTTAAGGAAAATCGTTAGTTAGGGTTAGGGCATAAATTTCAATTAAGGTAGAGAGTGTTGCCTTGTGGAGGGTTTCAAGTTTCAACACATGGGTGTGAGGTATTCTCCTCAAAATCAACCTTTTGTTGCAGCTAATTTCTTAAATTTAGGGGTGACGTCCTTTTCCCTAGGTAAATTGTGCCCTAGAAAAGCCCCTAGTTGCCCTAGGATTCAACTTGGTGCTTGTTGAAGGCTTCTTGTGCAACAGATTGAATATATACATCTATTGTAAGCCTTGTATGATCCTAGATAAGCTTGTTGACATTGATTATTCTTTAGCCCTAGGTCACCTTGTGCCCTAATTAGGCCTCTTGGAGAATGTACGTTGCCTAATTGGGCTAGCTGAGCCTTGTTCCTAAGAAGAGCATCCCTCCTAATCCTATTCTGTCACGTTTCTCCTTGGATTAGATCTATCCTATAGGTGACCTAATATAGGAAAGCCTCCCTTGTGGTGAAAGTCTACTAAAGAGTAGGACGTAGTGGTTTTGGTGACAATGGGCTATTGAAGAATGTAACTAGGTTCGCTCTTCATAATTGCATAATGTAATATATTTGTTAAAATCATTTTTATTATTAATAAAATTGACTTATTAAATCATGGGTTTCATGCTTGGGTCATGAGTTTTAGGTCAGATCCTCCATTGTAGGCTTCTAGGTTTTATATTGAGTCAATAGAGTCATTGCCAATTTTATTAGGCTCTTCTTGGGACTTTGTATCATGTAAAAAGAATTTTATTTTAGTCAAATAGGTCATTTGACACCACACCAAGTCGACCCTATCTTGATGAAGTCAACCTACATTAGGTAAATTCTGTTGGAAAGTGTAACTAGGATCGATCTTCATATTGACTATGTAATTATGTATTTATGTAATGAAGAAGACAAAGACAATAAAATATATTTTTTGGTATGCTTGCTTCATGGGTTTCATGAGCAAGGTTTTATTATAGGTCAATAGACTTCTTCTTGATGTCTGTTAGGGATTTGTCTTCTAGTCATAAATGTACAAATTAAAGAGTCATGTTTATGAGGAGTCAAGTCACACTTGTATGCCTCAAGACCTTGTCAATAAAGCTCCAAATGATGCTCAAGATCAGTGCTGGAATACTCTACAAGTCAGCCTTCAATAAGCTCTACAAGTCGGCCTAGAAAGCAGTGCTCAAGTCGACCTCATTACACATGGGCAGGTCGGCTCAATTACAGGTAGGGTCAACTATATATACCCTATATACTGCGCAGAAAAGGAGACAGAATATCGGTTCTGTCTGAGTTTTTCAAACTAGGTTTAAGGTGATAAAGGTTGCGGATTACAGACACAAAGAACAAGGTTAATACAATAAGAAGAGAGTGCGAAGAAGGATATAATATAACATATATATGGGAAGTTTATAAGGTCTGAATTTTGCAACCAAAATTGCAGGGATAAACTTCAGATATATAACTGTGTTAAGGTGTGGCTAGGACTGCGTTTAAGTACAAAGAAGTTATGTATTGAAGTGCGGATATATGACTATGGTAAAGTGCGGAGAAGGGTTGTATTGAAGTATGAAATAGGACTGTGCTAAAGTATTGGAACATGGCTGTGTTAAAGTGGGTACAAGACAACGTTAAGATATATGCTCAGCAAGGAATGTTATCATAGGGTGGACTGTAAATTGGAAGGTATCAAGACAAGTGTGCAAAGTCAGTAAGGAAGCCTCAAGGTAAGACAATCCATGACACATTGCTGATATTACAAGTAAAGTATCTCATACAGTGGGAGAAGGAAGAATACAAGTATAGATCGAGCTCTCTAGACTTGGTGCAGAAAGGTGCAGGTCGGTGCAGGACAGTGCAGGGTGTTGATTTTTGTAGCATCGGAAAGTGATCTAAGTCTCAAAATTTGTGAGAAGGCTTGAACATCAACATTCTAAAGAACCCAGAAATCGTTTGTGGAAATTCCACTCGGTTTATGTTTTATTGAAATAATTAATTATTTTAATGTGGACCCTAAGTCTAAACTTAGGGAAATTAAATAATTAATGGGTATTAATAAAATAGAGTGTGAATCTTCTAGAGAAGAAAGATCAAGTCAAGATTTAATTTTAGCCATTGATTAGACTTTTAATTTGGGCCGTTGATTTGTCAATGAGAAGATTATAAAAGAAGACTTGAGGGCCATTGGGAAGATAAGCCGGGCATACACTTAGTAACCCGAGGGAAGTCGATTCTAAAGGAAGAGAATTTGATTTCAAAGGGAGAGTTGCAAGGCAGAGGGAGCAGAGGGCATCAACAGTGTTAGGGCTCAAGGGAAGAAGGAAGCAAAAGGGTAGAGAGGCAACACAGAGGAGCAACGCAGAGGGCTCACGCAGTAGTGATGCAGTCTCATGCAGGCTCTGCGCAGAGAGACACATAGGGGTGATGCAGTGAGGGCCAGTGAGTCCCTCAGGCGTCGGAAATTCTCTAGAGGTCTAGAGAGAATTTATCTCAGTTGTTTTCTGAAGAAGTTTCTCAACTTTTCTACCAGTCTTTCCTTGTAAAGAATTTGCTACTGAAGATTAATATATAAACACTCATCTGCTGCACCGGTTTTTCCACATTGGGTTTTTCTAGGGACAATTGTCCAAAAATAATTGTGTCATTGTGGTTGATTCTTGTGCTTGCATTTCACTGTTCTTTTCTCTATATGTACTTGGTGATAACTGTAGTAGTGCTTATTTCGAAATTTACTGGAAGGGTTTTGTAAATAACTTATAATGAAAATAAGTAGGAGAAATAAATCTATAACTGCAGTAGAATTTCAGAATTGAATTTTCACATGGTATCATAGCCAAGTTTGAATAATAGGAGTGGAGACCCTGCAATGGAACGAAATCCATAAATTGCTGCAGCAGCAACTTGGAAGGGTTCACGCAGTTCTCCAGAGAAAATCATGAAAGAACAGAGGGATCATGACATGTCTGTATCGGCTTCCAAACTGGAAGAAGAGTTCACTTGCGTATCAAGCTCTGCCTCTCCAAAAGTCTGGTATATTGATAGTGGAGCTTCTGCTCATATGACGGGAGTACGAGAATGTTTTTTCAAGCTACTGAGAAGAGCAGATGAACTTTCAGATCACCATGGGCAATAAGGTGAAGTGTACTCCTGTGGGAAGAGGTATTGTAGTATTTCAAACTGAAGCTGGCAATAAGCTGTGAAAATCTCATTCCAGAAAATATTCTGTAGTGATAGATTTATTTCTCCTACTTATTATTTCGAATAAGTTATTTATAGAATTCTTCCAGTAAATTTTGAAATAAATACTATTGCAGCATTCACTTAAGTATATGTAGAGAAAGAAACAGAAAGAAATACAAGCATAATAATCAATCATGTATACACACTTATTTTTGGACAATTGTCCCCGGAAAAATCCAATGCGGGAAAACCGGCGCAGCAGATGAGGGTTTATATATTATTCTTCAACAATGAAACTCTTTACAAGGAAAAGACTGGCAGACTTCTTTAGAAAACACATGAGGTAAATTCTCTAGAACCCTCTGGAGAATTTCTGACACTCGGAAGACCCATCGCTTCCCTTTGCGTGTCTCTCTGAGCAGTGCCTGCGTCGGACTGTGTCACTCTGCGTGAGCTCTCTGTGCTGCCTTCTCTGGCCTTCTACGTCCTTCTCTCCTCGACCTTTGTCAGTTTATGTTTTATTGAAATAATTAATTATTTTAATGAGGGCCCTAAGTCTAAACTTAGGGAAATTAAATAATTAATGGTTATTAATAAAACAGAGCGTGAATCTTCTAGAGAACGAAGATCAAGTCAAGATTTAATTTTAGCCATTGATTATACTTTTAATTTGGGCCATTGATTTGTCAATGAGAAGATTATAAAAGAAGACTTGAGGGCCATTTGGAAGATAAGCCGGTCATACACTCAGTAACCCGAGGGAAGTCGATTCTGAAGGAAGAGAATTTGATTTCAGAGGGAGAGTTGCAGTGAAGAGGAAGCACATGGCATCAACAGTGTTAGGGCTCGAGGGAAGAAGGAAGCAAAAGGGCAGAGATGCAACACAGAGGAGCAACGCAGAGGGCTCACGCAGTAGTGACGCAGTCTCACGCAGGCTCTGCGCAGAGAGACACATATGGGTGACGCAGTGAGGGCCAGTGAGTCGCTCATTTGTCGGAAATTCTCTAGAGGTCTGGAGAGAATTTATCTCAGTCGTTTTCTGAAGAAGTTTCTCAATTTTTTTGCCAGTCTTTCCTTGTAAAGAATTTGCTGTTGAAGATTAATATAGAAACCCTCATTTGCTGCACCGGTTTTCCCACATTGGGTTTTTCTAGGGACAATTTTCCAAAAATAGTTGTGTCATTGTGTTTGATTCTTGTGCTTGCATTTTACTGTTCTTTTCCCTATATGTACTTGGTGATAACGGTAGTAGTGTTTATTTCGAAATTTTCTGGAAGGGTTTTGTAAATAACTTATTGTGAAAATAAGTAGGAGAAATAAATCTATAACTACAGTAGAATTTCAAAATTGAATTTTCACATGGTATCAGAGCCAAGTTTGAATAACAGGTGTGGAGACCCTGCAATGGAACGAAGTCCATAAATTGCTGCAACAACAACTTGGAAGGGTTCACACAGTTCTCCAGAGAAAATCATGAAAGAACAAAGGGATCACGACATCTTTGTATTGGCTTCCAAACTGGAAGAAGAGTTCACTTGCGTATCAAGCTCTATCTCTCCAGAGGTCTGGTATATTGATAGTGGAGCTTCTGCTCATATGACGGGAGTACGAGAATGTTTTTTCAAGCTACCGAGAAGAGCAGATGAACTTTCAGATCACCATGGGCAATAAGGCGAAGTGTACTCCTGTGGGAAGAGGTACTGTAGTATTTCAAACTGACATTGGCAATAAACTGTGAAAATTTCAATCCAGAAAATATTCTGTAGTGATAGATTTATTTCTCCTACTTATTATTTCCAATAAGTTATTTACAAAATTCTTCTAGTAAATTTCGAAATAAATACTATTGCAACATTCACTTAAGTATATGCAGAGAAAGGAACAGAAATAAATACAAGCATAAGAATCAATCATATATACACACTTAGTTTTGGACAATTGTCCCCGGAAAAACCCAATGCGGGAAAACCGGTGCAGCAGATGCGGGTTTATATATTATTCTTCAAAAATGAAACTCTTTACAAGGAAAAGACTGGCAGAATTGTTTAGAAAACGCATGAGATAAATTCTCCGAAACCCTCTGGAGAATTTCTGACACCCGGAAGACCCACTGCTTCCCTCTGCGTGTCTCTCTGCGCAGTGCCTGCGTCAGACTGCATCACTCTGTGTGGGCTCTCTGTGCTGCCTTCTTTGGCCTTCTGCGTGCTTCTCTCCTTGACCTTTGTCAGTTTATGTTTTATTGAAATAATTAATTATTTTAATGAGGACAATGGGTATTAATAAAACAGAGTGTGAATCTTCTAGAGAACGAAGATCAGGTCAAGATTTAATTTTAGCCATTGATTAGACTTTTAATTTGGGCTGTTTTTTTGTCAATGAGAAGATTATAAAAGAAGACTTGAGGGCCATTTGGAAGATAGGCCAAGCATACACTCAGTAACCCGAGGGAATTCGATTCTGAAGGAAGAGAATTCGATTTCAGAGGGAGAGTTGCAGCGAAGAGGAAGCAGAGGGCATCAACAGTGTTAGGGCTCGAGGGAAGAAGGAAGCAAAAGGGCAGAGAGGCAACACAAAGGAGCAATGTAGAGGGCTCATGCAGTCTCACGCAGGCTCTGCGCAGAGAGACACATAGGGGTGACGCAGTGAGGGCCAGTGAGTTGCTCATTTGTCGAAAATTCTCTAGAGGTCTGGAGAGAATTTATCTCAGTTGTTTTCTGAAGAAGTTTCTTAATTTTTATGCTAGTCTTTCCTTGTAAAGAATTTGCTGCTGAAGATTAATATATAAACCCTAATCTGCTGCACTGGTTTTCCCACATTGGGTTTTTCTAGGGAGAATTGTCCAAAAATAGTTGTGTCATTGTGGTTGATTCTTGTGCTTGCATTTTACTGTTCTTTTCTCTATATGTACTTGGTGATAATTGTAGTAGTGTTTATTTCGAAATTTATTGGAAGGGTTTTGTAAATAACTTATTGTGAAAATAAGTAGGAGAAATAAATCTATAACTACAGTAGAATTTCAGAATTGAATTTTCACATGGTATCAGAGCCAAGTTTGAATAACAGGAGTGGAGACCCTGCAATGGAGCGAAGTCCATAAATTGCTGTAGCAACAACTTGGAAGGGTTCACGCAGTTCTCCAGAGAAAATCATGAAAGAACAAAGGGATCACAACATCTCTGTATCGGCTTCCAAACTGGAAGAAGAGTTCACTTGCGTATCAAGCTCTGTCTCTCCAGAGGTCTGGTATATTGATAGTGGAGCTTCTGCTCATATGACGGGAGTACAAGAATGTTTTTTCAAGCTACCGAGAAGAGCAGATGAACTTTCAGATCACCATGGGCAATAAGGCAAACTGTACTCTTGTGGGAAGAGGTACTGTAGTATTTCAAACTGACACTGGCAATAAGCTGTGAAAATTTCAATCCAGAAAATATTCTGTAGTGATAGATTTATTTGTCCTACTTATTATTTCCAATAAGTTATTTACAAAATTCTAGTAAATTTCGAAATAAATACTATTGTAGCATTCACTTAAGTATCGGCAGAGAAAGGAATAGAAAGAAATACAAGCATAAGATTCAATCATATATACACACTTATTTTTGGACAATTGTCCCCAGAAAAACCCAATGCAGGAAAACCGGTGCAACAGATGAGGGTTTATATATTATTCTTCAACAATGAAACTCTTTACAAGGAAAAGACTGGCAGACTTCTTTAGAAAACGCATGAGATTAATTCTTCGAAACCCTCTGGAGAATTTCTGACACCTGGAAGACCCACTGCTTCCCTCTGCGTGTCTCTGCGCACGGTCTACTGTGTCCAAAAGTTGCGTCATCGTGGGCTCTCTGTTCTTTGCTACATTGCCTTCTCTGGCCTTTTGCATTTTTCTCTCCTTCAACTTTGTCACTGCTGACTCCCTCTCCTTCTTCTGCCCTGCAACTCTCCCTCTGAAATCAAATTCTATTCCTTCTGAATCGACTTCTTTCGGGTTACTGATTGTATGCCCGACTTACTTTCCAAATGATCCTCAAGCCTTCTTTTATAACCTTCTCGTTGACAAATCAACGACCCAGATTAAAAGTCTAATCAATGGCCAAGATTAAAACTTGACTTGATCTTCGTTCTCTAGAAGATTCACACTCCCATTAAAATAATTAACTATTTTAATAAAACATAAACTGAGTGGAATTTACACAAACAGTTTTTGGGTTTTTTGGAATACTGATGTCCAAGCCTCCTCACAAATTTTGAGACTTGGAACACTTTCTGATGCTACAAAAATCAACATAAGCTTCGGGCCACCAATGCGCTGCATGTGCCTGGTTTGGGTTTGAACTTACTCTTGGTGTCTCAACTCCAAAACAAGGACTATGACTTTACTTCATTGGCAAAAGAGTATATGTCAAACACCCGAGTTGAAAGAAGAAGGCACAAATCGGAGTTAGGAGGAATAAACTGTATAAGTTGCAGCTCGAATCTCCATTGGCATTGATAGGCAATAGTGATGAGAAGGATTTGAATGAACTATGGCACAGGAGAATGGGGCACTTACACCATGGGGCTTTGAGAATTCTCAAGAAAACCTTGACAGGAGTTCCAAATTTGAGCACCGAGCGAGACACTGTTTGCAGAGTGTGCATACAAGGGAAGTATGCCAAGGCAACCTATCCCAGAAGCAGCAATAGGGCTAAGAGTGTATTGGGATTAATACAGTCGGACATCTGCGGACCAATGTCCACTAAAGCTCTTAGTGGTGTTGAATATTTCGTCACCTTCATTGATGACCATTCCAGGAAAACTTGGATCTACTTTCTGAAGACCAAGAATGAAGTCTTTGATTGATTAAAGGAGTTTAAAGCTCTGGTTGAGAATCTAATAGGAAAGTGGATAAAGATACTACGATTAGACAATGGTGGAGAATACATTGATAAAGACTTCACGTTGTTCTGCGCAAGGGAGAGGCATCAAAAGAGAGTGGACCGCTCCGTATAATCCGGAGCAGAATGGAATCGTAGAAAGGAAGAATAGAACTATTGTGGAGGCTGCAAGGGCAATGTTGTATGATCAAGACATACCCAAATTTCTGTGGGTTGAAGCTTGTAATACAACTGTATATGTTCAGAACAAGATTCCGCACAACGCATTGGGTAAGATCACTCTAGAAAGTGTCTTCATTGGCAGGAAGCCAGAAGTAAGCCACTTCAGGACCTTTGGCAGTGTGGCATACTGCCATGTACCCGAAGAGAAGAGGAAGAAATTGGATAAGACTGTGGAAAAGGGATATCTGGTGGGATATTGCGAGAATGCTAAGGCGTACAAAATCTACATTCCTGATAGCAGGGAGATTGCAGTGCGGCAAGATGTAAAGTTCATGGAGGAAAGAGCTTGCAGAAAATCCCGGGAGATGCCTTCCGCAACGCTGTCTGAATGTCTGAAGATGATCCGTTGGTCCAACCACTGCGACCAACAGAGGTTAGCACGAGTGCTTCTCCAAGGCACAAGGATCCAAGGGGTTCATCTGTAGAAGATTCGCAGGAGGAGGAGCAGGTAGATCCACCCACTACCAGTGGTAGGACAAGAAGAGAATTACGACGAATTCTGAGAGACGCAGAGGATTTTGTCAGAGCTCCTAGAAATGAGAAGAGGCAGCGTAGGCAACTTGACATATACCAAGCCTTGGTAGCCAAGGTTGGGGAACCCTCTAGTTTTCAAGAGGCAGCTTAGCATCAGGTATGGGTAGATGCAATGGTGGAAGAGTACAACTCCATCATGACAAATGACGTCTGGGAAGTGGATCCTAAGCCTCAGGACATATCGGTTGTGGGTTCAAGATGGATCTACAAGATGAAATATGTTGTAGATGGCAATGTAGAAAAATATAAAGCCAAGTTCGTGGCTAAGGGGTATGCTCAGAAGGAGGGGTAGTGTTAATTTTAGAACATGTTCTATGCCATTTCAGATTTGGGCACAAAATACTGAAGTAGATAGAACATAACAATAAATCGATGGAAGACAAACCAAAACAGAGATAATGAATGGTGTTGTTACGACGATCAACAGGATGCTTCTACCAGCAAAGTCTCCAATAGGTCATTTAGCCAAGTGTGTCACACATAACTCCAGTACAACCCAAACACAAATACGCAACACTAAGAACGCAACTCCATCACCATCAAGAGAGAAGAAAATCCTCCACACAATGTGTGTATAATGAACTCCAAGTCTCTCCATTATATAGGCATCTTTGGGGGTGTGTGACATGCTCTTTGTTGGGTATCCAACTCCAAAAAATAGAAGAAATGAGATATCAACGCCTTAGAAATAAGCCACTTCGAGGGGGCAACCTCCAATACATTACATGAATGAACAATTCTTGGATGATACAATTTACAAAACCCCCTTTCTATATATAGGAGTCCATGGGGCCATAATGTAATCCTAGTGGGCCACAATGTAATCCTATCCGACCTAACAATAATAATTTAAGGGCACAATAATAACAATATGGGGGTTACAGGGGTACAATAATAACAATAAGGGGGGCTAAACTAACATAATAAGGGGCTATACTATTAATATAGGGACTTAACATGCCCCTCTCCTTCAAACAAGTGTTGTCCTCAACGCTTGATTATTTCTTGATGCTTCCGTATAAAATTCTCATCCTCCCATGTGAAATATTTTACAGGAAAGTTCTTCCACTTGCTGAGATACTCTGAAATTGATCGTACTTGTCGATTTCTTGTTTCTATGACTGCTTCATAACTTCTTTCGATGTGATGTTGATCTTCCTGTTGTTTCATTAGATTTTGCACCAAAGTTGGGTTATCCTTTGAGAGTTGGAGAACTTGTTGTTGATGCTCGATGTGATCTTCCACTAATTTATCATCCATATTTGCTATTATTTTATCCTTCAAACCATCCAACTTAGCCTCCATTTATTCTTTTAAACCATCTATTTCATCTTCAATTGCTCTTCGTAAGATCGAAACTTGTTGCACTTGGTACCGTAATTTTGATATCTCATACTGCAACTCTTCCTCTTCATGCGTCATAGTATAGCTTTCTAAAGGATTAATGGGTGTTGAATTCTTTTTAGGGGCCATTTTAGAATCCAATATTGATATCTATTCTACAAGATGCCCTTGGAATCAATTCAACTTGATTCTTCAAACAAGACTTATGCAATTTGGAAAAAAATACACACCTTTTACTAGCTTTTAGGAGCTCGATATTGAAATTGAATTATCTCTGTAGTTGAAAATCTTCGATATCTGAAATTCAGCCCTGTAGTAGATCTCTGAAGCTTCTTTCAAATGCCACAGGTCTGACCTGATTTGGATTCTTCAAGACAAAGTTGTGTCCAATCTCCCACAATGACCTAATTCTGGACTGGTTCAGTAGAGCGAACTTGTACGACTTGCCACGTGTCACTGTTTTGTCCTTTGTCTCCGAAATTGATAGCGAAGAAACTACAGGCTGTGTACTTGTGACCACTTTTGACGGCACTCCAATCCAATCTTCAGAGAGAGAGTTATTGAACTTTTCCCACGATCACCTCTTTGAGATGAAATTCAGGAGCCTGAAAAAGCACTACCTTCCACAGATCATATCTCCACAAATATTGCGAACCAAGATCTGAAATTGTTTGATGAATTGCCTCAGGATTTCAGCTTCTCACCATATGAATTTCAGATTCTGAACCTTCGTAGAAAAAAATTTATAGCGCAAATTCCACGATGACCTGTTTAGGAGCCTGAAAAAATACCTGACTTCCACAGATCATATCTCCGAAATTATTGCGCACCAAAATCTGAAATTTTTACACAAGCTTCCTCAGGATTTTTTCTTCGTACCCTAAAAAGTTCAGCATCTGAAACTTCGTAGAAAAAAAGTTATAGCGAAAATGCCACGATGACCTGTTTGGAGCAGCGAAACCCTAGAATCCAAAGCTCCGATACCAAATGTTGTGTAACCAACTCCAAAAATAGAAGAAAAGAGATATCAACGCCTTAGAAATAAGCCACTTCGAGGGGGCAACCTCCAATACATTACATGAATGAACAATTCTTGGATGATACAATTTACAAAACCTCCTTTCTATATATAGGAGTCCATGGGGCCATAATATAATCTTAGTGGGCCACAATGTAATCCTAGCCGACCTAACAATAATAATTTAAGGGCACAATAATAACAAAATGGGGGTTACAAGGGTACACTAATAACAATAAGGGGTTTACACTAACATAATAAGGCTACACTGTTAATATGGGGACTTAACACTCTTTAAGATGTTTAAGTCTATATTATTATATTCCAGGCCGACCTATTACATAAGTGGAATAAATTCAAAGTCCATGTTAACTCTTGGAGTCGAGATGATCTTTAGATCAATCTTACACCTCTCCCGAAAGAGGAGTCGATAAAAATATTGGGATCGTCATGCGAGCGACACAACTCGAGTTTGGATTCAGTGCTCCAATTTTAACACTCCTCTCAACTGGGAGAACTCCCAGGCCACTAGTGCAATCCAAACATGGAAAGTGCATCATCTGTAGTAACTTGCTTTCTTTGGCCTCTTTATTCGAGCAGTAGATTCGGTCACAAAGACATCATGCTACGTCGATAGATTTAGCCCCGGAGAGGTCCGAAACCTCTATAGGACTCACAAAAGGTCTCATACCAACCCGAAGTTGGTTTACGCGAGAAGTCAGTTGCAGGTCCGAAACCTCACTAGGACTCAAGAGAGTCATATACTAACCCGAAGTTAGTTTCACTGATCCGAAGTCAATTGGAGGTCTGAAACCTCGCTAGACTTGATCCCAGATGAAGTGGTTGGACACGTGCCATCCTAGACATAGAGAGTACAACAATCTCCAATGCGTCCATCGATCTTGCTATGATCTCTATTCACATTTCCCACCTCATTGGCCAAATGAGAGGTACTTCCCATGAGTCCGAAACTCCATGGGTAGGATGCATACGGGGCACAGATCAGAGAGAGGTAAACCATCTCAATATCATCACGGTGGGGTAAAAGCACACCAACTAGGTTCGGCAAGCCTAGCCCTGTGGTTGCTTATAGCACCAAAGCTATCCCCAAAACCCCCTTGAAGCTCCCAGAGCTCATCGTCCAATATGACCCTCAGAATAGGGTCGTTCCATGATTCCCAGATTCTCACGGAAGGTTAGGAACATGACCTTCCACAAGGGCATTGTGAGAATATTTGCGACCTGCTCATCAGTTCCTACATGATCGAGCCTTACGGCGCCTCACTGTACCATATCCCGAATAAAGCGGTACCAGCCATCAACATGCTTGGATCAATCATGGAACCCAGGATTCTATGACAAATGAATCCCCCTCTGGTTATTACAAAGGAAAACGGTGGCATCTAGCACATGCTCGAACAGCTCACTGAAGAGCTTTCGCAACCAAGTGACTTCACAACGGGCCATACATGTTGCAATGTATTCGACCTCACCGGTGCTCAAGGCTACCGACTTCCTTTTCCAGCCCGAAGCAGATCTACTTGTGAAGTAGCATTCAGATGTGCTCTTACGATCCACCACACTGCCAGCCCAATCAGCATCAGTATATCCAAGGAGTGTCATGCTCTCGGCAATGTATCTCAACCCATGGTTTATCGTGCCATAGAGATATCTCAAGAGTTTCTTGGCACCAACCCAGTGAATGTTATGGTCAACCATGTGTTGTCTCAAAGCGTTCACTGCACAACATATGTCTGGACAGGTGTTCACTAAGAACATCAGAGCCCCTACGAGTTGACGATACTCACTGAGATATGCTAACACGGGCCCAGCAGCACTACCATTCAACTTCTTAAAGTTGAGTTACATCGGTGTCGACACGGACTTACAGACCACCATACCAGAAGCTTCAAAATGTATTTTCCTTGAGAAAGGAAAATCTCGTCAGGTCTCTGCCAGACCTCCAGGCCTAGGCATCAGTCTTAGGTCCTTCATCTCGAACTCAACAGCGAGCTCCCTCTTGCACTGATGAATGAGAGAGTCAACACCTGTCAAGAAGAGGTCGTCCACATATAGCACCAAAATGAGAGGTTTTTCTCTATCAACCTTGAAGTAAAGTTTCAGATCAGCATTACTACGAGTGAGGCCAGCTTCATCGGGTAGCTATCTATCCTCTCGTACCAAGCTCTGGGTGCTTGCTCCGGCCCATAGAGGGCTTTCTTCAAACTACAGACATGGGTGTCCCGATCCTAGATTTTGAACCCCAGAGGTTGCTCTACATACACCTCTTCCTTTATCGCACCATCCAATAAAAAAACGGTCTTTACATCCATCTGATGAAGATTCCGTCCTTGCGTAGCAGCAAGGGAAATAATAGATTATAGGTGCAATAATAATCAGTGCCTTTAGGCAACACATTTTCCCATCAAATCCATTCTTGATCTTATATCGAGGTGACAACAGCTTTGATCTGTGGTCTAGGAACCATATCCTAGACATCACCCTCGCATCCTTGTAGACTTTGATGCTTTCCAATTTCTTCAAATGATCCAAGCTCATATTGTACTCATGGCAGCTAAATACCCCTGGTATTTATATGGCTTCTCGATTTTCTTCCGGAATTTCCCCCTCTAAAGCCATATGTCTTTGAGCCATGAGGATCTTCTTTCGTTCAGCAATGATATTAGCTTAGGAGCATATACAGATGTATTCTCCCTCTTAATGCCAACTTCTCGAGAGAGAGAGAAGACATTTATTTTAAATGAGGGCATCCCAGACACCAACTTGGAAAAGGGGTATTATTCTCCCACAGTCAAGGCCATCCAAACAGGCTTTGCTGATCATGGTTCAAGACTCCAACAACGTGACTGAAGGTTGCAAAAACTTCTCAGTTCACACTTCAAGTTTATCATTACGCTGTTACTGTTATTATGAATCTCGTAAACATGGGTGTCTGTCTATGTCACTGTCATAATGACAGTGACATAGAATCATAGATTTAGCTCCTCAAAATGGCTGATACAAAGATACCTTCTGAACAACCAATACTGTTTTCTTCATCATTATCAGAATTGAAGATTTCAAGCTTACAGCAATTACCTGATGTTCTGTGGAGATTTGTTGTAGCTTCCTCAACCAGCCCTTTAAGATTTTTCTTTACTGCAACCCACAGAACTAGGGATCCAATCATGATTCCTTCTCTCATGATTCTACACTTGAGGGCGTCATCTATTACATCTGGTATTTCATCCTGCACTGCTTCTTATTTTCAGATCTGCCCAACTACAGTTAATAGTTGACTGATCTAAGGCTACAAATCTTCAGATCTCAAATCTGCAATTTGTCTCTTAAATTGCACAGAACTAGGAACCAATCATACAGTTGTTCCAATCACAGAGTTGCCCTTTCTTTATGTCAATCCATGCAGATCCAACACAGTCATAAGGGTACTCCAGCTCATCAATGCTTCTGCCCTAATCATCCAACAAGATAAATCTGGACAAGACACTTTCTAAGGTCACTGCTAATAGATTAAGTTCAGGTATATGTTGGTTCACAACCACTGTCACTAGTCAACTGTGACAGTATCATAATACTGTTAGATGAGGCACTGCACTACCCCTCGAGTCATCAATACATGTTACATGTGTTCCTTTGTTTATGCACAGATCTGGGCCACTTAGGGATAGAGCTTTTCTAGCTTCCTTTACACATAGGAGACCCTCAGTTGGGGCATCATTTAGTTCTGAGTACACAGAACTCCCAGGCCATTAGGCCTTCTATGTCATTCTGATATGTTGCCTTGTTGACTAGACAATACTTTCCAGATAGCTCCTGAACTGTTGAAGCTTGCATGACAAGTTCTGTTTTCTGGTTTGAGCGTTGCTAAACATACAATTCGTGCAATCTACAGATTTGATCTGCATGCCCGGAATAATATATTCTTTGCAACAGAAAGGCGTGCAATCCATAGTAACCACTTCAAACATAGTCATACATACCTTGTCAAAAACATGGACTGTCCTTTGTGCCAGCGGCTCCCTAATACAGCAACATAAGCTGCCATTCTATCAGCGTACCAAATTTGGATATCTCTAGTCCCGCTGCCCTCATCAGAATACTTACTAATGATCTAATCATGAATTGCCAAGTGTGCCCACCTTCTGTTGTACAAGGTCCTTTATGACAACAAGTCTAAGGCACCTTGTCACCTTAGCACATCATAAAGATGACAAGCACATGATCCAAACACTGGCCCACAAATCATGGACCCAACACACCTCCACAAGACATTGTTGTAATACTGTTTGCACTGTTAGTTCACTGCACTCCTGGTTAGGGCACGTACTGCTGCCCCAGTTTCATCACACAGTCAGCAGACAAGCCCTTCTAGGGTTGTCGTTTACCTTGGAGGGGTTCCTTCAATGCCATACTGCCTCCTTAGGTTGTTGTCTGCTCTTTGACAACCCTCTAATTTGACCCAGCTATGTGCTATGCCCTGTGGCCTAGCACCACAGTTATCCTGTAGCTTCCTGACACAGCTTCAAATCATGCCCAAGTCTCCGCCCGCAGAAGACGAATACTTCCTTCATTGCCCTTCATTTGTCAGCAGACATAATTTCAGCACCACTTAAAATGACTCGCATCTGGGCCGCCACCCTGATCTCCAATCTCTCTATCTAAGCTGTCTCCTTGCAGACTAAGAGAGGTAGACCCTAACGAAAAATAAAGAAGTAGAACTGGTTGAAAATCAACCAATTCAGGAGACATAGTTAAAGGACTAAGTACTTGTTAAGATTAACGAGATTTTACGGATCCAATTATATTTGAAACTTTAAAACCAGTGCCTTGTGGAGTCAAAATATCTCGTTATGAAATTAAAGTCAAGTAATTGATATGTAACTGCTGCTATGAAAAATCAATCCACCACAATGATATTCAATAAAACACTCTCACAATTATGTATTAACAATGTTCAATAAAGGCATGCAATTTATCATCACTTGAAATATTTCCAAAGTTGACTTAAACAATTAATTACCGATTTCAAGTAATTTAAAATCACAATTAAAGTTCATCAATCACAGCTAAGCATAAAAATACTTTGAACCAACAATTTAAATTCGAAACAAAAATATTATCATGAGGGTACCATCAAATTTAAATGCTACATATTTCCAATATTTCCAAATTTATGATATTCTAAATAATTCCAATTCAGAAATCTATAGTCAAACTTTAGATAGAAAGAAATTTTAAGCTCACCTTGACTATGTAAAATTTTAAAGTTTTTTTTTGAGAAATTTTCTAGAGTTGAAAAAAAAAAAAATTTGGGCCTTTTTTTTAATTTTTAATTTTCCCTTTTCTATTTTTTTTTTTAAATTTAATTCAATTTTTTTTATTTTTTTTAAAATCTCTAAAAATTAAACAAAAAAGAAAGTCAAACTAAAAAATTAAAATCTAAACTAACTAATCAAAAATCGAAAAATCTAAAGTTAGATGTTTTATTTGTTTTGATTTTAAAGTTTCTAAAGTCTAAATAAAATGAAATCCCAAAAATTCTAACACTAACTAAACTACTTAAAAAAAATTCGATTAAAACAAAGAATAAAAGTTTTAAATGAAAATCTAAAATTTAGTTAAAACTAAAACTAAAAAAAATCTAAAACTAACGTAAAGCTTAAAAAATCTGAAGTCTAAATCTAAAAATCTAGAGTCTAAATCTAAAAATTAAAACCAAACTAAAAAAAAATGAGAAATCGCATATACGATGAGTTTTGGCTTTATGTGTGCAGGTTGACGTAAAGGGAGATGACGGTTTCGAGGGTTAATGCTGAGGGACGGATAGCGTGAAGGGAGATTAGAGCTATGCAGGGCGGAAAGGAATGGAATGGGAATGTGTGAGAGGGGAATAGAGGCTGTGGAGGGAGCTGCGGACAAGACTGGCAGCGTAGGGATGAGATGTAGAGATAAGGAATGAGGGCAGCCAACAGCGTACGGATAGCGTGAAGACTGCGGAAAAACAAAAAATTGGCAGCAACAGACAGCTGGTAAAATTTGCAGGGACACGAATTTCAAATAATTTTCTTAAGCCAACAACAAAATTTCGGCAGTATAACTCAGATTTTCAAAATATTGATTTAGATGCACTTGAGATTCACACTTATGCAGCAAAATTATGCCCAGATCTGCAGGCGGAATTGATCTCGAGGCCGGATCTTACCCTCCAAGGCCTAGATTTGTCTCAGATAAATTTTTTTCTTCTGAGAATCTCCCTGTAAACCTGAACAAAACCAGAAAAAACCTAAACTCTGTACAGAGAATAAACCCTTAAACCCTAGAGAATATTTGCAAATTTACAGTGCTAATTTACAGATCATAGGCCCTCATGGCCAGATTTAAAACCATTTTGCACAATAAATAAAAAGAGAAATTAAAATAGGCACAAGCCTAAGAAGACCCTGCAACAACAAAATTTCGTAAGATAACTTTGGGAATTAGGAAACAATGAGCTTTTTCATATTTTCTGATATCTGAGAGTCTGCTGGTCTAACTGAAGACTTTCCCAAACACTTAGATCTTGAAAAAAGATCTCTGCACACTTAGATCTGAAATTTAGAATGATAGAGATTTAAAAATAAACATGAGACTTTTCAGAAAAATAAATAACTAATATTTCCGTTAACACAAAATGCGATTTTAGAAACCCAGAAAACTGCACAAGATACCTGTATGCAGATTAATCCATAAAGGCCATCAACCATCAAACGCCAATAGAAGTAGCAAAGTTTAGAGACAATATCACCACATAGATCTGGAAAAGGAACACCAAAGTTTGTAACCCCAAAGTCTTTATGCTTTATTCACCAAAAAATTACAAGAGCTTCCAAGAACAAGTGTACGATTCAAAGATCGAATCCCTGAAAGACTGACAAAGACTTCTAATTTATAAGATAAAATATCCAACGACTAGTTCAGTTGATCCTTGTCAAAATAATCTCAACCGTCGAAAAGATTTAATTATCTTTTAATCTGGACTGTCGAAATTATAATTTTGAGGAAATTCGAATTTATCGTTTAATTCCATTTTAATTAACTTAAAAATAATATTTTTGAGTTAATTACCTCAAAATTTTGACTTTGACTTAACCACCAAGGCCCAAGGGTCCAAAATTTCTTGAAATTCTCAATATTCCCTTGGCCTAGGACCTTTCAAAATTTATTTTTTAAGGACCAGGAATTTTGTCTTTGAAGAATTTTAACTCACTTAGGACTTAAAATTAATTAATTTTTTGGCTTAGGATTTTTAATTAATTTGGCTAGAAAATTTAATTAATTAACTGAGAGGGGATTTAATTATTTTTTCCAACCCTCTTTACATAAGATAAATACATTTAGACACATAAAGGGGGAATACCCATTCATATAAACCAAAAAGCTACCTAATTCTGCGACTCAAAACATTATCTAGTAGACCAAGCAACTTGTAATAAAATAATCTAGCCAATTACCTAGGATTATTCCCAAACTACTTTTACAAAGACTCGATAGAAAACACTAGGACTCACTTAGTATCTTGATGACAAAATCCACCTTGGCTTTGGGGTGAGGTTAGAGGGGAAAACTCTACCGATCACTTGTGTCGAGAAACACAAATGAATCAATGAGACAAAAAACCTCCTAGGATAGAAATCATCACCAAAATACTAGGCTTATCTAGGTTGTTACATACATGGTGGTCTTACTTAGATCATTTACATCATAAACATGCAGAATGGGTTTACATTATTTATAAAATTGTCGTCTGACAAAATGAAATCTGAATGGCGCGAACATCTCGAACATGATGAATCCCATTTGAAAAAATGGGGGTGTACTGCTATGGAGTTGTTGACAAAGTGTGGTGAACATCTGGCTCTATTTGGGGACACGTTGCTTCATTGAAGGAATGTGAGAATCCAGAATCTGCATCCAAGCAACACACAAAATCACATAAGTAGCATCCATCCAAATATCATCATATAACATTAGGCACATGAAAAATAGAAGCTCTTCTATCATTTATTATTCTACTTGACATGAAAAGTAAATCTAATCTAACTACAAAATGAAATGCTGAAAGGACAAGGAGTAAGGTTAGAAATACAATACAAAGGATGCCCAATGGCATTAGATGTCATCTCTGAAGAACAAATTGAGCAGTTGGCCATTCGCAGGTTATTGAAGTGGTTCGCCTTCCAACGTGCTCAAGTGGAATGAGTTTGGTCCAACAATGTCTCTGATAATATAAGGTCCTAGCCACAAACTGTCAAATTTCTTTTGTTTTTCGGGCTTTTCATTATTTCTGTCCCAAAGTAATACCATGTCTCCAACCTGCAAAGATCTAGATCGAGATGATTTATCAAAACTTTTCTTAATGTTAGATTGATTCTTACACATATTATCTAAATCTTTCCTGCGAGTTTCATCCAACTCCACAATCTGATCAATTCTATTTTGAACAACATCTTTATCAGTGGAAAAATGTTGAAGGAGTTGGTAAGCTGGTAATTTAAGGTGCACAGGCAAAGTTACATCTAAGCCATAAATTAATTCAAAAGGAATTTTACCAGTAGCTTTCTTTTTAGTAATTCTATCTGCCCACAAAGCATACTTGATTTTGCTATCCCAATATCGCTTATTATCTCCTACTATCTTCTTGATAATGGTTATAAGATTTTCATTACTTGACTTAGCTAAGCCATTACCTTGAGGATAGTAGTTAGATGAATGAGATAATGTAATGCCATACTTAAAACAAAAAGATGAAAATTCAAAAGAACTAAAAGCCTTGGCATTATCAGTGGTGATCTTGGCAGGGACACCAAATCTAGTAACGATTTGATTTTCAATAAAGTCCATAATGACCTTTTCATTGGCATTCTTAGCAGGAATGGCTTCAACCCATTTTGTAAAATAATCAGTCACAGTTAAGATCTACGAGTAGCCATTGCTAGAATTTTCATGGAATTTTCTGATGAAATCCAGACCCCACTGTTGAAAAGGTGCCTCAACAACCACAGTTTGTAGGGGCAGGGCAGCTAGGCTCTGCTTCCTAGTGAATAGTTGACAGGCTTGGCAACTTCTGACAAATTTATGCACATCTGAAAAAATCGAAGGCAAATAATAACCAACTCTCAGAATTTTGTGGGCGATAGTTCTAGCAGCATAATGACCACCACAAAATCTTAAATGAAACTCAGAAATCAACTTCTTAGACTCAATCTCATCAACACACCTAATTATTATCCCCTCAAGATTTCTCCATCTAAGGCCATCCTTCATGAGGCAATACTTAGTGGCTTTTAATCTAAGAGCGCTTCTTCTATGAGCAACAAAATGGTCAGGACATGTAAGATTTAACAAATAATAATTAATGTCCCTATACCATTCATGCTCTCCTAACCTTTGCAGCTCAGGCGAAGATACATCATTAAGACAAATCAAACCAAGCACTTTCTCATTACCTTCGATCATCATTTCAGCCAAGCCTTGACCCTTAACTAACTTGGTGGGCCTAATCTCTAAATCATACTCTTGAATTTTAGTAACCCACCTAGCACGAGTCCCTAAGCAATCAGTTTGAGTTAAGATATCTTTAATCGCGGAATGCGAGACGAAAGCAATGATTTTAGAATAACCCACATAAGTCCTAAAATGCTTAAGAGACTTAACCAAAGCATAGACTTGCTTTTCCATAGTAGTATAATTTAATTTAGAATTTTGAAGCGCTCTACTCATGAAAGAAATAGGCTGTTCGTGACCTTCCTTATTCTTTTGTAATAAGACATCAGCAATGGTATCTTCAGAAGCGAAAGAGAAAATCATGAAATCCTTAGAATAATCAGGACTTGCCAAAACATGAGCTTTGGCAATGGCACCCTTAATTCCTTGAAAAGCCTTTTTACCATCTTCTTTCCACAAAAAATTTACATCCTTTTTTAGAAGACTTTGAATAGGCTTAGCTATTTCTGCGTAATTTGGAATAAATCTTCTAAGAAAATTAGTTTTTCCTAGAAAAGACTGAAGGGATCTAAGATTATGAGGTAGAGGAATCTTTTGGATTGCCTCAACTCTTCCAGGATCAATCTTGATCCCATCTTTGGAGATGATGTGACCAAGTAATTTCCCTTCAGTTACTCCAAAAACGGACTTAGCTAGATTCAAGGAAATACCAAATTCTCTACGCCTATCAAAGACTTGCTTAAGGTGACCTATGTGACTAATATCATCTTTAGAAAGAACAGTAAGATCATCCTGATAAATTTCAATAATTTTACCAATTAAACCTTTAAAAGCATAATCCATAGCCCTTTGAAAAGTAGCCCTGGCATTAGTCAACCCAAAAGGCATTCTAATGTATTTGAAAGTACCCCATGGTGTGGTGAATGTAGTTTTGTGACGATCTTCTTTTTTAACCCAAACTTGATTGTATCCAGAAAAACCATCTAGCAATGACATCATTCCTGAACCTGTTACTCTTTGCAACATAGTCTCCATGTTGGGCAAAGGGTAATTATCCTTTTTACATGCTAGATTAAGGTTTCTAAAATCGACACAAAGTCTAATGGTACCATTCTTCTTTCTAACAATCACAAGGTTGGAACACCATGTTGAATGTCTAGTTTGAGCAATGATGCCAGCTACGAGCATTTTCGAAAGCTCTTTTTGAACCAAAGGGGCTAACTTAGGATTTATTTGCCTAAGTTTTTGACGAAAAGGTTTAGCATTCTCATCTTTCAAAGGAATAATGTGTTGCATGACATCTTCCCTATATCCTTTTAATTCATCATATGAAAATGTTAAAACATCCCTATATTCATGAAGTAAATTTGTCAACTTTTTCCTTTCTTCTTCATTAGTACCTTTACCAATTCTAACAATCTTAGGGTCCTTAGAGGTACCAATATTTACTTAAATGAATTCACCCGGATCCATTTTATTTTCCTCTTTCATCTTTGTGGCATCATGCCGATCAAAGTGCTGCTCTAAAGCAACAATATTCCTAGGAGTAGGATTTATAATATCATCATGATCATCAGATCGATCCTCCCTAGAACTTATCCGAAAATTTTCAAACTCATCCAAATTATTAAGAAAACGAATGACCTGCTTCTCATCATTAAAAACTTGCCAATGCTCTGAATTATCTGGGACTGAAGGTCTGAAAATAATTTCCATTTTTATCTTATCCTTAATTAATTCATTAGATAATTGTAAAGTAGAAGCGGCTACAACAAGCTCATCTGCCAAGCTATTCTTTTCTCTTGGGATAGCTTCAAGGTTAATGGCATCAAAGTGTTCCATAACATCCCACACCGCATTTCGATAATTCCTTAACCTTTGATTTTTACATGTAAATTTATTCTTAACTTGCATGATAACCAAATCAGAGTCTCCCTTGATACTAAGTAACTTAATTATTAAAGCTTTTGCCAACTCAAAACCCAACAACAAGGCTTCATATTCAGCCACATTGTTGGTTGCATCAAACTCAAGTCTATAGGCAAACTTAAAAATATTACCAAGGGGAGACTTCAATACAATTCCAGCACCCTTACCATGCCTAGATGTTGCACCATCAAAATGCATGTAACAAACTTGATCCCTTAGGTCCTCAAACTTCTCATCAACCTTGTCATCTAAAGGAACTATGAAATTAGACATAATAGCATAATTCCCCATGTCAGGTTGTTCCTTAATTATTTCATTATGAGGTCTTTTAGGATCTTCCACATGGAATCTTCTTTCAGGTTCTCTATTTAGCTTCACAAACCCTTCACCTCTAGGGGAAGGAATCATAGCATAAGACCAGTTCATCTGAATACTTCCTCCTAGATCAGAGGCCCACTTTCTAGATAACAACATACCCCAAGCATCTGGAACATCAACTACAACTATGTCCATAACAATCATAATGTCAGGGTAAACCGATAAATGAACTTGTAAATCCTTGATTAACCCATGAACTTCAATTTTCTTAGAATCCATGGCACATATGTTGTAGTATGGTCTAGAAACTCTTAAATTAAGTTGTTCCATGACCCTCTTGGTCATGACACAAGCTGAAGCACCAGAATCTAGCATACAATTATTCAATTTATAACCATTAACCATCAAAGTAACAAAAAATGGTTGATGCTCCTTGTTATCCGACTCCATTTTTTGCAGATATATAGGGGCATCTTGATAAGAAACTTCAGGGGTCTTATCTTGAGCAACATTAACATGCGAAACTCCAAGAACATCTAAAACTATAGCCCTCTGAGTGGGAAGTTTTAACATCTCAGTGACAAGCACCAAGATCTTAGCATTACTCAACCATGTGCCCAAATCAATATTCAAACTAGGACTAGGATTAAAAATTCGAGGGGGAGTTAGATTATTACCTTGCTCTTTATTCCTTCTTTGATAAGTTAATCCTTTGTCCTTGGTAATTTCCAAAATTTGATTAGAAGAAGGCTTTTCACCAAATAACTCAATCATCAAATCCCTCTCATGATCAAAATTATTGATACTATGTGAAGATGTAAAAGGCCTAACATCCTGACTATTTTTCTTAACTTCCATCCAATCTTCCATGGACAAAGAGAACTCCTGACCAACAACATTTATCTGATTACTTACCCCAAACATTCCACTATTCATGATTCTTTTAATAGTGGGACAAGTAACCTCCTCATGAAGAGCATCACAAGCCCTACAATAAGGTGGAGCTTCATCAATCATATTAGTAGATGCAAGTGGATTAGGAGGTCTCTACTCACTAGGCTGACCTTTTTTCTGCCAAGTATTATTACTTTGATTATTATTATGATTCCTAGGTTGGGAATTTTGTGCTTGAGCCCTTTCCATTTGGACCAACCTAGATTGCAAAGTGCTTATTTCCTTAGCATGGTCAGAGATTAATTTTGCTTGGTTAAGTTCCATGCTTTCAAGCTTTTGCATTAACCTTTTCTTAGGGTCATCATCATTTTCCAGAGGCTCTTTACCTTTAGATCCTTTCAACTTAGTTGCAACCCTATCAAAACCAGGAATTTCAGATTTTCCTGATGCCCTTTTGTCCTTTTCAAGTTCTTTAGCTAAAGTTTGGCAAGCTTTATAATCAACAGTCTTAGCATGTCTTAGCTCATATGAAGTATCAGAATCAAAAGCATCAATGTAAAAATTTAGAAGAGATCCATCAAGAGGCTTATGGGTTTGAGATATTTCCCTAAGAATACCAATAAATCTCTTGTTAAATTCTTCCATCGTTTCATTTTCTTTCTTTTTTATGGTACTGATATCTTTCACCAAATGCCTATCTTCCCTTTTATCACCAAACTTATCCTTGAAGGCTGCTAGAATTGACTGAAAAGTATCAAATGAATTATCAGGTTTTTAGTAAACCAATCCATAGCATCTTGTTCAAGGGTAAGAATAAAACAACACATCTTTACATCCTCAAAATTATTACTTCTAGCCCATTTATTTCGCCAACCTGTGAAAGCGTTTAAATGAGATTTGACACTAACTGCATTATTTCCTTGAAAAGAAGGTAACTTATCCATTCCATGTTGAGGGAAATCATGGGGATGACCTTGAATATTAGTAAAATTACACGGGGCATATAAATCCATGATATCGAGCTGAAGAGGATCACAAAAAAAAGGATGGATATCAGAGAGAGCTTCCTGGCCAAGATTAACAAGAAGTGTACGAGAAGAGAGCTTGTGTAATCGGACTCTAAGAACCTTTTCAGGGTCTGGAGTAGAATTAATCAAGCTACTTGGATGTCTTCTAGTACAATTTCCTGTGGAAGATGAAGTCAATGGAGTCGTCACTAGGACAGGAAGTCAACTCAAATATCTGAGATGAAAGACAAAGAAAGAAATGAATGTCGTAAAGCCAAAGTCCAATAAATTGTTCCCCGGCAACGGTGCCAAAAAAATGTTGTCGCATAAAATGTCTAGGCACTGCGACAACGGCTCAGATCGGGCGCTGTCACCCTGATCCCCAATCTCTCTATCTAAGCTATCTCCTTGCAAGCTAAGGGAGGTAGACCCTAATGAAAATGAAGAAGGAGAATTGGTTAAAAACCAACCAATTCAGGAGACACAATTAAATGACCAAGTACTTGTTAAGATTAACGAGATTTTACAGATCCAATTAGATTTGAAACTTTAAAACCAGTGCCTTGTGGAGTCAAAATATCTCGTTATGAAATTAGAGTCAAGTAATTGATATGCAATTGCTGCTATGAAAAATCAATCCACCACAATGATATTCAATAAAACACCCTCACGATTATGCATTAACAATGTTCGATAAAGACATGCAATTTATCATCACTTGAAATATTCCTAAATTTAGACTATAAGCAATTAATCGCCAATTTCAAGTAATTTAAAACCACAATTAAAGCTCATTAAATGACCATCAATCCCAGCTAAGCATGAAAATACTTCGAATCAACAATTTAAATTTCGAAACAAAAGTATCATCATGAGAGAACCATCGAATTTAAATGTTAGAGATATCCAATAATTCTGAATTTATGATATTCCAAATAATTCCAATTCAGAAATCTATAGTCAAATTTTAGATAGAAAGAAATTTAAAGCTCACCTTGACTATGTAAAATTTTTAAGATCCAAAAAACCACTTTATTAAATTTTTTTGACCATTTTCTAATTTTTTAAAGTTCAAAAAATCTAAATATGAAATTATCAAAGACTAAAATCTAAAGCTATGAAACTAGAACGTAAAAATAAATAAATCTAAAACTATGGAAAACTTTAAAAAAAGTTAGTTTTTTTTAAATTTTTTTAAATTTTTAATTTTTTAAAGTTTTGAAATCTAAATAAGATCAAACCGAAGAAAATTAAATTAAACTTTAGCTTCAACTAACCTCAACAAAATAAATAAAAGACCTAAAGTCTAAATGAAAAGTAAAAAGATTTAAAACCAAATCTAAAATTAAATCACTAACTAACCTAACTCAGCAAAATCGAAAAATTAAAATTTTAATCTAAAGCTAAAGCTAAGGAAAATTAAAACTAAGGTAAAATTTAAAAAAATCTAAAGTCTAAATCTAAAAATTTAAAACCAAACTAAAAAAAATGAAAAATCGCATATACGATGAGTGTTACACTTATGCAGGTCGATGAGGAAAGCTGCAAATGAAAAGGCTGGTGGCAGCGTACGAACGATGTGAAGGCAGGGATGGTCGCTGAGAGTAAAAGTGGAGAGAGGACGTCGAGGATGGCAGCGGGCTCCCCAGTTGAATTGACACAAGTTTGCAAGAGAGATGAGGGGCAAAGGGAGAAAGGAGAGCGAGAAAATGGGCAACGAGGGCGTGAGGCTGAGGGACAATTGAGGGCAGCGAATGAGAGGGATTGCGAGGAGGTCGAAGGGAGCTGCCGCAGATGGAAATGCAGCGTGGAGGAGAAGGAGCCGATTGCGGACAAGGAAGAGTGGACGTGAAGGAATAAGGAAGCACGGAAAGGGAAGCACACGGAAAGGAGCCACGGGTAATGGAGCAAGGGACAACGGAATGATCGATGAATGCTGGCAATCGAAAAGATGGCATCTAGCACTGATATTGGAGATGTGGGTAAAGGGAGAAGAGCTGTGCGGCAGGCAACTTACGGACAACGTGAAAAGCCGACAGTAGACAAATTGCGGGCACACAAATTTCTTCAATCAGCAGTAAATTTTTGCCAGTATGATTCAGATCCTCAAAATATTGATTCAAATGCACCTGAGATTCACACTTTTGCAGCAAAATTATGCCCAGATCCGCAGGCGGAATTGCTCTTGAGGCCAGATCTTACTCTCCGGGGCCTAGATCTGGCTCAGATTTGAAGATTTTTCTGAGAATATTCCTAGAAATCCTGCACAGAACCGGAAAAACGAGGAATCCAAACCCAAAACTATGCACAGAACATAAAGCCTTAAGCCCTAGAGAATATTTGCAAATTTACAGTGTTAATTTACAGATCAGAGGCCCTCATGGCCAGATTTAAAACCATTTTTGCACAATTAATAAAAAGAGAAATTAAGAGAGGCACAAGCCCAAGAAGACCCTGCAAAAACAAAATTTCGTAAGATAGCTTTGGGAAATAGGAAACAATGAGCTTTTTCAGATTTATGAAATCTGAGAGTCCGCTGGTCCAACTGAAGACTTCCCCAAATGCTCAAACCTTGAAAAATGATCTCTGCACACTTAGATCTGAATTTAGATTGATAGAGATTTAAGAAATAAACATGAGACTTTTCAGAAAAATGGATAACTAATATTTCTGTTAAATCAAAATGCAATTTTAGAAACCCAGAAAACTGCACAAGATACCTGTATGTAGATTAATCCATAAGGGCCATCAACCATCAAATGTGAA
>CM076570.1:933528309-933659580 GCA_034641835.2 Pinus albicaulis | reverse complement strand
TAAAAACTCTGGTAAACTTGATAATTATATATTATTATTGATGAAGATGAAAGATGATTACAAAGGGGAATCACCGAGGCTTTAAATATAGCCTCATGGTGTCCCTTGGTGAAGAGGCATGATCTTTGATCATGCCCTTTCAGTTAATAAAACCTAATATAACTATATCTAACTAATAATTAATAAAATATTCATAACATTGCCCCTCTCTTAAAGATGCTTTGTCCTCAAAGCATACGTAACGATGGACAATGTTGACGAACGCCTGAGTTTCTTGAGCGGTGGGCTCTTGCTTCCCACATTTTAAAAAGATCGTGAAGCATCTTCTCGAGCTCCATCTGTTGGTGATGTGGATAGTGAAAAGATCTGATATCGACAGAGTTGGAA
Source organism: Pinus albicaulis (assembly GCA_034641835.2). Taxonomy (NCBI): domain Eukaryota; kingdom Viridiplantae; phylum Streptophyta; class Pinopsida; order Pinales; family Pinaceae; genus Pinus; species Pinus albicaulis. The sequence goes on along the minus strand of CM076570.1, from coordinate 933,659,193 downwards.
CCTGTCTTGACTTCTATTGGATGTTTGATTTTCCTATCGGAAGGCACTTTTATGGGTAGATCTTGGAATACTTTTTCATGTTTCCTAACTATTCCTTGTTCTTCTGGTGATTTTTTGTGATTCCTTTTTAGATTTAGAGGTAAGTTACCAACAATTATCGTTTGATGCAACTTCTTCTCATCATCAAATGCTTCCTTCTTAACAACCATATGTGTTTCATCACCGAAGGCCTCAACAGCTTCTGGCGCTATATCAGTGGCTTCGGATGTGTTTGTCGCTTCACACGTTTCGTTCAATTCTGGGGATGGAACATTTTGTTGTTTATAAACATCTGTATCTTCATGGTGATGTGGGGAATCGGTTTTTTCCTGATGCTCTTCTGAGTTTCCCGAATCTGCGGAATTGTTCTGTTGATTTTGTTCCATGTTAGGAAATATTGGTTTTTGCATTAGATCTAACTTGTCCATAATGGCATTAAATTTCTGCATCATTTTGTTCTCATTGTCCTTACCCTCCATACGTTTTAGCCATATTTGCCTTTTTATCTGATCAACCGTCATCATTGATAAAGACATACTGAACATGTATGAGGTGGGAAATATTTTTCTGCCAGTTTTTCTTTTCCCTTTTTTTTTAAATTAATTAATTAATTAATATTTAATTAATTAATTTTTTTTTTAACTATATAATTATTATATATATATAATTTTTAATTAAAAATTATATAATATATATAATTTAATTATATAATTATTATATATATATAATTATTAAATGGGAATTATATAATATATAAATGAATTATATAATTATAATATATGTATATAATTATCAATTAAACTATATAATATATATTTTATATAATTAAAAAAAAATCGTTTTTAAAATTTGCCCGTTCCGTTTGAAAAGAGACACTGTTTCTCAGCAGAATTAAACGTGGAGTCACACCTGTTCACGAAAAAACATAATTTTTTTTTAAATATACGCACTTCCTATTGGTTAATTGCTGTGGCACAGCACCGGCAGCTCCGACGTGGACAGCACCCGTGAATTTAGACGCTGGGTTAATAAATAAAAAAACCCGTCACCAAAAAATGTCCACCGGTTCAAACGAATGGTGAAGCAGGGCTCCACCAACACGACGATAATATATTCGAGCAACTCTGTGGCTAGCTCCGCTCAGTTAATAAGAAACCTGTGCTTTGAAATAGCCGTGACCCCAAACCGGAGTAATGCCACGACAGCGTGGAGTTTTCACAGTGTGGACGGCCGGAATTTTGCCGGTGATGTGTTTGAGTGGGACCGGTAAATATTGTCGGAGGAAAAAGGGAGGAGTGGCACTGTATTGTCCACGACAAGGGCCTAGACTTGTTCCAAGTCTGAGAAGAAAAATCCTCACGCGGGCTCTCCTTACCACAGATATATATATAATTTATAAATTATATTATAATGTGCGAAACGCTGTTTACGCCCACGGCCACAGCGCTTTCTGAAACTTTTCGATTTTTAATTTTTATTATAAACTTACTTACCACGGCCGCCGTTTTTGTATACGATCACCCGAGACGTGTACGATCTATCCTTATGATTACAGCCGTACACGATCACAGCAATTGATGAGTAATACACGATCTCAGCAATTTGTTTGATTGTCGTTGTGTTTTAATTCCTTGTTTCACGGCTGCCGTTTCTAAGATCACTGTTGTACGTGTATGATATAGCTTAGCCGTAAGGGAGATAGGCGGGTAGGTTGCAAAGGGAAAGCGGAGTTGGGAAGCGTAAGGGAACAGAGGGTTATGAGGGAACGCAGAGTGGGAATTGGGTAAAAATCTGCAATTTTTTTTTTTTTTTAACAAATGTTGTTGTGCACAAGCAATCTGCAAAAAAAAAAAAAAAAAAAAAAAAATCTGCAATTCTGGAAAATTCCGTAATTCCTTAATTTTGGGTGATCACACAGATCCCGAAGAGCAATGGCTCTGATACCAATGGAGTGTAAAAACTCTGGTAAACTTGATAATTATATATTATTATTGATGAAGATGAAAGATGATTACAAAGGGAAATCACCGAGGCTTTAAATATAGCCTCATGGTGTCCCTTGGTGAAGAGGCATGATCTTTGATCATGCCCTTTCAGTTAATAAAACCTAATATAACTATATCTAACTAATAATTAATAAAATATTCATAACAGCCATGGGCTATTGTATTGTATCATGTTATGAGCTATTGGGCTTGAGAAAACTCTGCCATTTTGTATTTGTTAATATAATCAAGACTTTGGGGCTATTTAGTGGATGTTCTCTTGGCGTTATGAGGTGATTTCTTTCCATAGTATTGCTATTGTGTTTGAATTCATTTACATGTTTGATCAGTATTAGTTTATATTTTCCATCTAGCTTGGATTGATATGTGCAAGCTATCTTGCATGTATCATTGATTTAGAGTAGTATCGAGAAATAAGCTTGCTAAGTCATTTTTCAGAGGAATGTTTAGTTTATCTTATTCATTATGATGCTCTAATCCTTTTGCAAACTAATATTTGTTCAAGTGTGTAGGGAAGATCTATTTGTATTATGAACAGGAAATACATTTGGGCATGGGAGAAATCTCACATAAACCAACTCACTCCTAGATTCAAAGCGATCCAAGACTCAGCTATTATCAACCTCGAGTCTTTCATCAAAGGAAGACCAAGAGGGAGTTTTCTCGTTCTCTAGCCACTTGATCATCTATTTCATTAAAATTTAAAAATACTTCTTTTTAGAGCTTCCAAAGTTATACAAACTATTTCAAGAGCAATTTCTAAGTTGGGCAAGTATGGGGGTTCACTCCCATTACTTGAGCTAGCGTTTTGTACATTAGTTTATAATATAATCTTGTTTTATTTTGCTTTCTTTTACGCTAATAATTGATTTTGTTTTGGAAGCCCATAGTTTGGAGCTTTGAACAACGAAGAGTTTGAAGAAGAGGTGTCAGAAAACTACTAATAATCTCGCATGCAAGACCTTCCACAAACTCAAGGACTGATTTTGTAAGGAGGTCGTAAGCTCTATAGGGGCAGAAAAAAGTTATCTAGGCCGTGGGCCTTTGAGGCTTGCAAACTTTCTGATTTAGGGTGTTTTTCCATTTACTTTCATTGTCTTACTCAAGGGGGGGTGGGGATTCTAGCTTTTCCAAGCTCTTATCTTTGTAAAGATCTCTTTTCATTTCTTGGGCAGCCTTCTTAGAGGCATATTTTCTAATCATTGTAATCACTAATAAAAAAAAGTTATTTTCTTGAGGGAGCTTGGAAAATTTTCCCATGGCATCCCCCTTTCTCAGTTGAAGAGGAAGGACCTTTTGTGGGTGGATTGACTTTGTTTCTAGTTTCTTTTATGTTTATTTCCATCACATGCATGTTTAAAATTAACTACATATTCACTCCACATTTCATTCACTAAATCTTATGTTTAAAAGATCTATCATGCATAAGTTCCAAAATTTGCAAACTTGAGCAAATCTCTTTTATGTGTGAACGATTTATATTATGGGCAAGTTTTAATTGTTTCATGGTTATTTAGGCACATGTTTCATTGTTTGGTCCATTTATGTTACATATTTTGGTAACTATTGGAGCATTATCTCTCACTTGAAACAATTGTATCATAAAGAAAATCTATTCCACTTAACTTGCCTACTTTCATTTATTGGTGCAAAACATATGAGCTTATTTCCATTCTTGTTTCTCAAGTTTAATTTGTTATTGCAATGAGCAATATCTCATTTCTATTTCTTTTGAAACATTGCATGTAGCAATTTAATTGGGACAATCAACATAACTTGCATATAAAGGCCCCATGCCTCACTAAAATTTTACCTCTAACATAAGTTGGTTGAATAGACATCTTAAGGACCCTCTACTCCTCTGTTGACTCCTCACTGTGGGATCCATATCTTTGGGCGAGGGTGAGGCCCGAGGATTGAAGAGTTCATATGCAATCTTGTTGTAGAGGTAACTAATAATAAAATTAACCAAGAGCACTATCCATCATATTTACTTTACTTGTCTCTTGATGGTTTTGAGTTTTCATATGCAAAGTTTATTCCAAAAGCAAGTGTTGTAATTCTCTTAACAAGTGCTTTTTTTTATCTTTCAAGTCTAATTTCACATTTGGCATTTCCTTGTTCACATTTTCCGAGCTAATTACTGATTGTGGAGTTTTGGCAAGATATGTTTCAATGTTTTGTGTAACAACCACTAGTCGTATATGCACTGAAAATATTAAAATACTTTGTAAACAAAGACTTCCATGTAGGATAGAAATTGTAAATTATATATTGCATAAAGAATTGTAGATAGGATGATTACAAATGAGAATGAGGGTTTGCTTATATACCCTAGGAAGGTGCCCTTTCACAAATCGCTATGTTTCTAAGACATGCCTCTTCATCACTAACTAACTAATGATTAGTGAATTACTTATTATTTATTATTACATTCATTTTTATATTTATTATTATTTTATTATGAATTATATTCATAACATAGCCTCTCCCTTCAAAAGCTTTGTTCTCAAAGCTTACTTAAGAACATCTCCTCGTCTTTGTACTTTCATCTTCGTCGATATGAGACGATATGATACTCTGAGCGATAGACAAAAAAGTTGTACTGAGAACGGATCATACCATCCTAGATTGATCTTCTGTGAAATCGAACTTTGCGATGAACAGTTATCATAGGGTGGGATTATGCAAACTTCGGTATCCTTGGGAACATAATTCTGTCGTTTATTTTATGAGTGATACTGGTAAGTAGACTGATTGGAAAGTTTGCTCTTGTGATTCGGATGTCGATACATAGATCCTTTGGTTTGGCTTGCCCTTATCATGTTAGTGGTTGATTCTTGATTTCCTTCAGGCGTTGTTGTTGCTGAGTGGGCAACTGAATCATCAGTTGGAATGTCCAACGTTTGAACTACAACTTCTGCATCGATTTTAACTCTTCTAGACTCTTCTTCTTCCTTATTTGTGTTATTGACTAGATCAGTATTAATCCCTTTGTCTTCAACTTGGACTGAAATGACTGATGACTTTAATACCTCACTTTGAAGTTGTTCTAGCTTGTCATTCAACGATTTCTTATCATTTTAAAGCTTTTTTATTTGTGTAAGTAGGTTAAGGTTATGATTCCTTAAACGTACAAGTTCATCATTTTCTGAATTGTTGATTTTATTCTTAGTAGCTTCATCATCTTTTAAACGTTTGATTTGTTCTAATAATGTTTGATTAAGGCTCTTAAAACGTAAATTTTTTTCTTCTTGTTCTAATAAACGCATCTTCAATTCCTTCGTCTTTGTGACCTTAGCTTTCTTGACTTGTCCAAGTAGTTTTTCTTGGTGTTCTCTGAGGCGCAAAACTTATGTTTTTGCTGGAGATGACTTCTTCAAGCTCTCTTTTCTTCCTTGATATAGTTTTTTTGTTATCTTTGAACATCAAGTCTGAGATATCCTTAAAGTCTTCAGAAGCATACATTATCAATTTTGACTCCACTATCATGTCTCAAAATGTGATTGTCTTTCCCTGATAAGAAAACATCAAGATTTTTTTCTCCATGTTTAACATGAACCCACCCAACTCTCTAAACCAAGGTTGACCCAGAATTATGTCAACCTCTGAGTCATACATGTTTACAATGCTAAATTGGGATATGTACTCATAATGATCTACTGTTATTTGTAAATCAATAATTTCATATTCCTTTCCAAAAAAATATGTTATTTCACCTACACTGGCATCTGAAATTAGCAGTCAATTCGCCAAATTAATATTTATGTAGTTTTTATCGTTGCTTGTTCTAATAGCGATATTAAGTTTTTTTCCCTTGGATAGTCCCTGTTAATGTAATTATCTTGCGAGGCATGATTAAAACACCCTTATAGGAAAATCATTCTTCCTTTGTCATTTTAGACTTGAGCTCCATTATTTCCATCATTTTTTTTTCCATGATTGATCCCATTTTTGTTTTGTCAAATTGACTTTTAAGTATTATGTAATCGCCTTTTTAATCTCTTTTTTTTTTCCCACTATGTATATATTTTCCTTTAAATTCTCTATTCTTTTTATAGACCTTTTTCTTTCTTTCTTTTCCTTTTTTTTCTAATTTTTAGATTTTTCCTTTTATATGAAGGGATATTTTTAATAGCATAAGTTAATTCTTAAATCTTTCAATAATTCCACCTTTCCTCCAATAGAGAATTTAAGACCACTTCTTAAATCCACTTAGATATTTATATTGTCTTTTATAATAGTCTTATTTCAAAAGTTGTGACTTTTTAATATGGAATTGTGCCCCTTGTGTTCCACATTAATTTGGACTCTTATATTTCTCTCAAGCGGCTGACAAACCTGTCGGAATTGGCCAATCTAACAACCGCAATGTAGATGTTCGATTGCAGAATCAAGGGTACATCGATGAGAATGGAAGGCTGCAAGACTATGCGACACAATTGAATTTTCTAGTGGATAATGATTGTGGAAATGCGGCTCAATCAAATCCAACATTTTTATGAATGACAGAACATGAATTCTAGCACAAGCACAAGTCTACGAAGGGAGTTATATCCATATCAGCAAAAGCGAAGTAAGATTTTTTTCCTAAAGAAATTGAATCTCCTTAAGGATTTCTGAAGTGTCAGTACAAATCGAACCCTAGTCCTGAAGCAAACTCTGTCTTGATTGCTCAGCGAGGACAAAACCTAAATCACAGTGACATTATCACCGAATTTTGGGCACGACTAAGGTCATGTTTTGGAGCAAGTGAAACTCAGTAGCTTAATTCGTGACTTGTGACGTGAAGTTGGAAGTTTGTGGTAATTTGAACTCGGGCCTGCGGCTGTAAGGAAGTCTCGAAGCTGTAATATTCCCTTTTTTGGTGTCACCTATGACAGGGCTAGGAGGGACTTCCATAGTTAGGAGCACACCAGTCACAAGTACGGGTTGGTGTCATCAGCGGGCCCAGGGGCTTTTTGGAGGAGTTTTGAGGAGTTTCTATGCAGTTGGGTGGCATTCTCTTGACTCTTATTCTCTTGATATATTCCATCATCCGAGCAGTTTGGCTTTCGTTCCAATGCATTCCAACAACTTTCAGAAAATTGAGTTATTTGTGGGCTTAACTCAGCTAATTAAGCTCAAGGTGGCATTCCAGGAGGAATACATGATAGAACAACTTAGTATAATAGCTCATTGGAACTGGGACGAGGATACCTCCATGATGGGATGGTTGGACATGAGTTTTAGTGACTGGAGAAGACGTGGTATCCGATTTACTCTTTTTTGCATTAAAAAGGAATCTTTTAATAAGAGGGAAAAGTGCTCCATGAATAAAATAATAATTAAATAAGGCTCTAGAAGGATCCAACAAATCTATTAAAGAAAGGGAGGAGGCCATTGAGGGATATCTTTGGAGTAGATCATTTTCTTATGTATGAGAGGTTTGAGAACGTGGTTCTCTACTTCAGCCGTAGCCCCAGGACGGAAACCCTCGAGTGATTTGTTAAGTGTTGGACGGAAACCCAACTCTCTTTGAGGGGACTTCATTCAGAAGTTTCACAAAGCTTCATAGGTATTGTAGTGAGGATCATTTAGATCTTCAACGGGTGCTTTAGTGGATTCAGTGGTAGCTGTTGCCGGAGGGAGAGTGCAGCAGTTTAGTTTTGGAGGCCAGCACAATGCAGCAGTTCATATTTGTCAAACCAGTAGGTAACTCCTCAAAACTAGGATGAATATTAGCTGAAGAATGTACATGCTTATATAGATGGGAGGTGAGGCTATTGGGATTCAGCTCCCAATGACTCTTGGCCTTCCTTATTTCCTAATAATAAATAATATACAAAAATACATATGCACACCCATCCATAGGATTAGGTGTCAACATTCCCCCCTTTAATCCGAAGGGATGTTGGTGAGTCCAAGCATCGATATGAACTTTTCAAACTTTTCTCTTCCAAGTGCTTTGGTGAAGATGTCAGCAGTTTGCTCATTTGTGGAACAATGATGTAGATGGATGGTTTTGGCCCGAACATGATGTCGAATGAGATGGTACTTTGTATTGATGTGCTTTGTTCGATCATGGAACTTTGGGTTCTTGGCCAACTTTATTGCAGAAGTGTTGTCGATCATGAGTGGAGTGGAATACATTTGTTTCATCTTGCCAAATCTTCCGGTGTTGGAGGATTTTCCGGAGCCCACAATTTCCTTTGTTGCCTTGTTTCTTTCACATATTCTGCCTCGGTTGTGGAATCTGCTGGAACTGACTGTTTGCGTGATCTCCATGAGACAACTCCTGATCCAAGACTCATGGTGTAACCTGTAGTAGACACCCCTGTTTCTTTGTAGCCATCAAAGTCTGAATCAGAGTATCCGATCAAGCTGAAGTCGCCTACCTGTGTATATTTGAGTCCAAAGTCTTGAGTCCCCTTCAAGTACCTTAACACTCTTTTTGCAGCAGACCAATGTCCTTCACAAGGTTTTTGCATAAACCTTGAGAGGATTCCAACAGCAAATGAGATGTCAGGTCTGGTGGTGGTCAGATAGATAAGACTTCCTACAAGCTGTCTATACTTAGTTGCATCCTCAAATTCCTTCCCTTCCAAGCTTCAAGTTTTGTTCCATTGGAGTGCCTAAGTGTTTACAATCATCCATGCCAAATTTGTTCAAGAGATCTCCAATGTACTTCTTCTGAGAAAGAAAGATGAATTTAGGATGTTGAATTACTTCAATACCCAAATAGTAATGAACATGACCCAAATCAGTCATTTCAAAACCTTTCTTCAACTCTTTCTTCTTGGATGCAATATAGCTCTCATTGTTTCCTGTTATCAAAAGATCATCTACATATACCACAAGATATACAACTGTTTTTCCAACTTTCTTAACAAACAAAGTTGCATCATCAAGATCAAAGTGTTTGAAATCAAGTTTCAGAAGATGCTCGGTCAACTTCTCATACCAGGCTCGTGGTGTTTGCTTGAGGCCATACAAGGATTTTACAAGTTGCAAACTTTGTGTTCTTGACCCTTTATCACAAATCCTTCTGGCTGGGACATATAAACTTTCTCCTTCAGATCTCCAGTCAAGAAGGTCGTTCTTGATCCATCTCTGATGCACTTTCCATCCACTCCGAGCTAAAGAGAGTCCTATGGTGGTCCATTTTTGTCATGGGAGCTGGAGCAAAAAAGTTTTTCAATCGACTCCTTCTTTTTGTGCGAAACCTTTTGCCACAAGCCCGGCCTTGTGCTTGTCAAGTGAGCCGTCTGCTTTGTACTTGTTCTTGTAGACCCACTTACAGCCAATTGGTTTCGTTCCCAAAGGCGGATCAACCAGCTTCCAAGTGCCATTCTTTATCAAGGCATCATACTCCTTCTGCATCGCTTGTTTCCATTCATCATGAGAAGCGGCTTCTTTGAAGGAAGTTGGTTCATGATCTGTAGACAAACTCAATTCACAGTTATAAGCAATATCCATATCAACAGGAGAATCATAATTATCTACATCACCTTCGATTTCTTGAGTGGAACTTCTTGTTCCTGTTTTTCCAACCTCATCAGGATGAACATCCTCCAGTGTCTTTGTCAGCCATTTGGGGGGACCTTTCTGAGATGGCCCAGGCTGGTCACTTGACTGAGTTGGGATTGATTCAAGATTCAATCTCCCAATTCTGTCAATCACATCATCCAATGTATCATCCGTGGTTGTTTCTTCATGTGGGGAAGAATGTGGTTCAGGAAATGATTCCACAGTTTGATTCAATATCGGAATCCCCCCTTCAAGGTGTGGAATCACATTATCAAATTCTTGGAAAGACTTTGCATGTGTGAATCTGTCCAGGCGATCAAGTTGCCGCTCAACAACCTTGTCACTCTTGGAGGATTCAAGAAATATGACATCTCTTGCTATCACAAACTTCTTATTTTCTTCATCATAGAGACGATATCCTTTGGAGGTATTGGAGTACCCCAAGAAGATATATTTTCTACTTCTAGCACCAAGTTTGTTCCTTTGACCCTTGGGTATCAAGGCATAACAAGTGGACCCAAAGACCCTGAAATGCTTTACCGAAGGAATGTGGCCATGCCACATTTCAAAAGGAGTTTTATTTCTAATTGAACTTGAAGGACACCTATTCTTTATGTAAACAACACATAGAACTGCATCAGCCCAAAACATCAATTTTACATTCTTTAAAAATAACATGGAGCGGACCATATTTAAAATGGTTCTGTTCATTCTTTCAGCTACACCGTTCTGTTGTGGATTATATGGCACAGTGGTTTGATGTTTGATTCCATGTTGATGAAGATAATTTTCAAATTCGTTTGAAGTGTATTCTTTTCCATTATCAGTACGTAGAGAGCCAATATGTGTTTGTGCATCATTTTCAATCCATGCATGAAAATTTTTGAAAGTTTGAAAAGCATCAGACTTATTATTCAGTAAGTAAATCCAACACATTCTGGTGTAGTCATCAATAAATGTCATCATGTATTTGTTTCCATTTGCAGAAGCAATAGGCATAGGGCCACATAAATCCGAATGAACAAGTTCAAGTTTCCTATGTGCTCTTGAGTGTGAATCATGAAATGGCTGTTTGCTATGCTTTCCTAGAATACATGCATCACATTCCTTAGGTTTTCTAGGAATTGTAGGCAGTCCATCAACACGATTTTTCTTCAACAAACGAAGGCTGTCATAATTTAAGTGTCCAAATCTAGCATGCCATAAAAGACTTGATGGAAATGTACCTTCATCATGATGTGAACTAAATGCAAAGTTTTGAGCATGAGCAGATGAACCTTTCAGCTTCAAGAGTCTCCCTTCTTCTATTCCCTCCATGACAAGTGAGTGATCTGATGCTTTTCTGACCTCTGCCTTGCCATCAAACAAGTGAATCGAGTGTCCTTGCTGGCGGATTTGGACCAGGGACAGCAAGTTTCTCCTCAACTCAGGGAGGTATAGAACCTCATGTAGAATATGATCTGGAAGACCAGGCAACTTAAGCCTGACTGTGCCAAGCCCTGATGGCTTGAGTTTGGATTTATCTGCGAAATATACTGCTCCATCAACTTTGTCAATGAATTCTTCAAAAAAATCTTTTCTAAATTTCATGTGACATGTTGCTCCTGAATCTAGCAACCAATCATCTCTCCATGAAGTAAATGAAACATCAAATAGGTTTTCAGTTACTCCATTGTTACAATGTGCTAGAACATAGTGAGCGGATTCAGGTGCTTTACCTTTGTCTTTGTCATTGGTTTTACCTTTGTCTTGATTTCTGTGCTGCTCAATTTTGTTCCATGATGTTCTGCATTTGGATGCATCATGTCCATCTCTATTGCACCGTGTGCAATGAAGATTGGATTTGTCAGCTTGTCTGCCCCCCCTTTCTGTGAAGTTCCTTCTTCCTCTTCCTCTTCTGCCACCTCTTCCTCTAGATGAATCTGGAGTATGACTCTTTTCTCTATGTGCCAAGTATGCAGCCTCTTCGGAAGATGAAGGGACTGTCATCTTCCCAAAAGCTTTCTCTCTTTCTGCAAACTTTTTTTCAAGTTTATCAAAGGTGATATGCTCAAAGTTTCCACTTGCTTGCAAAGACTCAAGATAATGTGAGTAAGTCGGATATAATGCCTTAACATATGCTATGAGAGGTATGTCCATTTTTACACCAGTGTTTTCAATTTCATGCATTATAGATCTTACTTCTGAAGCTAAAGCAAGAGGATCATCATTCTTCATTTCAAGACTGAACAGCTTAACCATCAATTGAACATTTTCTAATTCTGAATGTGAGTCATAGAGTTCTTTTAGTTTCTTCAAGGCTTCAAAGGCATTTGAGAATGATGAGATATGGCGACTCACCTCTTCACTTACTGAGGCTGCAATCAAGGCATAAGCCTTGCAGTTCTTGTTTTCCCAAATGGCTAGCTCTTTGTCTGAAGTGGGCTTCTCTGGTGGATTTTCTGCTTGTCCTTCACAGATTCCTTTCCACAGCTCATTAAAAATGAGTGTGTGTTTAATCTTCCGCGACCATTCAAGATAGTTCTCTTTGCCGGAGAGAACTATCCCAACAATGGAGATGAGAGAATGCATTAGACTGCTGGAAAAAATCTTCTGAAGAGGAAACAAATTCTGCTATAAAAACTTCGAACTCTTGAAATATTTCAAATAAAGGGGCAAAAACTCTTGCTGGAAAAAAATTTCTGAGTTTAAAAACTCTTTCTGGAAACTAAATCTGCTCAGAAAACTTTTGCTGAAGACTGAATTTTAAAAAACACTCTTTGTTATAAACTGATTCTGCATAAAAAAAAATGTATTTTTTTTTTGTTTGGGGAAAAAATGTATATAAAAAGATGATATGGAATGGTGAATGGGGCGTAATTATGAATGGGGGCGGAATTATGAAAAGATGGGGCGGAATTGTGAAATGGTAGGGGGGGGGGGGCTATAATATAAAAGGAGTGGAATGGTATTCAAAAGAAGACCGCTTTATATACAATGAACAGCGCATTAATACAAGGAACAATGCATTTATAAAAGGAACAGCGCATTAATACAATGAACAACGTATATGAAAATGGAGCGCATACCATGACAACAATGAAACACAACGTTTAAATGACAGCGTTGTAATGTAATAACACGATGGTAATATGACACAGCGTTTATAACAAGCGTTTATACCACAGCGTTTTAATAACGCATATATAACACAGCGGACAGACCAAGTCAAACGGCGTTTAAAACACAGCGTTTATTGACTGCGCGTGGTATTAAATGGTGTGACTGTATCACAATACAACCAGTGATGACAGCGTGGTATATACAAGAGGCGGTGGTATTATAATGCAGAGAACTGTGTTTAAGAGTCGAGTGGAGTATGCAGGCGCTTGTGGAGGGCCGACAGGCCACGTATATGGTGAGTCGATGGATAAGAGCGCTGTTGATATATGGAGGCCGAGAGACCGGGTTGAGGAGTGTTAGAAACACTGAACGCTGTATTCAAATGTGGAGAGAGCGGACTGTGTATATATGCAGAGGAGTGGTATTATAAAAATATGGAGGTCGATATGTATGACAGCGCTGGATTATGTAGCGTTGTATGTTATTGAACGCTGGAGGGGCGAGTGAGGGGAGGGGAATGGGAATGCAGGCAGGGAGAGGAGTGAGGGAGAGGGCGTAGGGCGCAGAGGGAATGGAGGAGGGAGGTGAGGAGGGAGGTGTGAGTGAATGGAGCGTAGGGATGAATGAGGAGGCCCAAAAGGGCGTTACATAAAAAAAAATTGAACTTGAATCTGCAGAAGACAGAGATGCAGGATCATTGATCGAGGCAGCCTGGACCAGGAGTCACGCAGCCCGGCAATTGGGCAGTGAGCCGGAGCGAAATGTCACATATCTAAAAAATGTATCAAATAAAGGCTTAATGAGCAAAGAAAAACTATTAAAAATATCGACTAGCAAAGGGTAGGGAGTTACACCATGCGTGAAATGCCAAATGTAATGCCTCCGATACTCATGTCAAAAACCAGATAGTAATCCTCAAACTAGGACAACATAGATTTAAAGAATGTACATGCTTATATAGATGGGAGGTGAGGCTATTGGGATTCAGCTCCCAATGACTCTTGGCCTTCCTTATTTCCTAATAATAAATAATATACAAAAATACATATGCACACCCATCCATAGGATTAGGTGTCAACAATATTGATGGCTAGTTCTCCATCTCAGCTCTTTTTGGGTCAGATGTATTTGTAACCCCAGTTATTATCTATAATAAAAATGTTGAGATTCTTCCTATTCGATGTGTTGATAGATTGCAGTGCTTATGTGTTTTATTTTAAATGGCAATCTTCTGTTTATTAATTTAGTTATTTTATGGTAAAATGTTGGGTTAGTGTGATTTCTACAAAATTAGTAAAATATCCCATTTGGGGATATTACAATGGTATCAGAGCTTTGACCTGGCTCAGTCGTGGGATTGATTTGAAAAGCCAAGTTCGAGGGTTATTGCAGATAAATTTCGAAGAAGGGTTGTGACTGAAATTAATGAAGATATTTTCCTGAAAGTTGTGTGAAATCATCATTTAAATATTCAACAATTTCTATTTGAAATTGTTGAATCAGTTGTCCAAGAATTGTCAAAACAGAGCCGACTCCTATTTCATATCAAATTTGAATTTCCAAAAATGTTTTAAGAGGGTCCGACAGTTGAAATATTTCAAGGGCCAAATCATGTTGGGCCCATGACTTGATTATTTTTCGAGGGTCGTATCAAAGTCTAAAGGGTGGTGACTGTCATCGCAATGATTCAGAGCCAAATACCATTGTCGTGAAGGCATGAGAAGAGAGCCCCATCAGGAAGATAAATCGCATCAATCTTCGTGGCTAAGCATAGAAGGTTTTTCATTATCGGTTGTCTGACTATTTATCAAGTCAAACAAGGGGAGCCGCCACCCAAAGGCCAAAGCTGAATTGCGCAGGAGGCAAATTGCAGACAGAATGGGAATCCAAGTCGATAAATTGATGTGAACGACAAGGTTCCGTGTCGAATTGGATTATAAAGTCCCGTGATGCATAAATCTCAGTGTTGTGCGATGGAAAGCTTTCGCAGTGAGTGAAGCAATCGGTAGCGAGCTTGGAGTTCTGTTGTTGTCAAGTCACACGCAGAGAACTAGGGGCAACATTCTTCAGTATTGGGAAGCAACTTTCGTAAAAGGAAGAACACGGGAGAATAATCAGTCAACAAGAAAAGCCGAGTGCCCACTTAATTTTTCATAGTCAAGTTGTTCTGTCCACGGGTTTGATCAACTGTGGTAACTGTTTCGAAGAACAGGGCATTAGAGCAAGGACCAGCGAGTTGGCTCGTTGTGGTTAAGAAGAGGTCGCGTGTCATTACAAAGCAGAGGAGCAATGTCATCATCGGAGGATTGGACTTCACATACCGGGTGAGAGCGTCCATTGGGGAATAAATTTTATGCTCATTTGTTTGACAAACGAAGATCGAAATATCACACAGTCGATTGCAACCGCTGTTGACGGCTTGACTGCGTGTGGAGAAAAAGAAAAAAAATATTTTTGCATGAAGGACGGCTGATCCAAAATCACAATGGGCCGTTGGGTGTCAAGGGCCCATGCTGTAAATTTCACAGGGGTCATGCCTGTGAAGCCGAACCATGGTGCCTGAGTATGATGCTGGGCAGCATTGTTGGGACAGTCGCCAAATCATCCTTGTCAATGTCGTCAAACGCTATTTAAGACCGATTTTCATCTAATTTGTTGGGGAATCAATCGTGGCATCTACCTACGTCAAACTCGGGTAGGCAAAATGTTTATTTGGAGCTGCAGCAGTGGTTACTGAAGCGACTGGGTAGAGGATGCACTTCGAAGGATCGAGTTGTTGATTGTATACAGGCACAGGTGGCTGCATATGTTAAGGGTGTCAATTTCCATTGTGTTGGCGAGCCAAAGGTTCCGCATTTAATTTCTAAAGGTGTTTCCATTGTGTTGGCGAGTTCTGCCTCAAGGAAAACAAATTTTTGCAATGGCTGAGCCGCATTCTAGGCGTAGAACAGACTCTGGGTATTTCCTAGCACCTGCGATACTTTCATTTCGCATATACTAGGTTCATAAATTCTGCACACTGTTTTTTTTTTCATCTTCTATATCTTGTGGTGGCATGACTATCCCTTGTATTTATTATTGTTGAAGTTAATGGATGTAAAACCTTTATGCTCTCATTCTGGAAAAATGCATGTTACTGGTTGTTATTAATTCTTAAATCACACACAGTGAAGGGAAGTTACAACCTTATACACTTTCCCAAGTTATAAGATCAGATTTGAGTATTTCTGGGTTGAATATTTCTCATATACTACTGTTGGAACATCTCTTAATTACATGTGTAGTATTGGGAAGTTGTTGTTTCAACTCAAACAATAGAGAAATTCATCTACAGCCATAGTCATGCCAACTGTTTGACAAATCTCATCAAAGGCAGATTCCATATAACTCAGGAATTTTGTTGGGGACAAATTGTATGGTTTCAAATGATGGGTTTTTTAAAACACCTATTTAACCAACACAACAACACCCCAGTGAACCATGACACACAACCAAAAACTAAACAGAACAGCAGACCCTTTTCAAGAGGAATATATGCCATCCTTCAAAAAGAACAACCAAAAGATTTGCAGGAAGAGTTGGGAATTGGTCACAGAATTTTTGCACTTGGGACAGATTTGAAACACATGAAGATGACATGGAGAGTTCTGTCCAAACTAGATGAGTTCAGTGAACTCCTTTCCCAATAAGCCAAGCAAAAGCGAGAAAACTAATTTGGGCATTAAAACCAGCTATGCTTGCTCTTATACAACCCAAATTCTTGGAGGAACCTTGTGAGGGGGTACGACTTTCAGTTGCATCATGCCTCAGTAACATCATGAAGTTGACCACACCTATAGCTCCATACAATGATGATATTATGAGGAGGATTATGAGATTGATAGTAGAGACTTTTCAGGACTTGGACAACAGCGCAGGCTCTACCTTCGGGAAGACGCTTGAGATTTTAGGGAGTATGGCCACATTCGAGACATATGTCATCATGTTTGACCTTGAGTGTGATGATTTGATTATGCAAATGTTCCAATGCTTCTTCAGCATTAGGAGACATCATCTTGAAACCGTCATAGCACACATGCAGTCCATCACGTCGTCATGTATGAGAGACCATGAGACCATTTGCCGAGAGTTGCACACCAGGTTGTTGAGCATTTGGAGGAGAGAGTCGTTGGTCTCACCTGCTGCTTATGAGTTAGCCCAAGGGTTGGTTGAGCAAAATATTGGGCTATTCAGGAGACAGTTGACCAGGGAGGAGTTGCTCCAATTTGGTGGATCTGGCACCAGAAATGAGCTGAGGAGGAAGGGACTTTGCTTCATCTACAAAGAACCTTGGGGGCCTGATCACTCAAGCTTGAGTGATTCAGATGATGTGGCGGCGGTGGGACAGAAGGGCATTCCTTTTGTATGCCAGGGTGAGGACTCTTCTTCAAATGAGTCCATGGGATCAAATGAGGATGCTTCTAGGGAACGAGAGCAGTCATGCGGAGTTGATGGCAGTAGGCTGAAGCTGCATTCCAGTGTGCAGGGTGAGCAGTCAGGGGACTCTACGGGAGATACTCTGGGTGATGAATCACTTGTGACGATTCAGCCAGAGCAGCATATGGTGGACCCTGAGTCAGCAGAGGAGGATACTATGCACATCATGCATGATAGTCCTTTGGGGGAGAGCCAGACGGAGGCTCACATTGAGTCTATGATGGATATGCAACTAACCTTGGGGTCAGCCATTGAGGAAGAGTAGTTAGATGCACAGACACCGAGTATGGTGACAACAGTTGCAGATCCATATCCACTGGAGATGTTGGAGGTTGAGGGGATAGTTCTCTAGGGGGCTAGTGGATAGCAGGAGCATTACATTCCCGATCAGGAGAGGGAGGAGCTATTGGAGATGGTGGAGCATCCATCTTTGGGTCGACACTTCGATGAGGTGCAAATAGATGCACATGTAGTCAGCAGAGTTTCCGTACTTTCAGGGAGTAGCACTCTCCAGGAGTACATTAATGGGGCTTGCAGCATATCTTGCCCACTTTGGCCCATTATAGAGAGAGGGGTCTTCTTCTACAGGCAGATCTCGTCAGCAGATAGGACAGAGCAACGTGAGTTGATAATGGGCTAGCAACAACACTCCAGGCGTGTTCCGTGTGCAATCGTCGCTACATTGGATCATTCTTCCAGGACAGATTGGCGGGAGATCATGAATTGGTACCCTCTCGATGGTACGATCTTCTTCGTAGGGAGCGCAGCGAAGCAGGGGCCCTTAGACATGGCAAATGCTACAAATTCCAGCTGGTAGTGGGGCACAGGTCGTCATCTCTTCAGCACTCCATCCCGATTTCAGGAGAGCAGGATCAACATGGGATTGAGTCAGGACTTGGATTGGAGAGAGGTGATGAGTTAGTACGCAGTTGGTGGGGCAGCTTATACAGTTAGAGGTACAACACAGCAGGAGCCAAGGAACATTGATTCTTGTTGGCAGACTTCACTTCATGGGACAACATCTATAGCCAGAGGCAGTGCGCAGTCCGAGCCGTGGGACTTGGGTGATGATTAGCCAAGGTGGCATTAGAATCCGGGAGGATTGTTTGTTGACAAGTACAGTGAGAGATTAGTTTGGGATCCCAACATTGAGGGGTCTATTCCGAGTGGCTTGACACAGGTGCATAGCAGCACCCAAGGGTTTGTATGGGATCTGAGCATTGGGTCTTAGTTGCATCAGGCCAGCAAGGTGGCCCACATATTTGGATTTCTTGAGGGCAAGCAAACTTGGGGCGGAAGGTCTATAATATTCCCTTTTTTGGTATCACCTATGACAAGGCTAGGATGGACTTCCAAAGTTAGGAGCAGACCAGTGCCATCAGCAGGCCCAGGGGCTTTTTGGAGGAGCTTTGAGGATTTTCTATG
Organism: Pinus albicaulis; assembly: GCA_034641835.2. Lineage (NCBI taxonomy): Eukaryota > Viridiplantae > Streptophyta > Pinopsida > Pinales > Pinaceae > Pinus > Pinus albicaulis. Next base: position 933,640,636 of record CM076570.1, on the reverse strand, counting down.
CGGTCAGGTGGCATTCGCTTGATATATTCCATCATCCAAGAAGTTTGGCTTTCGTTCCAATGCATTCCGACAACTTTCAGAAAATTGAGTTATTTGTGGGCTTAACTCAGCTGATTACGCTCAAGGTGGCATTCCAAGAGGAATACATGATAGAACACCTTAATGTAATAGCTCACTAGAACCGGGACGAGGATACCTCCATGATGGGATGGTTGGACATGAGTTTTAGTGACCGGAGGAGACATGGTAGCCGATTTACTCTTTTCTGCATTAAAAAGGAATATTTTAATAAGAGGGAAAAGTGCTCCATGAATAAAATAATAATAAAATAAGGCTCTAGAAGGATCCAGGAGATCTTTTAAAAAAAGGGAGGAGGCCATTGAGGGATATCTTTGGAGTAGATCATTTTCTTATGTATGAGAGGTTTGAGAACGTGGTTCTCTACTTCAACCGTAGCCCTAGGATGGAAACCCTTGGGTGATTTGTTGAGTGTTGGACAGAAACCCAACTCTCTGAGGATACTTCATTCAGAAGTTTCACAGAGCTTCAGAGATATTGGAGTGAGGATCATTCAGATCTTCAACAGGTGCTTTAGTGGTAGCTGTTGCCGGAGGGAGAGTGCAGCAGTTCAGTTTTGGAGGCCAGCACAGTGCAGTAGTTCATATTGATGGCCAGTTCTCCATCTCAGCTCTTTTTGGGTTAGATGTATTTGTAACCCCAATTATTATCTATAATAAAAATGTTGAGATTCTTCCCATTTGATGTGTTGATAGATTGTAGTGCTTATGTGTTTTATTTTACATGGCAATCTTCTGTTTATTAATTTAGTAATTTTATGTTAAAATGCTACGTTAGTGTGATTTCTACAAAATTAGTAAAATATCCCATTTGGGGATATTACAAAAGCAATCCACACTTGAGAAGATGCAATTATACAAAGCAACGAAGGTTCTCTCCTGTAACTCCGTGTTTGTTCAACAATAGGAACCCCACATCAAAAGCCTCGAAGTTGAGAGAAGAGGAGGTTAATCTAGTGGCTCGGGTTGTTTTGTTTCGACTCTTTTTGTTTTTTCCTTTTAGTATATTTTTATATAATTTTTTTATGTATATATATATATATAAACTTTTGTTTTTTTCCTTATACATATATATATATATATATATATATATATATATATATATATATATATTTTTTTTTTTAATTTGAATTATTTTCTTTCTTTCTTTCTTTTTTATCAAATGGCCAATGGCTCGACGTTAACCTGGAGAACCTCGGGTTATTGGAGCTTCTTCTTTCTTTCTTTCTTTCTTTTTTTTTTAATAGTCAAACCGTCAAAGCCCTACTAGCGAAAATGGAGAAACTCCAAAACTTATAGTGAAACACTTCAACGACAACAACATTGACGAATTTGACGGTCAAGGACCCGAATTGGAGAGTGTAGCTCTGTGCAGCAGTCAGTGGCCAGAGGATCGAGCTGATCTGATACCAATGTAACGAACAAGGTTCGAATACTCAAAGTAATGCTTTGATACCAATGTAACGACCGCTAGTCGTATATACGCGACAGAAATATTAAAATACTTCGTAAACAAAGACTTCCATCGTAGGATAGAAATTGTAAATTATATATTGTATAAAATAATTGTAGATAGGATGATTACAAATGAGAATGAAGGCATGCTTATATACCCTAGGCAAGTGACCTTTTACAAATGGCTATGTCTCTAAGACATGCCTCTTCATCACTAACTAACTAATGATTAGTGAATAACTTATTACTTAATATTACATTCATTTTTATATTTATTATTATTTTATTATGAATTATATTCATAACATTTTGATTCCCAAATTTGATTATCTCAAAGGCATTTTATGTATCTTGCAATATCTAATGCTAACAATCTTTTGTTTGCATTTCAGGGCTACTTTGCTTTCAATTTTTTAGAGTACTACATTTTACTTCTTAAGCAAATATATAAAACTTTCAAATGTTGAGCAAATTATGTATAAGGCATTGGTTTGTGTTTTTGTCATGTTAATGATTGTCATTATTATTTCAAGTTTCTCACATCATATTTTGCTCATAAATCCTTAAAAGTAACCCATTTTCACTATAACACTCTCCTAGAACCTCACATCCTTTTAACTTAGTTCCTTCACTTTAGGGACCACCCCCCTTAACTGACCTGGGAAAGAGCTAAAACAAAGAGAGTCAAGATCAATGTGACAACCCCTTCTTTGAAATCCCTGCCACCAACCACACCTTGTGGGGTTGAAGGCTTTTTCCACTGACTTGTAGGTAGGTGTAGGCAACAAGGAGTGATAACATTTTTGGTGCCATTGTCGGGGACAAGTCTTTTTATACCTGGGAAATCGACTAACTTTTGCTTTTGGCATATTTCAATTTTTAGATTTAGATTTTTGCTCAAGTGGCGACTCCACTTAATCCTAATTTTGCAGGAGTCTCTACTAGGAGAAACTCAAGTGGTTTAGTTAGCCCCTCTCCTGATCTTGAAAGGGTTTTTAGAGAGAGGTTAAATATACTTTCTCGTAATAGAGCTCTTGCTAGTCTTAGGCAAGAGACTATTTCTGACATTCGTTCGCTATTTCAGGAACAAGTTGAGCCTAACATCATGAATGATCTTCTTGCTCCTTGTAACTTTACTAACAGTAATGGCTATCCTCACAATAACCCTAACAAGGCTATTGAAAGGTTGCCTTCTTTTCACGGTAACAATGCCATTAGCGTTGCATCACATGTGAAGAACTTTAATGTTTACATCTTTAAGTGGTGTAACGTTGCTAGCTATGAGGATGTAAAGATGAGGCTTTTTGTTCTCTCTCTAAGAGGATGCTCTTGATTGATTCACTGAGCAACCTGCTAACTCGTATGATTCTTTACAAGCAATTGTTAATGCTTTCATAGGAAAGTATGGAGAAAGAAGAGAGAATAGTCATTTGATCAGTGCCATTAGCACCATAAAGAAGAATGAGAATGAAACCATGGAGGAGTTTAACAAAAGATTCAATGAATTGGTTAAAAGCATGCCTGCAACTGTTAAACCTCCGAATGAATTTCTCTTATGCTCATATTTAGATGCTTTTGGTGTGGATACTGCTTATGAGTTGAGGAGGAAAGAACCTACAACTTTGGGTATAGCTCAGACGGAAGCCTTGAAAATGGAGAGGGCTAGAAAGCAATCAGGAAAATCTGAGATTCTTGGTTACACTGGAGGGCCATCGAAATCGAATGATTCCAAAGGCAAGGCCAAGGAAGAGACTACCCATGATCCTATTAAGGAGTTAACCCAACTCATCAAGACTATGCAAGCAAATCACACGAATCAAATGAATGCTATCCAAAATCGGTTGATGGCCATGGAAAGGAATCAAGCAGAGAGATTCCCAATTCGAGGAAATGATAGATGGCAGAAAAGGGGTCCCCCTAATGAACATAGGCCACCAAATCCACTTGAGTCTACTAACTTAGTCGATGGTTCAATGCCTTATTGTATACCATGTGATGACCTACATGATGAACGCACTTTCCCTTATGCAAAAAGGATCTTAGATGGAGAAATAGTTGGAAAAAGTGAACAAATCAAGGTAGTTGGAAAAGAGCATCATTTGTCCTTGGAAAATTGGATGGGATTTATGAAGAATAGCCAAAATATAAGTCAGAAGTCTCCATCCTCCTATAGTGTGAATAATTTTGAAGAATTTGATAGGATCACCGAGTTGTATAGAGAGAAGCCTTCATCGAATCAGATTATAGAGATAGCCAAAGATAAAGAAAGGGCAAGAAGTAAGGGAAGAAATCAAAATGCCCATAAGACATTCACTCCACCTACATCTAAATTAAATATTGATTTGGGAGGATGGATAAATAATGCAAAGATTTTGATACCTGTGACTGAAATCATGAAGATTCCCTCCCAAAGATATAAGTTGTTGAAAGCCATTGATGCCCGTAATGGAAAAGAAATGTGGAATTTTTCTAAAGATAGATATGAGGATGCCCCTATCACTTTGCAAAGCAGTGATATGTGTAGAGATAACAAAGACCATCAACCATTTTTTATCACTATGTTGGTCAATGGAATGATTTTGCACAATTGTATGTTTGATTTTGGGGCATCATCGTGTGTCATGACTAAGAAAGTCATGAATCAAATAAAACTGAGGATTTCTAGACCTTACCACAACATTTGTGCTATGGATTCGAAAATTATTGAAGTTCGTGGTTTGATTACCACAACATTTGTGCTATGGATTTGAAAATTAATGAAGTTTGTGGTTTGATAAAGGATCTTCAAGTCCACTTGGCAGTTCACCCTGATATTATGATCACCATGCATATTGTGGTGATTGATGTGCTTGCTGCATGGGGGATGTTATTGTCTAGAAAGTGGGGCGCTGATATAGGGGGTAGTTTGCAAATGGATTTAAGTTATGCTACCATCCCTAATAGTGAGGGCATCATGGTTAGGTTGGATAGGGAATGGGAGAGAAATTTTCACGTGGAAAATCCCAAGGAGCCTCATAATGAAATTGTGTATGAATCTAATGACTTGGGAAACTATGCTATCTTGGCTAATTCTATTGCTCCTTTGAGAAGGAGGTGGAAAGTAAGAAGGATTGGGTGTGGCACATGAATTTTGATGGTGCACATTCAAGGTTTGCTAAGCGTGCTGGAATTTTCCTTACCTCCCCACTTGGTCATATATTCAAGTTTGCCTTTAGGTTGGAATTTGATGCAACTAACAATGTAGTGGAGTATGAAGCTTTATTGTTAGGTCTAGAGTTGGCAAAGGACTTGAACATTAAGATGCTTAGTATCAAGGGGGATTCTGATCTAGTCATTCTTCAAAAAAATTATCAATTTGCATGTAAAAATGATAGATTAAATAAGTATCGAAATGTTGTTTGGGATAACATGGAATATTTTGACGCATTAGATCTTCAAGCAATTCCGAGAGAAGGAAATAAACAAGTTGATGAGTTGGTTGTTGTTGCATCTACCTTACATCTTGGAGAGAACTTGATGGATGATAAGATCAAGATGGAGGTTATTTTTAAACCATCGGTTCCTGATAATGTTGAGCATTGGCAAATATTTAATGAAGAAAGCCAAGTGATTCGTTTTTTATGGAAGAATTCTTTGGTTTCAAGGTTGGCCACAAGGAAGAAGCTTGCAATTATGAGGAGTGTAATGTTGTGTCAAATCCCACTCCTAGGGACCGTGTAGCCATGGAACAGATGTTTGACAGACATGATGCTGTAAAACTAAAAGAGGATAAGAAAATTGACCCAGGGGAATTTATTGAAGTAAACATTGGTACCCCTCATGACCCAAAGATTATCAAAATAGGGAGGGGCACCACCGAGGAGGAAAGGAAAAAATTAATAAATTTGTAGAAATTTCCTGTTTTCCAACCCCGGTTTCAGTATCACTTATTTCTCCTTTTGGTTAAATGCCCTTTCCCATATCCTTACATTCAACACTCAGAAAAAATAATTTTTATTTGCTGAAACAGAAATCACTTTGCTGAAACACAAGTTACTTTGCTAAAACACAAATTACTTTGCTGAAACACAAGTTACTTCGCTGAAACACAAATTACTTTGCTGAAACACAAATTCTGGAAAACTTTTACAGAATGCTGAAACTAACTGTACGGCTGCTGTACGGATTTCCAGAAATCTGTACCACCAAGCAGCAGTCTCTCTCCTCGATATTCGTGCCCAGAATCTGCCCAGAATTAAATGCTGAAGCTACTGTACGGTTCTCCTTGAAAACTGTGCCTCTCTCCCTCGAAAAATGTGCCCAACACTTGCTGTACGGATTTCTGCCTTGGAAACCGTGCCTCCTTGCCACGTCGTACGGATTTTGTCAAGTTCCCATCACCGCCATCTTTCTCCCCTTCTCGCTCGTAAATCTCCCTTGCTCTCTTGCTCTCCTTCTCTCAATCTGCTCATGAAAGAATGAATGATCTTTTCCTCCTTTTCCTCCTTTAACCTAACCCTAAGTGACTTTTGGGGAATCCCTAAATCCAATGGCTGAAATAGATTGAGATCTAGGGATGAGATTAAATGTTCATTTAAATCTCACTTTCTATTTTTTAATTCACCCCACTTTAATAAAGACCCACTTAGTCATTTATTTCCAAAGTCACTTTTCCTTTCTAATTTTACATTGACTTTATTAAAGTCACTTTAAAATTAGACTTTAGTAACTTTATCACTTAAAGTCACTTTTAAATTAGATTTGACTTTATAAATTTATAAAGTCACTTTAGTAACTTTATCACTTAAAGTCACTTTAAAATTAGATTTGACTTTATAAAAATTATAAAGTCACTTTAGGAGAAAAATTAAATTCTTTTGGACACTTTTCCCTAGGCCAAAGATCAAAGCCTTAGGGAACCACCTGTCCTCCGGTACCAAATTTCAACACTCCCTCTAACCGAGGAAGGTGTTCCTCACCACACCCATCTTGTCTCTGAAGTAGACATGCTTGCCCCGTGGTAAGGCTTTGGTAAGAATATCTGCAACCTGCTCATCAGTGGGAATATACTCAAGCTTCACAGCTCCTTTCCGAACATAGTCTCTGATGAAATGATATTTGATCCCGATATGCTTTGACCTGTCATGAAATACTGGATTCTCCGTGAGTTTAATGCAACTCTGATTATCACAGTAAATCACTGAAGGTCTCAACGGCTGACAAAATAAGCCAAACAACATCTTGCGAAGCCAGATGGCCTCACAACTAGCTAGACTGGCTGCCATATACTCTGCTTCCGCTGAACTCAATGCTACTGACTGCTGCTTCCGGCTGAACCATGACACCACTGCCGAACCCAACCCGAAACAGCACCCTGAAGTGCTCTTCCTATCAGAAGCACAACCTGCCCAATCAGAATCAGTGTAACCTGACAATCTCACTCCATCCCCCTGCCTGTAGTCCAGACCATAATCCACTGTCCCCTGCAAGTATCGCAAAATGTGTTTTGCAGCCACCCAGTGAACCTTCCTAGGCTCACACATAAACTGACTCATCGTGTTGACTGCAAAACAAATATTTGTTCTAGTGTTGACCAAATACATCAAGGAACCAATCAGCTGCCTGTACAATGTGGGATCCACCAACTCGGAATCCGAAGCATGAAGCTTCTTCCAATTGGTGATCATCGGTGTCGACATGGGTCTACAATCCTCCATGTGGAATCTGCCAAGGATGTCCACAATATACTTCCCCTGTCCCAGGAGAAATGCCCCTCCTCCTGCCACACCTCCAAACCCAAAAAGTAATGCATCAAGCCGATGTCCTTCATCTCAAACTCCGCCGCAAGATCTCTCTTGCAGTGCTCTATGAGTCTCTCTGCACCTATAATGACTAAGTCATCCACATACAGCACCAGAATGAGAGGCTCCTCACCTATCACAATATAGTAAAGGTTTGGATCTGCCTCACTCCTTGTGAAACCCATCTTCTGCAAGTAAGTATCTATCCTGGAGTACCAAGCTCTGGGAGCTTGCTTCAGGCCATAAAGGGCCTTCTTCAGTCTGCACACATGGGACTCCTTCCCATGCACCTCAAAGCCCTGTGGCTGCTCAATGTACACCTCCTCCTGTATGAAGCCATTGAGAAATACGGTCTTCACATCCATCTGGTGGATCTTCCAACCCATCTCTGCTGCTATCGATATAATGGAGCGAATCGAAGTATATCGAGCCACGGGAGCGAAGGTCTCCTCATAATCAACTCCCTCTACCTGGGAGAACCCTCTAGCCACAAACCTTGCTTTGAATTTCTCAATGCTGCCATCTGCAGCATGCTTTACCTTGTAAAGCCATCTGGAAGTAACCACGGATTTGCCCTCGGGCCTCGGCACCACCTCCCAAACATCATTCTTCATGATAGAAGAATACTCCTCCTGCATGGCCTCTCTCCAGACCTGCTGGCTAGCTGCCTCCTCATAGCTAGAAGGCTCAGAGTCAAGGATGCTGGTAGCCATTGCCATATAGCTACAAAACCTCTCGGGTGGTCTGCTCTCTCTGACCGGCCTCTTAGGCTCAGCAACAGATGTGGCATCTCTCAAGGTGTCCTGAAGCCACTTGGGCTTCCTCTTCCCTGAGCACACTTCTCCCGCCGGAGAATAAAACTCCTCCTCCTCAACATCGGGAGCCTGAACTCCTGACTGTCTGTCTGCTGTCCTCCTGCCTGCACCTGAACCTGTAGATGCTGAGGTACCGTGTGAACTGTCCATCAGTGGACTCCCCAGTGAACTGCTCTATGGACTGCTCTGCATGCTGCCCGTAGCACCACCTCTCTGACTCGGTGAGCCACTCCCCACTAACGGACCTGACATCGTCATAGATGTACCTCCGGATCCTCCTGATCCCTGCCCACTGGATCCCTGTGACTGACTCAACTGCTGCTGAGGGTCTGGCTGATCCAGATACTCTAACTCCCGTGACCTCCTAAAGGCCTTGTCCTCCTCGAACTTCACATCCCGCCTGACAACAACTTTCCTCTGTGCAGGAATGTAAATCCGAAAGGCCTTTGAGGTCTCACTGTAGCCCACGAAGATACCCTTCTCTGCGGTGGGCTCTAGTTTGGTCCTCTTCTCCTTGGGTATGTAGGAGTATGTAATGCACCCAAAGATACGAAGATGACCAATATCAGGCTTCTTCCCAGAAAAAGCCTCCTCCGGAGTGATGTGCCCCAAGGCACGATGCAGACTCCTGTTCTGCAAATAAACAGCTGTGTTGCAGGCCTCTGCCCACAAAAACAATGGCAACCCCTGATCATGTAACATGGCTTTGGCAGCCCCTTCGATGGATCTGTTCTTCCTCTCCGCAACCCCGTTCTGCTGGGGGTTGTAAGGAACAGTGAGCTCCCTCCTAATGCTTGCCTCCGCACAATAGTCAACAAACTCTCCAAGGGTGTACTCTCCTCCATTGTCCGACCTCAGGGACTTGATCTTCCGACCTGTCTGTGTCTCCACAAGAGCTCTGAACTCCTGAAACCGCTTGAAGACCTCACTCTTGGTCTTGAAGAAATAAATCCAGGTCCTCCTGGAGTGATCATCAATGAATAACACATAGTACTCATATCCACTCAAGGAAACATGAGACATCCGACCGCTCACATCGGAATGAATCAAATCAAGTATCCCAGTCGCTCTGCTGTCACTGCTGGGAAAAGAGGATTTGGCAAACTTGCCCATCGCACATCCTCTGCAAGTATCAAAGTGATCAGTACTGAAATCTGGCACACCTGTAGTGATCTCCCGCAAAGTCCTCAAGGCACCATGATACATGTGCCCCATCCTGCGGTGCCAAATCTCACACAGCTCAGAACTGCTAGCTCTGCTGTCGGTACTACTGCTCAATGCCAAAAGGGACTGAAATGCAAACTTGTACACCTTTGCATGGCGTACACCTATCACTCTAGCTGAATCAGCTGGAGTGCCCCTGGGATACATCAACACTTGTCCTCCCCTGAACAATACCTCATATCCTCTATCCTCCAAAGCTGAGACGGATATGAGGTTCTTCCTCATCCCTGGCACATAAAGAACATCTGACACCTTCAAGGGAGGTTTGGACTCCCTCTGAAATGTCAATGTTCCCACACCAACTGCTCTAACAACCCTGTCATCACCGAGTACTACCTCTACATCAGTGCCACTCTCTGAAGGCTCTGAGAAGTACTCACGGACTCCTATCATGTGACGTGAAGAAGCCCCACTGTCCACATACCAGATACCCGAAGATGCTCCGCTAATCGAGGGAAATGCATGCTCCCTCTGAACCTGTGTGGCAGGTAATCCTGCACTAGAAGACTCACACGCAATGAACCCAAACTCCCGGTCAAAGCGATCTGCAAAGTCCTCAACCTCTGTTGAAGCTGCCATACTCTGGTTCTTCCCCTTCTTCTTCTTCTTCTCCGGACACACAACTGCATAGTGTCCCATCTTCTGACAATTCCAACACTTCACTTTGGAATAGTCCTTCTGTGAGTTATCCTGTTTACCTTTACCTTTGCCTTTGCCCCCACCATTGCTTGTGGAAGCCTGCTTCTTTCCTTTGCCTTTCTTGCGTCCTGCCAACAGTGCTACATCCTCATCCTGCTCAACTGGCTTGGCTGCCCCAAGCTGACCTTTCCTGATCTCTGTCTGAATGCAATCATCCCAAAACCTCTCCCATGTGGAAAGGGTCTCACGTGCACAAACCCCATCAGCAAAGTTCATCCATGAACTGGGGAGGCCATTCACTGCAATCCGCACCAACTCAGTGGGTGGAATGACCTCTCCAATCGTTGCCAACTCATCTCTCACATTAGTAATCTTTGTGAGATATCCAGCTGCACTATCAGTCTTACCCATCTTAATGTTCTTCAGCTTCTCCTTCAGGACCATTTTCCGGTTTTCATTGGTACTCTGGTAGAGGTTGGTCAATGTTGTCCACATCTCATGAGCATTTCTCTTTCCTCTCACATGAGGAATGCAATGGTCTTTGATTCCACCTAGAATCAGTCTCTTACCCTTGTTGTTCTTTTTATTATATTCTGCCAACTGAGTAGCATCAATAGGCACATTTACAGGGTTTTGTGCGGTATGCACCATTATGTCCCAGACTTCCGCCTCCTCAAAGATACTCTGCATTCTCTCCTTCCAAACACTGTAATTGGTATGCCCATCCAACCTATCCTCCACCCTCAGTCCCAAAGACATCCTGTTGTCCTAAAACTGAAAAATAGCACTGCTGTAGTAAAGATAAAACTGTTGTTTGTGAAAAATCAGCTTGCTGGAATTTTCTGAGTGAAAAATCAGCAGGCTGCAATTTTCCTCCTTGCTGTCCCAAACTGCTCTTCAGCACTAAAGCTCTGATACCATGTAGAAATTTCATGTTTTCCAACCCCGGTTTCAGTATCACTTATTTCTCCTTTTGGTTAAATGCCCTTTCCCATATCCTTACATTCAACACTCAGAAAAAATAATTTTTATTTGCTGAAACAGAAATCACTTTGTTGAAACACAAGTTACTTTGCTGAAACACAAATTACTTTGTTGAAACACAAGTTACTTTGCTGAAACACAAATTCTGGAAAACTTTTACAGAATGTTGAAACTAACTGTACGGCTACTGTACGGATTTCCAGAAATCTGTACCACCAAGCAGCAGTCTCTCTCCTCGATATTCGTGCCCAGAATCTGCCCAGAATTAAATGCTGAAGCTGATGTACGATTCTCCTTAAAAACTGTGCCTCTCTCCCTCGAAAAATGTGCCCAACACTTGTTGTACGGATTTCTGCCTTGGAAACCGTGCCTCCTTGCTGTTGTACGGATTTCGCTGAAGTCTCTATCAGCTGCCCTCTTTCTCCTCTCTGCTCAGAAATCTCCCTTGCTCTCTTGCTCTCCTTCTCTCAATCTGCTCATGAAAGAATGAATGATCTTTTCCTCCTTTTCCTCCTTTAACCTAACCCTAAGTGACTTTTGGGGAATCCCTAAATCCAATGGCTGAAATAGATTGAGATCTAGGGCTGAAATTAAATGCTCATTTAAATCTCACTTTCTATTTTTTAATTCACCCCACTTTAATAAAGACCCACTTAGTCATTTATTTCCAAAGTCACTTTTCCTTTCTAATTTCACATTGACTTTATTAAAGTCACTTTAAAATTAGACTTTAGTAACTTTATCACTTAAAGTCACTTTTAAATTAGATTTGACTTTATAACTTTATAAGGTCACTTTAGTAACTTTATCACTTAAAGTCACTTTTAAATTAGATTTGACTTTATAACTTTATAAAGTCACTTTAGGAGAAAAATTAAATTCTTTTGGACACTTTTCCCTAGGCCAAAGATCAAAGCCTTAGGGAACTACCTGTCCTCCGGTACCAAATTTCAACAAAATTTACTTCTAGAATATAGGGATGTTTTGGCCTTTTCATATGAGGAGTTAAAAGGTTATAGGGAGGATGTTATGGAACATACTATCCCCCTTAAGGATGAAAATGCCAAACCCATTAGGCAAAAATTTAGGCAAATAAATTTAGCCCCCTTGGTGCAAAAGGAGTTGCAAAAGATGCTTCAGGCTGGAATTTTAGCTCACACTAGGCATTCCACATGGTGCTCAAACTTGGTTATTGTGACAAAGAAGAATGGATCAATCAGGCTATGTGTAGATTTTCGAAATCTTAATTTAGCTTGTAAAAAGGATAATTACCCTTTCACCAATATGGAAACATTGTTGCAAAGGGTAACAGGATCTGGAATGATGTCCTTATTAGAGTGATTTTCAGGAAATAACCAAGTCATGGTGAAGAAGGAAGACAAGCATAAGACAACATTCACCACACCATGGGGTACTTTTGAATATTTGAGGATGCCTTTTGGATTAACAAATGTTGGAGCAACTTTTCTAAGGGCTATGGACTATGCATTTAAGGTTCTAATTGGGAAATTCATTGAGATTTATCAAGATGACTTAACTGTCTTTTCAAAAAATGGAATTTCTCATATCGGCCATTTAAGGCAGATGTTTGACAGGTGCAGAGAGTATGGGATATCCTTAAATCCTACTAAATCTATTTTTGAGTGACTGAAGGGAAGTTGCTTAGTCACATCATCTCGAAGGATGGGATCAAGATTGACCCTGAGAGAGTTGAGGCAATTCAGAAGATTCCTTTGCCTCACTATATTAAAACCTTTCAATCCTTCTTAGGAAAGATCAATTTCCTTATGAGGTTCATTCCAAATTATGTTGAGATTGCTAAACTGTCAATTTTGGGCAACTAGATCCAAACTCCATGTTGTGATGCTCATATGACGATGCCAATATTTTTATTGGATTCCTCTTTCAGAGAGGTGCAAGATCGATCTAAAGATCATCTTGATTGGTTGAGCAGAACATGTATTTTGAATTTATTCCACATGTGCAAGGTCAACCTGATTTATCCCACATGCATAAGAGATGTGTTACACACCCCCATAGATGACTATATATTGGAGAGACTTGGAGTTCATTACACATGCATTTTGTGGACACATTCTCTTCTTTCTTGGATGGTGTTGGAGCAGCGTTCTTGATTATGTGTTTAGGGCTTCTTGGTGTAGCATCTTGATGGAGCATTTTTATGAGCAGTCTTGGGGTTGTGTGACACATGTGAGAGGTTGACTTTATGAAGACTTTGTTGGTTGAAGCATCTTGTTGATCGTCGCAACGTCACCACTTTGTTTTTGGCTTGTCTTCTATTGATCTATTGGTATGTTCTATCTGCGTCTTACTTTCATGTGATTGCCCTAGAAGTCTAAAGTAAATTTGCATCTAGCATAGAACATCTTCAAAAATTTACATGGTATTAGAGCTAGGAGAAGACAACGCCCAACTTATGTCAAGAATCTAGGGCAGCGAGATGAGGGTTGTTCTAAGGGAAAATAAGGGTGTCGTTAGCCACAGCTAGGCTGTGTGGTAGGCCGTAGGCCATACCACCACAACAAGTGATAGCGTGAAGATTGAAGGACAACGCATGCATTTTAAGTGCTGGAGGTGACAGCGTAAGGGCAGCGTATGCATGGAGGACCTCTCCTTAGTTGGACCGCAGCCGATAGAGGCTAGTGTGTTGAACTATGTGGAGAGAGCAGCATGTCATGCCCTAACCAGAGCTATCACAAACACCATTTCAACACGTTTTTTTTCTATGTCTAAAGGTCATTTTAAGGTCTGAACTGTTGTGAACAGGAGGAAGATACCTAGCCGCAGCAAGACAAGACAGGGTAAGGCCCTAGCCGCAGCGAGGAAAGCCAAGACCACGTGATTTTGAGAACCGATCCACTGTGAACGGAGACCAAGCACCTCACCTCCGAAAGCGACTAGTGCAATTTGCAAAGGAACAACAACCAAAATTGCAGGTGTCTGTTGAAGAACAGCGAGGGATCAAGCATCGAATTCCGATGAAGGTTTTGTTCACTGCAGCGGCCCTCGCGGATTCTTCGACCACAGTTTACTCCGTCGAGTAGGACCTAGCAAGCATATCAAGCTTCGATCCTCATTTTTTCAATTTCCCACAAACGATAATAGCATCAAGCATGAGCCCGTTGCATTCAATCCCTTGATCGCAGAAACCGAACACCGCTGGGATGACACAGAATAGAGGAGCACGCATTATCTCGTGCAGTGGGAGCATAAGCTGGCTCCTGCAGCCGAGTCTCAGCCAGAATGGGATGAACGCGGAAGTCAATTCGCTTCAATGTCTCCTACAGGTAAAATACCTTGTTTCCCAAATTGGATGTCAATCTTGCCGACAAGTTTATGAAGCATGACTTGAAAGATTGAAAACTCTTTTGGAAGCATGGAGCTCAACAGCAATATGACTGAAGGCCAACAAAACGATTTTCTGCGGGACTTGGCGGAGTTGAAGAAGCGTACATTACGCATCTCACTTTTCTGCACGCAGACGTTGAAGATATCCTTGCTTGATATCTAAGTCTAATTCTCACCGCAAATCTTCGTCAGACTTGCGCACAGATGGCGCTTATTTGTGCCCGAGAGATTCTATGTACTATCTGAGGACCGAAGGTGTTATGCTTCAAAAATTGGAGAAGGCCTCGAGTTCGATTCACAGTCGTTGAGATTTCGACAGAACTTGGATTTCTTTCTCTAGCTGTGTGAGGAGAATGAGAGAGATATTGCATTATCCAGGACAGGCAATATGGAAATCAGATTAGAACCAAGTTCTGGGAAGTGATATGTGACAAACATGGGATTGATACCACGGGGACTTCGATCTGCAGCTGGAAAGGATCAATATGTATTACAATGAGGCCAGCGGCAGGCGCTACATGCCTTGGGCAGTGTTGATGGATCTCGAACCAGGGACCATGGATAGCGTTCGATCAGGTCCCTATGATCAGATCTTTAATCCAGATATCTTCGTCTTTGGGCCGACAGGCACCGGGAATAACTGGGCCAAAGGGCGTTAGACTAAGGGAGCATAACTCATTGACCCCATTCTTGATGTCAAATGGGTGCATTGGAGACTTGTATTAATTAAGTCTGAAATCCATGGCATTTCCTTATGGATCATATAAACATTATAGTGATGCATTATAGTAAGTATGCAGTATTGACAGTGGTATGTGGATAGTATGATAATATTGGTAGTGAGATAGTAGTGGTAATGGTGCAACATTAGGTGAAAGCCTTCGCAGCTGGAAGTGAAAATTGAAAGTGTTGTTGGAATTGGGAACCTTGGACAGATTGATGCATCTGGAAATATGGAAGGTGTGCAAGATGAAAACAGTAATAGAGGACTAGCCCAACCAGGTATTGTTTGTTGAATAGGACTAAGTGATTTAAGTGACCTTGTGGAGAAAAGAAATCACTGTGTTAAAAATCCTTATCTGAGTCCTGTGATCAGTAACGTTGAAGCGACATAATTATTATGAGAAGGCAGACTTGTTGAACTAATTGCTTTGGAAATCTACTGTAAGAAGGCAGATGTATTGACAGAAAAAGAAGAGGTCGATGAGCCTTAGAACAGTAACATATGGCAGAATCTATATGATTTTGATCTGTGGCATCTCTAGTGGCATATGGAAAATATATATCTAATACTGTATGGCAGTATGGCAATGATGAATATGATAATATCATGGCAACACTGCAATCAATGATATGACCTTATATGATACCTGTCAAGATGTATGACAGAAGTATGACAGTATATGGCTATGATACTTGTATCCATAAAATAAATCATTAAGGCGTATGTCAGGGTCATGCTGAAGGAAAGCATACAAGGGGATTTTCTTCATTCCTCAAGTATCACAAAGTCATCTGATACACTCTGACTTATCTAATACGTTGCCTATGAAATCCTTGGGAGGATATTCTTATTTCATGACTCTTATAGATGACTTCTCTCACAAGAGGAGTTGGCATTAAGAGGGAGACCACAACCATATATGCTCCTGAGTAAATGACGTTGCTGGAAGATCGAAGAGAAGACCCTCATGAATCTGAGATTCTATTAAAGATGCCGAGAGTCATATGGCCCCAAGGGGTGACATTCTGTGTAAAGCAAGAAGTCGAATAGATACCAAGGGTATCTAGCGGTCTGAGCCTGGATCATTAAAGAAGTCGTAAAGCATCAAGTCTGGAAGGATGTTGTACATAAAGAGTACGAGTCCATTATGAAGAATGATGTCTGGGATATGGTCCCGAGACCGGAGGACAAAGCTGTTGTCACCTCGAAATGACTCTATAAGATCAAGCATGGATCTGATGGGAGTGTTGAAAAGTACAAGGCAAGATTTGTTTGCCAAGGCTACTCTCAAAAGGAAGGCGTAGACTATGATGATATAGTTGCAATTGTGGTCCGATATTCCACCATCTGATCTATTATTGCCCTTGCTGCTACGCAAGGATGGAGTCTACATCAGAAGGATGTGAAGACCGTTTTTCTGCATGGTTCGATATAGGAAGAGATGCATGAGGAGCAACCTCCGGGGTTCGAAGTCCAAGATAGAGACTCTCATGCATGCAGGTCGAAGAAAGCCCTCTATGGGTTGAAGCAAGCCCCCAGGTCTTGGTACGAGAGGATAGATCGCTACTTGATGAAGTTGGGCTTCACTCAAAGTAATCCTGATCAGAACCTTTACTTCAAGGTTGATAGAGAAAAGCCTCTCATTCTGGTTCTCTATGTGGACGATCTCTTCCTGACAGGCGCTGACCCTCTCATTCATCATTGTAAGAGGGAGCTCGCTTCCGAGTTTGAGATGAATGACCTAGGACTAATGCATTACTTCCTAGGCTTGGAGGTCTAGTAGAGACCTGGCGAGATTTTCTTCTCTCAAGGAAAATATATTGTGAAGCTGCTGGAAGAATGGTGGACTGTAAGTCTGTGTCGACACCGATGGAGCTCAACTTTAAAAAGTTGAGTGGAAGAGTTGTTGGGCTTGTGCTAGCAAATCCTACCAAGTATCGTCAACTTGTAGGGGCCCTGATGTTCTTAGGGAACATCCGTCCGGACGTATGTTGTGCAGTGAACAGTTTGAGTCAACACATGGTTAATCCTCATAACATTCACTAAGTTGGTGCCAAGAAACTCTTGAGATATCTCTGGGGCACAATAGACCATGGGCTAAGATACACTGTCGGGAGTTTGAGACTCCGTGGATATGCTGATGCCGATTGGGCTGGCAGTGTAGTGGATCGCAAGAGCACATCTGGATGTTGCTTCAGACTTGGGTCTGCTTTGAGTAGGAAGCAGAAGTCGGCAGCTTTGAGCACCGCTAAGGCCAAATACATTGCAGTGTGTATGGCCTATTGTGAAGCCACTTGGTTGCGAAAGTTCTTCAGTGAGTTGTTCGAGCATGTGCTAGATGCCACTGTTATCCTTTGTGATAACCAGAGGGGGATTCGTTTGTCAAAGAATCCCGTGGTCCATGATCGATCCAAGCATGTCGATGTTTAGTACCATTTTATCTGGGATATGGTACAGCGAGGCGATGTAAGGCTTGATCATATAGGAACTGATGAGCAGGTCGCGAATATTCTCACAAAGCCCTTGGGGAAGGTCATGTTCCTAACCTTCCGTGAGAATCTTGGAATCGTGGAATGACCCTATTTGGAGGGTCATGTTGGACGATGAGCTCTGGGAGCTCCAGGGGGGCTTTCGGGATAGCTTCTTGGACCTATAAGCAACCACAGGGCTAGGCTTGTCGAACCTTGTTGGTGTGCTTCCACGCCACCATGATGATATTGAGTTGGTTTACCTCTCTTTGATCTATGCCCCGTATGCATCCTACCCATGGAGTTTCGGACTCATGGGAAGTACCTCTCATTTGGTCAATGAGGTGGGAAATGTGAATAGAGACCATAGCAAGACCGATGGATGCATCGAAGATTGTCGTACTCTCTATGTCTAGGATGGCATGTGTCCAACCACTTGATCTGGGATCAAGTCTAGTGAGGTTTCAGACCTCCAACTGACTTTGTGTAATATCCCTAAATGGGATATTTAACTAAATTTGCATGAATTTACTTAAACCCGAAATTATGCCATAAAATCAACATGCATTTAACAGAAGATTGCCATGCAAAATAAAAACACATAAAATACTACAATCCAATACCACATAGAACAGGAAGAATCTCAACATTCTTATTATAGATAATAACTAGGGTTACAAATACATCTGACCCAAAAAGAGATGAGATGGAGAACTGGCCATCAATATGAACTATTGCACTACGCTGACCTCCAAAACTGAATTGTTGCACTCTCCCTCCGGCAAACAGCTACCACTGAATCCACTAAAGCACCCATTGAAGATCTGAATAATCCTCACTTCAATATCTCTGAATCTCTGTGAAACTTCTGAATGAAGTCTCCTCAAAGAGAGTTGGGTTTCCGTCCAACACTCACAAATCAGCCGAGGGTTTCCGTCCTGAGGCTACGCTGAAGTAGAGAACTATGTCTCAAACCTCTCACACAAGAAAATGATATGGTCCAAAGATATCTCTCAATGGCCTCCTCCCTTTCTTTTATAGATCTCTTGGAGCCTTCTAAAGCATTATTTTATTATTATTTTATTCATGGAGCACTTTTCCCTCTTATTAAAATATTCCTTTTAATGCAAAAAAGGGTAAATCGGCTACCACGCCTCCTCCGATCACTGAAACCCATGTCCAATCGTCCCACCATGTAGGTATCCATATCCCAATTCCAATGAGCTATTACACTAAGGTGTTCCATCATGTATTCCTCCCGGAATGCCACCTTGAGTGTAATCAGCTGAGTTAAGCACAAAAATAACTCAAATTTCCGAAAGTTGTCGGAATGCACCAAAACGAAAGCCAAACTGCTGGGATGATGGAATATATCAAGCGAATGCCACCCTACCGCATAGAAACTCCTCAAAACTCCTCCAAAAAGCCCCTGGGCCCGCTGATGACACCTACCCGTACCTGTGACCGGTCTGCTTCTAACTCTGGA
Source organism: Pinus albicaulis (assembly GCA_034641835.2). Taxonomy (NCBI): domain Eukaryota; kingdom Viridiplantae; phylum Streptophyta; class Pinopsida; order Pinales; family Pinaceae; genus Pinus; species Pinus albicaulis. The sequence continues at coordinate 933,621,615 of CM076570.1, read as the reverse complement.
ATTCCATCCTAACCCTATCATAGGTGACACCGAAAAAGGGAATATTACAGACCTTCCACTCCAAATATGTGGGCCACTTTGTTGGCCCGATGCAACTGAGACCCAATGCCCAGATCCCATACAAACCTCCCGGTGCTACTATGTGCCTGTGTCAAGCCACCCGGAATATACCCCTCAATGTCGAGATCCCAAACTGATCTCTCACTGTACCTGTCATCAAACAATCCTCTCGGATCCCCACGCCACGATGGCCAATCATCGCCCAAGTCCCACGGCTTGGACTGCGCATTGCCTCTGGCTATAACTGATGCTCTAAGAGGTGAAGACCACGTCTCCTACTGCACTGTATCTATGATGGTGTAAGCTGCCCCACCAACTGTGTACCAACTCATCACCTCTCTCCAATCCAACCCCTGACTAAATCCAATGCTGATCCTGCTCTCCTGAGACCAGGATGGGATACTGAAGAAATGTCGATATGTGCCCCACTGCCAACTGGAATCTGTATCATATGTCATGTCTAAGGGCCCTTACTCCGTTGTGCTCCCTACGAAGAATATCGTACCATCAAGAGGATACCAACTCATGATCTCCCGCCAATCCATCCTGGAAGAAGAATCCAATGTAGCAACAACTGCATACGGAACACGCCTGGAGTGTTGTCGCCAACCCGTAATCAACACACACTGCTCTGCCCTGTCTGCCAACGAAAGTTGCCTGTAGAAGAAAGCCCCTCTCTCTATAATGGGCCAAAGTGGGCAAGATATGCTGCAAGCCCCATCGATGTACTCCTGGAGAGTGCTACTCACTGGAAGTACTGCAGCTCTGTCGATTGCATGTACATCCATCTACACCTCATCAGTGTGTTGGTCCAACGATGGTTGCTCCACCATCTCCAACAGTTTAGCCCTCACCTGGTCGGGAATGTAATGCTCCTGCTGTCTGCTAGCCCCCTGCAGGACTATCCCATCAACCTCCAACATCTCCAGAGGATATGGATCTGCAACTGCTGTCACTGTACTCGGTGTCTGTGCATCTGATTGCTCCTCCTCAGTGGCTAACCCCAAGGTTAGTTGTATATCCCTCATAGACTCAATGTGAGCCTCCATCTGGCTCTCCCCCAAGGGACTATCATAAAATGATGTGCATAGTATCCTCCTCTACTCACTCAGGCTCCATCATATGCTTCTCCGGTTGAATCGTCACAAGTGACTCATCACCCACAGTCTCTCTTGTAGAGTCCCTTGACTGCTCACCCTGCACACTAGAATACAACTCCAACCTACTGTCATCATCTTTGCATGACTGCTCTCGCTCCCCAGAAGCATCCGCATCTGATCCCCTGGACTCACCTGAAGAAGAGTCCTCATCCTGGGATACAAAAGGAATGCCCTTCTGTTCTGCCTCTACCGCGCCATCTGCATCACTCAAGCATGAGTGATCAGGCCCCCAAGGTTCTTTGCAGATGAAGCAAAGTCCCTTCCTCCTCAACTCATTTCTACTCCCAGATCCACCAACCTGGAGCAGCTCCTCCGTGGTCAACTGTCTCCTAAATAGCCCAATATTCTGCTCAACTAGCCCTTGAGCTAGCTCATAAGCAGCGAGTGAGACCAACGGCTCTCTCCTCCAAATGCTCAACAACCTAGTCTGCAGCTCCCGGCAAATGGCATCACAGTCTCACATGCATGACAACAGGATGGACTGCATGTGAGCTATGGCTATGTCAGAATGATGTCTCCTAATGCTAAAGAAGCATTGGAACATCTACAGAATCAAGCCATCACACTCAAGATCAATCATGACCTCATAAGTCTGGGTCACGGCCATGGCTTCTAAGATCTTAAGCTTTCTCCCAAATGTAGAGCTTGCTCAATTGTATAGATCCCGAAAGGTTCCTACTATCAGTCTGAAAATTCTTTTCATAATATCATCATTGTAGGGAGGGAAGGGTGTTGTTATCCTCAAAATATCACTGAAACAAGAGGCATCTATAAGCTTGACTCTCTCACTTGAATGTTCCAAGAATTTAGCTTGTGCCAATGCAAGCATAGATGGCTCCAAAGCCCAATTTAAACTCCAATCAGATTGCTCTACCTTTGAAAGGAAGGATTCCAGTTTCTCTAACATGGGAAAGTCATTTTCTGGTCTTCCACTCTTTAAGTCCATCCCAAGTGCATAAAGCCAATTTCCCACTTCTCCCTCCTTTTGTAAATTCCTCGGGTGCCTTTGTTGGAGCAAATTACGTACCTCCTTGGAGAAGGGTCTCTTGTTTTGTTTCAAGGAACTATCTTCTGCATTGTTTAATCTTTTTGGTCTTTGGTTTAGATCGCAACCCACTAAGGCACTGTTATGTTGATTTAGGAGTTGTTTTAAAAACTTCATTGTTTCAACGACATATATGGAAGTAACAGTGGTTTAGCTAGACTTGCACAAGGCAGGCTACAAGCACCAGGTGATGAGTGCAAGCAAATCTAACCACTCCAATAGCAAGCTCCTCCAGAAACTGCACTACTGCTCTAAGACTACACTGTTGCCTGACTTTGGCCTCTGAATTACCCACTGAAAACTGCTCAGAAAATTCTAAGAATTTGGGAAGGTGATCCTTGCCCAAAACCCAGAAAAACCCAGAAAGGGTTTCCTCTAATTCCAACCTTCAAAATCTGACCCTTTGTGGTTTGGCCCTCTTCCAATTTCGTTTTTTGGCACTGCAATTGCTACTGTCAATCATTGCTCTCCAAAATTCCAGCCAACCTCCTCAAATGGCTCTCCTATCAATCTCCCAACACCCCAGCTCTAAAATCCCACCAATGAAGCTCCCACAAATGCGCCTCCTCCAATGATTGCGTAGGCCCTTCTAACCAAAATAGCTACAACCGAAAATGGCAAACACGCAGGATGAGCCAAAATCAAGGCTCTAATACCACTATAATATCCTCAAATGGGATATTTTACTAAATTTGCATGAATTTACTTAAACCCAAAATTATGCCGTAAAATCAACATGCATTTAACAGAAGATTGCCATGTAAAAGAAAAACACATAAAATATTGCAATCCAATACCACATAGAACAGGAAGAATCTCAGCATTCTTATTATAGATAATAACTGGGGTTACAAATACATCTGACACAAAAAGAGCTGAGATGGAGAACTGGCCATCAATATGAACTACTGCACTGCGCTGTCCTCCAAAACTGAACTGCTGCATTCTCCCTCCGGCAACAGCTACCGCTAAATCCACTAAAGCACCCGTTGAAGATCTGAATGATCCTCACTTCAATATCTCTGAAGCTCTGTGAAACTTCTGAATGAAGTCTCCTCAAAGAGAGTTGGGTTTCCGTCCAACACTCACAAATCACCCGAGGGTTTCCGTCCTGGGGCTATGACTGAAGTAAAGAACTACGTGTCAAACCTCTCACACAAGAAAATGATATGATCCAAAGATATCTCTCAATGGCCTCCTCCCTTTCTTTTATAGATCTCTTGGAGCCTTCTAAAGCATTATTTTATTATTATTTTATTCATTGAGCACTTTTCCCTCTTATTAAAATATTCCTTTTTAATGCAGAAAAGGGTAAATCAGCTACCACGCCTCCTCCGATCACTGAAACCCGTGTCCAACTGTCCCACCATGTAAGTATCCTCGTCCCGATTCCAATGAGCTATTACACTAAGGTGTTCCATCATGTATTCCTCCTGGAATGCCACCTTGAGCGTAATCAGCTGAGTTAAGCCTAGAAATAACTCAAATTTCTGAAAGTTGTCGGAATGCACCAGAACGAAAGCCAAACTGCTTGGATGATGGAATGTATCAAGTGAATGCCACCCGACCACATGGAAACTCCTCAAAACTCCTCCAAAAAGCCCCTGGGCCCGCTGATGACACCTACCCATACCTGTGACTGGTCTGCTTCTAACTCTGGAAGTCCATCCTAACCCTATCATAGGTGACACCAAAAAAGGGAATATTACACTTCGGTCAGTTAAACTAACTTTAGGTTAGTAAATAACTCTCTTGAGCCCACCAAGTGAGGTTTCAGACCTCCAACTGACTTCGGGTCAGTTAAACCAACTTCGGGTTGGTATATGACTCCTTTGAGTTCGATAGAGGTTTCAAACCTCTAAGCTGACTTCGGGTTAGCCAGGAGTGATGTCTTTGTGACTCACCTTTTGTTTTGAAATAAAAAAGCCAGTGAAGCAAGTTACGGCGGGATGACGCACGATGTTTGGATGGCACAAGTGGATGGAGTTCTCCCCAGTTGAGAGGGAGTGTTAATTTTGGGGAACTAGATCTAAACTCCATGTTGTAATGATCAGATGACGATGCCAATATTTTAATTGGATTCCTGTTTCGGAGAGGTGCAAGATCGATCTAAAGATCATCTTGATCGGATGAGCAGAACATGTATTTTGAATTTATTCCACATGTGTGCAAGGTCGGCCTGATTTATCCCACATGCATAAGAGATGTGTCACACACCCCCACAGATGACTATATATTGGAGAGACTTGGAGTTCATTACGCACACACATTTTGTGGAGGCATTCTCTTCTTTCTTGGATGGTGTTGGAGCAGCGTTCTTGATTCTGTGTTTAGGGCTTCTTGGTGCAGCGCCTTGATGGAGCATTTTTATGAGTAGTCTTGGGGTTGTGTGACACATGTGAGAGGCTGACTTTATGAAGATTTTGCTGGTTGAAGCATCTTGCTAATCGCCGTAACGCCACCATTCTTTATCTCTGTTTTTGGCTTGTCTTCTATCGATCTATTGGTATGTTCCATCTGCATCTTACTTTCATGTGATTGCCCTAGAAGTCTAAATTAAATTTGCATCTAGCATAGAACATCTTCAGAAATTTACACCATTCAAGCCATTTTAAAGAAAGATGTTAAGTTTGTCTGGGGAAAAGAGGGAAAAATAGGTTTCCAGGAAATTAAGGATTTTGTCAATAAGGCACCTATTCTAGTGAGCCCTGATTATTCGAAGGAGTTTTTTATTTTGTAATATTCCTAATTAGCACCGCTAATTGGAATATTTGATTTTTGTATAGTTTTGCCGACTATAGTTTATTAATAAATAAAAGTGAGAAAAGGGGTCTAATTCACTTAAATAAAATAAAGTGTTTCCCTAGTAGATGCAACGTTGTAACTTGAGGGGGGAGCCAAGGGGGGCCACACACCACGTGGAGGAGCCAATGAGAGAGAGGACGTTGGTTTTGGAGGGAAACCAATGCTATAAAAGGGGGAGGAGCCTCCTCATTTGAGGCATTATTGATATTGTTGATGATATTGAGCTAGACTTCTATCTACTTGAGCACGCTGGCTGTTTAGTCGGTCTACAGCACTGTTTAGTGCGACTGAGTGTCTCCGGTCGGAGATCTCACCCTTGGCCCCGGGGGACTTCGAGTGCCTGCTCGGGCAAGGTTTTTCTTCAGTCTTTAGCAGGAGATTTGCGGGGGTTTTGTTTTGGGAGTTTTCTTTGAGGAAATTTGAGCTTCATTGGTGAAGCTAGCAGCAGTCCTTGGAGGAGGAGCGCAATTTGAGTTGGAGGCATTGGTGGTGAAGATTCTGCGGGAGATTGGACCTATTCCGAGTGTGGAGGTTGATTTATCATTTGGTGAGTTTCACGAGAGTTGTAGCCCAATGATCTAATATTGATTTAATTATCTACTGGTGGGCACGGAGGGACGGCGTTTTTAGGAGGAGGGTTTGCTGGGGTGATTTTTCGGAGGTGGTCCATTATGTATATGGTTTACGGGTTTTGTGGGAGTGGTGAGTTGGGTGTCTTTGCCGATTTCAAAGCTCATTCGACGAGGATCAACTAGCTTCGTTTCATTCCAGGCGGCGAGTTAGTAGCCAGTTTCTTCCAGTGGTGGGATGCGGTTCTTGTAACGACCATTTCCTGAGCTTTTACAGAGGGTTCTTCACTTGCCTTGAGCAAGGATAGGTGCATTTATTCTGATTATCCATTGTATCTCATTATATTCTCAGATTAATAAAATGGCTTAGCATTTCCGGCATTTCTATGTGTATTTGCTTTATGTTCTATTTCCGGCATTTTCTATATTGTCGTATGCTTGTATTGCTGTCTATTTCCCATTCGGGATATTACAGTGGTATCAAAGCATAATTCTGGCTCAGCCTGTGGAGCTAGTTATCTATGGAACGTATGAGGATCTCACAACAGCGTGGTCATGTACCATTTGGAGATTATTTCCGAGAATGGGAGTCCATGGGGAAAGACCTCAAAGCAATTTTGCCCTTCAAAGATTATTGTCAGCTCAGAGAGGAAGGAATTTCTAGCATACAGAGTTCAGATTTGCAGCGCACAGTGGGCAGATTCCATCTACCGACATTTGACGGATCATCCAGGCGCTCAGAGGAAGCTTGGGTGGAGAAGTTGGATACCTCTTTCCAGCTTGACCGAGTATCGGAGAGGAAAACCATTAAAATGGTTACCTCGCACTTGGAGGATGAGGACACATAGGGTTGCAGGGAGTCTGAGGTTACACCTAGTGTGACACAGGATTCACCCTCATTAGAGACCTCCTTGGCCATGTCGGTTGATGTGGTAGTGGAGAAGGTAGAGCCTACCTCAGTAGAGCCATCCATTGAGGTGATGACCGGAGTCGTGTCCGAGTCTTCATGTGGTAGCAGCACACGACAGATGGGTGAGGCGTTAGGAGATATATCCACCTTCGATGAGGCACTAGCAGGTACAGAGGTATTGGATGATGGTCGCAGGCAGCAGTATCATCGACTTCGGACGGACCTTCGAGCTTTGAGAGGGAAGGCCGCGTCAGTATGGAAGGCCATTTTGTTGCAGGACCAGGAGCTGGAGGGTATGAGAGTGACTTGTGCCAAGTCAGCGGCCAAGTTGGTCCGCATTGGGGAATGACTAGATTCCCTGATGGTACAACCAGAGGGCACGTTGGAGCGTCAGATCATTTCCCTTCAGGCATGCATGGATGGGACTAGCAGTGTTGTTGGGTCATCTCTTTCCGTTGGAGAGAGAGAGGCAGAGCCACCTAGTCAGATCTCATATGTTGACTTGGATAGCGGTATGAGACGATCAGAGTTGCACAGGGTACAACAGCCACATGTTGAGGTTGGATGGCGAGAGATTTTGAGTTGGTACTCAGTGGAGCGGGCTATGGAGATAGTGATGGATCCGAGTTTAGCTCAGCAGGAGTCTCTATGCATGGGGAATACAGGAACCCCAGATTGGCATTGGGATCCAGGTGGGATCACCTATCGTTTCCCAGGCAGGTCGGCTGACTATGTCTTGGAGAGTGCAGTTGGCCTAGTAGTAGAGCATGTGCGGTTTCGGTCAGCTCCAGTGGCCAACCAGTTTATGGGCAGACTCCCTAGGTTGTCTTGGCATGACATTCATACACGGGATCACGGGGTGGTCAGCACACCTTGGCAAGAGCTTGTCGGAGGAGGTGGCATTGGCAGGCCACCAGATGGCACCTTGTATGGGGCCAAGGATTCTTCACCTTTGTGTGGGGCACAGAGGACGCAGCAGAGCCGAGCAGTGGTGGTAACACTACTGACACACAGGGAGATTCACTTCTCGGACCCCTTGAGGAGGATTTGGAGTGATGATCCTTTTGTCGACAGGTATAGTGATATGACGGTGGAGACGATGTTACCGATTGGTGGTAGTCGGACATGTAGAGGCACAGCTCTATGTCATCACATCCAGGGATGTGTGGGAGCCTCTAGCATTGAGCGGTGGATTGCCGGTGGACATGGAGTAGCATGGTGGTGTGCCATAGTGTGTGGGACTGCATTGTGGAGTAGGAGTATCCTACATCACATTGAGAGCATGCAGAGAGTGACCGATGCTTGGACACAGTCAGGGCACGAGAGGGTACAGGGTGCTACAGCAGCAGCACATGGTATCCAGCAGTATACCGAGGTATGCCTCAGTGTGCAGTGGCATGTTGAGGAGTATATGGATGATCGGTGGTATGCGAGGGCATACGGTGCTGCACAGCAGGGTCTTAGAGTATTGCATCCAGGGAGACTCGCAGACAGGGACACTGGGCTTACCTTTGGGGGTATTTCACCCAGGATCGATGAGGAGACAGAGGAGCGATACTTGATGGTATCTGTGGGGACTCACACATCCGACACTCTTCTACATCACTCATGGGCGCAACTGATTTTGTTGTTGTCCTTTGGCACTTTGGGCATGAGCAGCAGGGTCCGTGAGGCACACCCACGACATTTGGATGGCCCTCAGCACACTAGGCGAGAGACTTCTCAGCAGTGGCACTGGGTCAGTACGCTAGTTGACAGCCACAATTTAGGGGATGAGATGATCCTCTGCAGTAGTGGCACATTAGTCATTGCTGAGCCTACGCTTGGGGAGCAGGTCATGAGGGAGACATGCATCATTTTTCCCTCAGGGCATGTTGAGATCATGCATGAGCAGAGGATATTGGGTTCAGCAGAGGTAGCAGCCCAGCATGCGTCTGGACTCCAGACATTGTATCGACGCTTCATCGAGAGGGTGGATGGCATATTCGATGCAGATGAGGTGGCGGAGGTAGAACAGGAGGGCATTCCTTCTGTATGCCAGGGTGAGGACTCTCTTTCATATGAGTCCATAGGATCAGTTGAGGTTGCTTCTGTGGAGCAAGAGCAGTCATGCAGGCATGATGACAGTAGATTGCAGCCGTATTACAGTGTGCAAGGTGAGCAGTCAGGGGACTGTATAGGAGATACTCTGGGTGATGAGTCACTTGTGGCGCTTCAGCTAGAGCAGCACATGAGGGAGCCTGAGTCAGCAGAGGAGGATACTATGGACATCAGGCATGACATTTCCTTGGGTGAGGTCCAGATGGGTGCCCACATTGAGCCTATGATGGATATGTGGCTAGCATTGGGGTCATCCTTTGAGGTGGAGTAGTCAGATGCACAGACACTGAGTACTGTGACAGCAGCTACAGATCCATATCCTCTGGAGATGTTGGAGGTAGATGTGATAGTTTGGCAGTGGGAGATGATTACGGGTTGGCGGCAACCTTCCAGGCATGTTCCACATGCAGTTGTTGTTGCTACATCAAATGCTTCCTCCTAGACGGACTGGCGGGAGATCATGAGTTGGTACCCTCTTGATGGTACGGTATTCTTCGTAGGGAGCACAGTGGAGCAGGGGCCCTTGGACATAGTAGATGTTACAGATCCCAGTCGGCAGGAGGGCACCAGTTGTCGTTACTTCAGGACTCCTTCCCAATTTCAGGAGAGCAGGATCAACATGGGATTGAGTCATGACTTGGATTGGAGAGAGGTGATGAGTTGGTATGCAGTTGGAGGGGTAGCATATGCAGCTACAGGTACAGCGCAGCAGGAGCCCGGGAGCATTGATGCTTGTTGGTGGTCTTCACCTCTTAGAGCATTGGTCATAGCTAGAGGCAGTGCACAGTCCGAGCCGTGGGACTTGTGCGATTATTGGCCACGGCGGCGATGGGATCCGGGAGGATTATTGGTTGGTTGGTACTGTGAGAGGTCACTTTGGGATCCTGGCACTGAGATATCCCTTCGTATCAGGGTGATGCAGAGATCAGAGAGGTTTCAGTGGGACCCAGGCACATTTTGCAGTATCGGTGGGGAGCATCAGCTAGAGAGGAGGCTTATTCAAGCGTTGCTTGAGCACAAGCATTTTTTGCTGGATGAGGATGCCACTTGGGAGAATGAGAAGATTTTGCAGCATCCATCACTTTAGTTGCTTGAGGACAAGCAACATTTTGCCGGGGGAGACTGTAATATTCCTAATTAGCACCGCTAATTGGAATATTTGATTTTTGTATAGTTTTGCCAACTATAGTTTATTAATAAATAAAAGTGAGAAAAGGGGTCTAACTCACTCAAATAAAATAAAGTGTTTCCCTAGTAGATGCAACGTTGTAACTTAAGGGAGGAGCCAAGGGGTCCACACACCACGTGGAGGAGCCAATGAGAGAGAGGACGTTGGTTTTGGAGGGAAACCAATGCTATAAAAGGGGGAGGAGCCTCCTCATTTGGGGCATTATTGATATTGTTGATGATATTCGGAAGGCTATGCAGTCTGTGACCACGTTGGCTATTTGGGCGGTGCTGCTGACCTTGTTTGAGTGCGGCGCGGGTGTCTCCGGTCGAAGATCTCACCCTTGGCCCCGGGGGACTTCGAGTGCCTAGCTCGGGCAAGGTTTTCTTCAGTCTTTAGCAGGATATTTGCAGGTGTTTGTTTGGGAGTTTTGCTGAGGAGCTGAGCTTCATTGGGTGACTGCGCAGCCCTTGGAGGGAGGACGCAGTTTGAGTTGGAGCTGTTCAGTGGTAGAGATTTTTGCAGGAGATTCAGGCCTCTTCCGGTGTGGAGGTTCAGCGTTTATCATTTGGTGAGTTTCCTGAGGAGTTGTGGCCCCATTTAGGTCTGTTTCGATTTGGTGTACGCGGCGGGCACGGAGGACGGCGTTTTCTAGAGAGGTTTAGGGTGATTTTCGGTGGTCACATTTTGTCTTCATGGTTTAAAGGTTTTGTGCGGGGTGAGTGAGTTCGGTGGTGCCGATTTTCAGCTCATTCGGCAAGGGGAGACCCCTAGTTTCGGTTCATTCGGCGGCGATTTACGACGGTTTCTTCCCGACAAGCTGGGATGCGGGTGCTTGTAACGCCGGCCATTTCTGTTTTACGAGAGGGTTCTTCACTTGTGAGCAAGGATAGGTGCATTTATTCCGATTATCCATTGTATCTCATTATATTCTCAGATTAATAAAATGGCTTAGCATTTCCGGCATTTCTATGTGTATTTGCTTTATGTTCTATTTCCGGCATTTTCTATATTGTCGTATGCTTGTATTGCTGTATATTTCCCATTCGGGATATTACATATTTTCTCTTTTGCATCTAAGATACTATTGTTGGAGTGCTACTGCAAAATAACAATGAAGGGTATGAGCAACCTATTGCTTTTATGAGTAGATCCCTTCAAGGTTATGAGTTGAAGTCTAGCACCTTGGAAAAGCAAGCTTATGCCTTAGTCAACTCCTGTAATATTCCAAATAGGAAATAAACAGCAATACAAAGCAACATAAACAAAACTACAGCAAATAGAAAGACACCATGAAAAATACTGCAAACATTGAGAAAAGCTGAGCCATTTTATTATAAATCTGAGAGAGGGAATGAGTACAAGAGGTGATCATAATGATGGCACCTTGGCTTGCTCAAGGCAAGCTGAAATAACTCGCAAAACCCAGTTGGGAATGGTTGCTCTCTCTCTGGACTGCGTAACTCCTTGAGTTGCTGCTGCTGCTGGAAAACGTTGCCTCTGACCGGAATAGAGCTGCTCTTTGGGGTTGTTCCCCTGGTCAGAAAATTGTGAAACTTCGGGTATGAACTCTCCTTCAAAAACCCGGAAAAACCCAGGAAGGAATTTCGGAAAGGCTAACCCTAGAATTTGACCCCCCTTGGGAAAATCACGCACTCCAGGTGAGTACGCTGGCCCCTGAACTATATGACTGGAAATGCTAGCCTCCTATTGCTCCAAAAGATGACTTGTGAAGGGTTGATCCCCTCACACTTCTTCCGAACTAAAACTCCTGATCTCCCTTCACTCTCGGTGCTACCCTCCTCCAAGACTGTGTAATCTCTGAGTGTGACTGCGCTGCCTTAGTGACTGCGTAACTCTTGGCCGAAAGGCTCTGCATTCTCTGCTCTGAAAATCAATGGTGAAGCTCCTCACCTGAGTGGGATCTCCACTCGGAGACACTCGTGTGCTGAACAACACTTGCAAACTTAGCTTAACAGCGTAAGCATGCTCAATATCTGTTAGACAGAAATTCTGAAGCTGCATAATAGAATGAATGAGTAGCTAGCCTCTCCCTCCTTTTATGCTTGAAACCCTAGCTCTCCCTTGGGCCCCACTATGTTGCAATGTCTCCTCATGCCACGTTGCCACTATGTTGCCTAGCCCACACTGCCACTGCGCTGCCTGGCCCATGCTATCACTTGACTCCCTTGGGCCCCACGCTAAAATCAAAATAATGTTTCAGTGACTTTAGGGAACTTATTTATCCTAAGTTGGGTTATGGGTCCCATCACCCCTTTATTTTATGGTTGAACATTAGAAAAGAAAAAACTGAGCAAAAATTAATATTGCCAATTAGCTGCTGCTAATTGGGAATATTACAATCATCCTCGCCAAAATGTTGCTTGTCCTCAAGCAACTGCAGAGATGGGTGTTGCAAAATCTTCTCTCTCCCAAGTGGCATCCTCATCCGGTAGATTTCTCCATCTCACCAAATACTCCTTAATTGTCCTGCTATGTCGCTGTCTCTCCCGGGTGTCTAAGATGGCTTCTGGTTGTAACACCAAATGCCCCTCATCATCTGTAGGTGGGAACTCCTCCAATCCTTGGCCCTAGGGGCGTTGCTAGCTCCAAACATAACATCAGCAAAAGTCAGAGCATGATATCCATACAAAGCATAAAATGGAGAGATACCGATAGACATGTGGAAAGTGGTGTTGTAGCAGTATTCTCCCAAGTGCAGCCAACACAGCCATGCCTTCTGCTACCCCATGACATAGTTCCGCAAGTAGCCTTCCAGCCACTTGTTCACTATCTCTATCTACCCATCCGTCTGAGGGTGATAGCCGGTACTAGGAGTTAACTCTGTACCCACCAAACGAAAAACCTTCTGCCAAAAGCCGCCCATGAAACAACTGTCCCTGTCACTAACTATGGTCTTTGGAAGACCATGCAATCTAAAAACATCACAGAAGAACAGTTGTGCCACCTGTGCAGCTGTGTACCGTGCTGATATGGTGAAGAGGTGAGCATACTTTTTTAGTTGATCAACGACCACAAAGATGCAATCCTTGCCCTGCACTGGGGGCAACCCAGTAATGAAATCCATAGAAATGCTTTCCCACTTTCCTTCTGGAATGGGAAGCGATTGTAGTAATCTGGCTGGGTGGATCATCTCCCCCTTGTTCCTCTGACATACCTCGCACTCCTTGACATGTCGGAGTACGTCCTCCTTCAGGCCTCTCCAAGAGAACCTCTCCCTGATAGCCCTATAAGTCTTCGTGAATCCCTGATGGCCTGATAATGCTGAATCATGGGATGCACGCAGTATCTTCTCCTTGAGCTGAGAATCCCCAGTCAAGAAGATCCTATCTCTATAGTAGATGACCCCATCCATCACCATGTATCTGTCATCTGTAACCTGACCATCCAGCACCTCACAAGCAAAGCGGTCCTTGGAGTACTCCACCAGCAGTTGAGCCCTCCAGTCTGTATCTATGCTCATCAAGGACAGTGTTGCTGGTCTGCGTGATAGAGCATTCGCCACTACATTGTTATTCCCTTTGACATACTCAATGTCAAAGTCGTAAGCCTGGATCTTACTGACCCACTTCTGTTGCCTCTCTTGTAACTGCTTCTGCTCAAGGAAAAACTGTAGGCTATTGTGATCAGTCCTCACCCGAAACTTGTTGCCCACCAGATACTGCCGAAACTTGGCCAATGCATGCATAATAGCCAGCATCTCCTTGTCGTATATTGAATACAACCTCTCATGTGGCAGTAGCTTCCTGTTGTCGAAAGCATTAGGGTGGCCTCCCTGCATCAATACTGCACCTACCCCCCCCCCTGAAGCATGACACTCCAAAATCAAGGGTTGCGTGAAATCTGGAAAAGCCAACACCGAGCAACTGCTCATCACCTCCTTGAGCCTGTCAAAGGCCCTCTGCGAAGTATCAGTCCAGCTAAATGCCCCCTTCTTGGTGAGATCTGTGAGGGGTGCAGCAAGCTGGGAAAATTCATTGACAAACTTCCAGTAGTAGGTGCAGGTGCCTACAAATCCCCAGAGTTCTGTCACGTTCTTCGGTTTCAACCATTCCCAGATGGCCCGGATCTTCTCCTCGTGGACTCTCACTCCATCCACACCAATGATATGCCCCAAATAGAGCATCTTTGTCAATCCGAACTCGCACTTGCAGAGATTAGCATAGAAATGTTGCTCCTCCAAAATACACAGTACAGCCTCAATGTGCTGCAAGTGCTCCTCCCAAGTGCAGTTGTATATAAGAATGTCATCAAAGAACACCAGCACGAAGTTCCTCAACTGACCACGGAAGATGTGGTTGACGAGGATTGAAAGGTGGTCGGTGTGTTGGTTAGCCCGAAGGGCATCACCAAAAACTTGAAGTAGCCATAATTGCACCTGAAAGCAGTCTTGGGGACATCCAGGTCCCTCATCCAGATCTGATGGTATCTCGACCTCAGATCGATCTTGAAGAAGAATTTCGATCGCCTCAGCTCATCCATCAACTCATCAATCCTATGAAAGGGGTATCGGTTCTTCATTTTCTTTTTGTTGAGTGCCCTATAGTCAATGCACATTCGCAGTGTGCCATCCTTCTTCTTCACTAGTACAACAGAAGAAGAAAATGGGCTAGTGCTAGGCCGGAGGTGTCCCAATGCTAAGAGCTCATAGATAGCTCTCTCAATCTCATCCCTGTAAGCATTGGGGTGCCTATAAGGTGTAGTGATCACTGCCTAGATCCCCTGCTCCAGCTCAATGGTATGCTCAAACCCCCGGTCTGGTGGCTGCCCCGATGGTATGTCCCCAAAAACAGTGGAGTACCGATCCAATATCGACTGCACATTTGGGTGAACTACCTGCCCTGTGGCCCCTGCCTCCGAAATAAGTAGTTCTACTGCCCACTATATGTCTCCCCTCCGAAAGTCTGCTTCCATCCGGTGTGTTGAAACTGTCTGCGGAGGATATGTGTGCATGCCTCTGATCATCACTTGCTTTCCGCTCTTCTTATCCATCCACTCCATCTCTAGTGTCTCCCAGTCTGTGGTGACCTTACCCAGCTTAATCAGACATTGCACTCCCAATACCACATTGGTATCTGCGATGTCAACCACAAAGAAGTGGTATGTCATAGTGTAGGTCCCCATGGTCACTGCTAATGCCAGGACATATCTCGCACACTGCATAGTTCTGGCACCCGGTACTAGTATTGAGAAGCAATCACAACTCTCCGTCGGTATGCCCCTCCTCTCTACCAGTTGGGCATCAATAAAGTTATGAGTGCCCCCACTATCTACCAGAACTGAAACACGTTGTCCCTGTACGGTGCCTCGAACACGTAGTGTCAAATACTTCGGAACTCCTCGCAGAGATGCAAGGACTCCTCCTGTGGGTGCAAACGTTGCCCCTCCTGCTCCTGGGAAAGGAGGTGGTTGATGATCTCCTCTCTGTACTACAGTGCTGGCCTCTCCCTCTATCTCCTCATAAGCATCTTCTTCTCCCTCACTGTCGGAGAAGACCTCTATGTAATGTGCCTTCCCTGCGGCACATCGATGACCCGGTGCCCATGGCTCCTAGCATGTGAAGCATAGCTTCCTCCATCTCAAGTCTCTCCAAGTATCATCGTCCAAAGGCCCTCGGCCTTGGTTCCCCTTCTACGGTGGAACTCTCGTGTCCTTCCCCTTCGGCTAAAATGTCGGTCTCTGGGGGAAAGGAGCTCTGGTCCTGGGCAAAGCATCCTGTAAGTCTCTTGTCCTCTCGACTGCATCCTGAAGTGTAGAAGGCCTAATGGACCTGACTAACCCATGCAGAGGTTCTGCCAACCCATCAATGAACATGTAAATCCTCCTAGCTGCAGACAAGTCTAGCACCATCACTAAAAGTCTCAAGAACTCGGAAATGTAAGTTTTCGAGTTCCCGATCTATTTGAGCTTGGTCAGGTCAACTCCACAAAATGCTCCTTCGGATCCTTCTGGTCAAACCTCTCCACCAATCTTTGGGTGAACTCTGCATACGCTATCACTACTGAGTGACCCAGCGTGGCCATCCCATGGAACCACCAGTCATGGGCTTCTCCCTCAAGGTGCAACGCTGCCACCTTGATGGCCTCCACCCTTGCCATCTGATTTAGCTGAAAGTAAATGTCCAGCTTCTCCACCCAAGCTTTTGCTGAACATTTAGATGACCCATCATAAGTTGGCAAGAAAAATCTG
This sequence comes from Pinus albicaulis, assembly GCA_034641835.2. Lineage (NCBI taxonomy): Eukaryota > Viridiplantae > Streptophyta > Pinopsida > Pinales > Pinaceae > Pinus > Pinus albicaulis. The sequence continues at coordinate 933,605,588 of CM076570.1, read as the reverse complement.
CCCATGATACGTTGCAGCTCACCTCCCTGCGTGTACCTACCACCTCTGTTCTGGTTGCGAGGTCTGTTGTTGTTCTTGAACTGGCAGAAATCGTGGAAAGAGAGAGCTTCACCAAACTCTCACCCATATGACTGATACTCAGCAAAATAGTCCCTGTAATGAGCCATCTTCGGCTCCTGGGGTCCTCCCGTTCTTATACCTGCAGTCAAGAATGTGGGTATAGTGGAATGTGGGGGAGTTCGTAGCACCACCTGTTGTGCTGTGTTCTGCTCCTGTGTGTGATGGGAAGTGTCGGATCCCTCTCCGATGTGAAAACCCCTTGGGGTTTCACGCTGTCTATTCTCCCCAACAATCTTCTGACCCATCTCCTCTATCTTCCTCGAGAGCTCTTGTATAAACTTCAAGAGGAGATTCCTGAACTCTTCGTCAAATTTCTCTTCTGCCATCAGTGCTTCCTCCTCTGCGTCCTTAACTGGAATGCAATCCCCCTCTCCAAATGTGGCCTTGAGCCTCCACTCTCGACTCTTGTACCGCTACTTCCAATAAGTGATGTATTCTTTGTCTCCGGGTGTCATAGACTGATCTCCTCCAAAGACTGAGCTAAGTCTATGAGCTTTGATACCACTGTAATATTCCAAATAGGAAATAAACAGCAATACAAAGCAACATAAACAAAACTACAGCAAATAGAGAGACACCATGAAAAATACTGCAAACATTGAGAAAAGTTAAGCCATTTTATTATAAATCTGAAAGAGGGAATGAGTACAAGAGGTGATCAGAATGATGGCACCTTGGCTTGCTCAAGGCACGCTGAAATAACTCTCAAAAACCCTGCTGGGAATGGTTGCTCTCTCTCTGGACTGCGTAACTCCCTGAGTTGTTGCTGCTGCTGGAAAATGTTGCCTCTGACTGGAATAGAGCTGCTCTTTGGGGTTGTTCCCCTGCTCATAAAACTGTGAAACTTCGGGTATGAACTCTCCTCCAAAAACTTGAAAAAACCCAGGAAGGAATTCCAGAAAGGCTAATCCTGGAATTTGACCCCCTTGGGAAAATCACGCACTCCTGGTGAGTACGCTGGCCCCTGAACTGTATGACTGGAAATGTTGGCCTCCTACTGCTCCAAAAGATGACTTGTGAAGGGTTGATCCCCTCACACTTCTCCCGGACTGAAACTCCTGATCTCCTTTCACTCACAGTGTTGCCCTCCTCCAAGACTGCGTAATCTCTGAGTGTGACTGCGTTGCCTTAGTGACTGCGTTGCCTTAGTGACTGCGTAACTCCTGGCTGAAAGGCTCTGCATTCTCTGCTATGAAAATCAATGGTGAAGCTTCTCACCTGAGCAGGCACTCGAAGTCCCCCGAGGCTGAGGTTGGGATCTCCGCTCGGAGACACTCGTGTGCTGAATAACACTTGCAAACTTAGCTAAACAACATAAGCGTGCTCAATATCTGTTAGACAGAAATTTTGAAGATGCATAATAGAATGAATGAGTATCTAGCCTCTCCCTCCTTTTATGCTTGAGACCCTAGCTCTCCCTTGGGCCCCAGTATGTTGCGTTGTCTCCTCATGCCACGTTGCCCTGCCTACACTGCGATGTCCTAGCCCACGCTACCTCTGCGCTATCACTTGTATCCCCTGGGCCCCACGCTGAAATGAGAATAATGTTTAATTGACTTTAGGGAGCTTATTTATCCTAAGTTGGGTTATGGGTCCCATCAACCCTTTATTTTATGGTTGAACATTAGAAAAGCAAAATTTGAGCAAAAATTAATATTGCCATTTAGCTGCTGCTAATTGGGAATATTACAATTCCCTTAAGCAATTTAGTGTTTATGTGAGGTATTCAAGAATAATCGTGTATGTTCCTTACTCTCTGGTAAAAGATATTTCAACTCAAGTTGATTGCTTAGGAACTCGAGCTAGGTGGGTCTCTAAGATTTTAGAGCATGATTTAGATATTAGACCTACCAAGCTAGTAAAAGGTCAGGGATTGGCCAAGATCTTGACTGAGGGGAATGAGAAAACATTAGGAATGATTTGTCAAAATAATTTGGAATTAGTTTCATCAGAACTTCAAAGATTGAGTCAACTAGAATGGTATATAGACATTATTTATTACTTGCAAAATTTGTCATGTCCTAGCCATTTAGTTGGCCATAAAAGAAGAACATTAAGGCTTAGAGCAACTAAGTATGACATTGTGAAGTATAGTCTAGGTTGGAGAAATCCAAAGGGGGTAATACTTAGATGTGTTGATGAAGTTGAGGCCAAAAAGCTTCTATCTGAGTTTCATTCAGAATTTTGTGGAGGACATTACGCTACTAAGACTACTACCCATAAAATTTTGAGACCTGGTTATTTCTGGCCTTGTATTTTTGTCAATGTGCACAAGTATGTTAGAGGTTGCCAAGCTTGTCAACTTTTCACTAGGAAGCAAAAGTTATCTTCTTTGCCTCTTCAGCCTATGGTCATGGAATCTCCCTTTCAACATTGGGGGTTTGACTTTATAGGGAAATTTAATGAAAATTCTAGTAATGGCTACTCATGGATTTTAACTACCACTGACTATTTTACTAAATGGGTAGAAGCCATCCCTACAAGACACGCCACCGAAAAAGTAGTGATGGACTTTCTTGAAGATAAGATTATCATCGTTTTAGTGTCCCTGCTAAAATTACAACGGATAACGCCAAGGATTTTAGCTCTGTTGAATTCTCATCATTTTGCTTTTAAGTATGGCATTGTCTCATCCAATTCATCAAACGACTATCCTCAAGGTAATGGTCTAGTTGCGTCTAGCAATAAAAATTTGATAACCATAACCAAGAAGATAGTAGGGAATAATAAGAGAGCATGGAATAGCAAAATTAAATATGCTTTGCGGGTTGATAGGATTACAAAGAAGAGTTCTACTGGAAAGAGTCCCTTTGAACTAGTTTATGGCTTTCATGTTACCCTTCCCATGCATTTCAGGCATCCAGCTTACCAATTGCTAAAGAGTTTTACATCTCACAAAGATGTTGTGCAACAAAAGATTGATCAAATTGTCGAATTGGATGAAACTGGGAGAAAAGCCTTTGAAAATTGTTGTAAAAATAAATCTAGGGTAAAAATAAATTTTGACAAATCATTTAGGAATAGAGGTTTTTCTAATAGTGATATGGTTTTACTTTGGGATTGTAGGAATGAAAAGCCAGGTAATCATGGTAAGTTTGCAGTTTATGGCTTGGACCATATATCATCAGAGAAGCAACGAGACAAAATTCCTACCATTTGAGCACCTTGGACGGAGAATCACTAGAGTTACCTGTAAATGGCCAACTCCTCAAGTTGTTCCACAAAGAAAACATCTGATGCCATAGGGCATCTTTTTGTATCATATTTCTAACCTTATTCCTTGTCAATTTTGTTTAAATAGATTTCTTTCATGAATAAATTGTTATTTTATGCTCTTAGAATAACATTTCCATTTTTGTACTTGATTATATTCGATGATATTTTGATTGGATACCCCTAATATATATCTTCGGTTGGTGGATGTAGATTCCAGGTCATTGCACACTATCACTTCATATCTAGCATGCATCCCCATATGGAGCCAAATGTTGACCAGTGGAGTGGCACCTGATGATAATGAGAAGACTCCATGCCCAAAGATGAACCAAAAGACATTTGTACCATCAGATATCATCAAATATCATTAGTTCAACAGATTTTTTGAACTCTACTTCTATTTCTCATCATCTTTCTCTTGTACCCAGATTCCACGCCTTATGGGGAATTGTAATAAGTGATGCTAATAATGATGAATTTGAGTCAGTATTTCGTCTGTAACAGGCCTAGGTAGCATGCGACCTTGCCAACAAGTGAGTATTACTCTGGGAGGTTTTTTTCACTTGGTTATTTATCATCTCTCTACCAAGATTTAATAATTAATTGAGTTTTTTCCTCTAATTTTACCCCAAAGCCAAAGTACAGCTTGATGGTGAGGCCTTGAGTGAGTCCTAGTGTCTAGAGTCAATGTATATTACCATACTAGATCACACAAAAAAATTCATGGAATTTGGTTAAGTCTAGGTAGTGATTTTTTAATTTTTTAGATTTCCCGCAAGTCGAAAATTGCAAATAAAAATTGTAATTGAATTGTAATAAGTGTTGCCTAGAGAAGTTGCATGGGGTATGAGTAATCAAAATTACACCTCTCACCCTCAACTTTCTACAATGACACACTTTGAGAGGTTAATAATGAGTTTTGGACCCTCAAAACCCACATTTCCTAAGTTTAGTGGAAATTGTGGCATTTCATTAGGTTAGAATTAAATAAAATAGAGAGCAATAAATTATTCCATGTGACAAAATGACGTGGAAATGACTTGGAAATTATTCAAAGTCAAAGAGTTAAGTCAAGGGACATGTGGAGGATGACTGAGCACACTACATCATTAATTCATCATTTATTTTATAAAAATCAAATTTCCTAGAGATAAAGTGGCAGGTACACACAAGGAAAATCAAATTTATTTAAGGAAGTTGAGCACAAAAGGAATATTCTACAGGATCAGTTGACTGAAGACCAAGTGGCGACCTCTTCTCACGAGCTATCTGGAGTGCAACAACACTCAACACTTCACTCAGAGGATTTATGCTATTCCTTGAGCTTAGACTGCACAGTTACTCCGAGGAAACACAAAGTTCTCAGAGGCCTACACAGAAGTTCACTGGGATCATCTACAGGTAAGATTTCAGTTTTTTCGGGTTTGCAGTGGTGGACTTGATGTAGCACACGACTTCATTTGGCTTATGGATGAGTTCACTAGATCATATGGGGAATTCGATTTCCTTCGGTGTTCACAAAAGAAATTCGATTTTGCTCTGGGTGTCTTAGTCTTCTCCACATCAAACTTGGCTTATCTTTCCTTTGGATTTGCTCCAAGTTCATTTCTCATATGCATTCGTCCTTGGGAATTACTCCCAACTCTCTATATAACAAATCCATGGGCTATTGTATTGTATTATGTTATGAGCTATTGGGCTTGAGGAAACTCTGTCATTTTGTATTTGTTAATATAATCAAGACTTTGGGGCTATTTAGCGGATGTTCTCTTGGCGTTGTGAGGTGATTTCTTTCCATAATATTGCTATTGTGTTTGAATTCATTTACATGTTTGATCAGTATTAGTTTATATTTGCCATCTAGTTTGGATTGATATATGCAAGCTATCTTGCACGTATCATTGATTTCGAGTAGTATTCTAGAAATAAGATTGCCAAGTCATTTTCGAAGGAACGCTTGGTTTATCTTATTCATTATGATGCTCTAATCCTTTTGCAAACTAATATTTGTTCAAGTGTGAAGGGAAGATCTATTTGTATTGTGTGCAAGAAATCCATCTGGGCGTGGAAGAAGTCTCACATAGACTAACTCACTCCAAGATTCAAAGCGATCCAAGACTCAGCTATTTTCAACCCCAAGTCTTTCATCAAAGGAAGACCAAAAGGGAGTTTTCTCGTTCTCTAGCTACTTGATCATCTACTTCATTTAAAATTTAAAAATACTTCTTTTTAGAGATTCCAAAGTTATACAAACTATTTCAAGAGCAATTTCTAAGTTGGGCAAGTATGGGGGTTCACTCCCATTACTTGAGCTAGCGTTTTGTACATTAGTTTGTAATATAATCTTGTTTTATTTTTCTTTCTTTTACACTAATAATTGATTTTGTTTTGGAAGCCCATAGGTTTGAGCTATGGACAACGAAGAGTTTGAAAAAGAGGTGTCAGAAAATTACTAATAATCTTGCATGCAGGACCTTCCATGAACTCGAGAACTGATTTTGTAAAGAGGTTGTAAGCTCTATAGGGTTAGCAACAAGTTATCTAGGTCGTGGGCCTTTGAGGCTTGCAAACTTTCTGATTTACAGTGTTTTTCCATTTACTTTCGTTGTCTTACTCAAGGGGGGGTGGGGATTCTAGCTTTTCTGAGCTCTTATCCTTGTAAAGATCTCTTTTCATTTCCTGGGCAATGTTCTTAGAGGCATATTTTCTAATCATTGTAATCACTAATAAAAGAAAGTTCTTCACTTGAGGGAGCTTGGCAAATTTTCCCATGGCATCCCCCTTCCTCAGTTGAAGAGGAAGGACCTTTTGTGGGTGGATTGACTTTGTTTCTAATTTCTTTTATGCTTATTTCCATCACATGCATGCTTAAAATTAACAACATATTCACTCCGCATTTCATTCACTAAATCTTGTGTCTAAAAAATCTAACATGCATAAGTTCCAAATTTTGCAAACTTGAGCAAATATCTTTTATGTGTGAACGATTTATATTACGGGCAAGTTTTAATTGTTTCATGGTTATTTAGACACATGTTTCATTGTTTGCTCCATTTATGCTACATATTTTGGTAACTATTGGAGCATTATCTCTCACTTGAAACAATTTGTATCATAAAGAAAATCTATTTCACTCAACTTGCCTACTTTCATTTATTAGTGCAACACATATGAGCTTATTTCCATTCTTGTTTCTCAAGTTTAATTTGTTATTGCAATGAGCACTATCTCATTTCTATTTCTTTTGAAACATTGCATGTAGCAATTTAATTAGGACAATCAACATAACTTGCACATAAAGGCCCTAAGCCTCACTAAAATTTTACCTCTAACATATGTTGGTTGAATAAACATCTTAGGGACCCTCTACTCCTCTATTGACACATCACTGTGGGATCCATATCTTTGGGCGAGGGTGAGGTCTGAGGATTGAAGAGTTCATTTGCAATCTTGTTGTAGAGGTAACTAAAAATAAAATTAACCAAGAGCACCATCCATCATATTTACTTTACTGGTCTCTTGATGGTCTTGAGTTTTCATATGCAAAGTTTATTCCAAAAACAAGTATTGTAATTCTCTTAAGAAGAGCTTTCTTTTTATGTTTCAAGTCTAATTTCACATTTGGCATTTCCTTGTTCACATTTTCCGAGCTAATTACTAATTGTGGAGTTTTGGCAAGATATGTTTCAATGTTTTGATTCCCAAATTTGATTATCTCAAAGGCATTTTCCGTATCTTGCAATATCTAATGCTAACAATCTTTTGTTTGCATTTTAGGGCTACTTTGCTTTCAATTTTTTAGAGCATTACATTTTACTTCTTGAGCAAATATTTATATATCTTTCAAATGTTGAGCAAATTATGTAAAAGGCACTGGTTTGTGGTTTTATCATGTCAATGATTGTCATTATTATTTCAAGTTGCTCACGTCATATTTTGCTCATAAATCCTTAGAAGTAACCCATTTTCACTAAAACACTCTCCTAGAACCTCACATCCTTTTAACTTAGTTTCTTCAGTTCAGGGACCACCCCCCTTAGCTGACCTAGGAGAGAGCTAAAACGGATCAGTGTGACAACCCCTTCTCTAAGATCCTTGCCACTAACCACACCTTGTGGGGTCTAAGGCTTTTTCCACTGATTTGTAGGTAGGTGTAGGCAGCAAGGAGCGATAACAGGTCCACATTTGGGTCCCTCTACCAAACTTAGTGCACCTCTAACTTTACTTGAACCCTTCCTCCTCTAACTCCATTTAATACTCTCTCTTAGAGAGGAAGGTGTTCTGAACTACACCCAGTTTGTCCCTAAAATAGACAAAGTTCCCTCTAGGAAAAGCTTTGGTCAATATGTCCATTGTCGACTTTGTTGTAGGAATGTACTGAAATTTGATCTTGCCCCTTTGAACACAATCTCTGAGATGGTGGTACCAGATTGTCAGAGAGGTCATGGAACAGTGAATTGTCAGAGCGCTTAATGCAGCTCTAATTGTCACGGTGTATGACTGTGGGCTCCAACCTCTGACTGAAAATCCCAACAAGCAGCGTCCTCAACCAAATAGCCCCACAAGCTACCATGCTGGCAGACATGTATTCAAACTCGACTGAGCTCAATGCCACTGATCTCTACTTCCTGCTGAACCAGGAAGCAATTGTTGACCCAACACTGAAGGTGCAACCTGAAGTACTCTTCCCATATGTTGAATCCCCTAACCAATTTGTGAAAATTCCTAAACCCGAAATCCCAATTGCAGCAAACTGATATTGCTTCTCCTACTTGATAAACTATACAAGTTATTTACTATGTTCTACAAGTAAATACTGAAGCAAATACACTACAACCTTCACTACATAAATAAACTGCGGAAATATAAACACAGAAACAAGATCTGAGCAAAAAGAAAGGTAAACACACATGACACCATTATTTTTGGACTAAGTCCCCAGAAAAACCCAATGCAGGAAAACCGATGCAGCAGCTGAGTGTTTGATATTATTAAGCAGAAGTTTCTACAATCTAGGATGGCTTACTGACCATCCATACAGAGAAAATTACTGAAAGAGAATTAGTGAGAAAATGTCCTCACACTAACACTAAAGGTCTGGCACTGACCCAACACTGAACTGGACTCTGCGCAGATTTGCGTCACTCTGGCTAGGGACTGTGTCACCTCCTTCTAATGGTCGTTATGTTGGCTAGATGTTGATCTTTTGCCCCTCCGGTCTCACACCCCGGCACTTTGGCACTGGATCTAACTGATCCACAGCAAAATCTCAGATCTCCTCAAGGACACAGCGCTGCCTCTGTGTGGCACTGCGCTGCCTAGCATAGCCCCAATGCTGCCTCTTTTGCATCCTCTTCTCTGCCTTCTCTGCTAAGTATTCACAGCTTGGGAAAAGATCTTCCAAATAGAACTATCACTGTCCTTCACTGCAATCGAATCAACCCGATCAAATCCTCTGGCTGCTCTGCACTGCTCACTTGAGAAATTCGATCTCTAGACTCAATCACTGTGTTTTCCAAATGGCCATCGAAGTCCTTATAATCTTCTCGTTGGGTAACCAACGGCCCCGATTAAAACATAATCAACAGCTTAGATCATATTGACTCGATCTCCATCTTTTTCTAGAAGTTTCACACCCAGTTCTATTAATATACTTTAATTATTTTAATTCCCTAAGTTTAGACTTAAGCTCCCATTAAAAATAATTAATTATTTTAATAAAACCCCATCTGGATGGAATTTCCCAAAACGCTTTCTTGGTATTTTGGAATACGTGTCTAAGCCTCCCTGAAAATATGAGACTTAGAGCACATGCAATGCTACCAGAAATCAACACTCCCTCTTAGCGAGGACTGTGCTCTAGTAATGCATCCTCTTGAAGCACTACATTGATTCTGTAACATCTTCCTCTGCGTTGTTTATGTCTAACACTGCTACCCACCAACTACTGCATTGTTGCATCCATGCTGTTGCTGACCCTGCATACTGCTGCCAACTGCATTTGCATTGCAACTCTATTGTTGCTTCTACAGCAAAGATACATCCAAAATTATTGATCTAAGTGTTCCGCTTGATGCATCTGATAGTGAAGATCTGACTGTTGCTAGACTCTGCGGTGACCCTCTGAATCTATTGCTGACTCAGCATTGTGCCTTGTTGCACTGCTGCCAACCCTGCTCTATGCTGCTCAGACTTTGGCGCTCTCTAGCCATTGCTTTGTCACTTCGGCACTCCTCTGCACCAACTGACACTGGTCCATCCTGCTATTGCTGATTTTGGGCTCTCGTAGCAAGGTATTAATCCAAGATGTGGACTCCTCAAGGCTCCTGCCCAACTGCAGTTCTTCCAATCTACAGTTCTAGATCACCCCAATTCTCCCCTGGAGATATGTGGGCAATCATAACAAACTCTTCCTCCTCAATCCTCGCAGTTGCAGCCTGCAGATCTTGTTTCTCATCCTTGTCCTCCTTTTTGAGAGGAGACTGCATAGCATAGTGACCAAATTCACCACACCGAAAACACTTGATCTTTGAGACGTCCTTTTTCCGCCTCTGCTGCTCCTGCTGCCCCTTTGATGCAAGGGTTGCATTCTCTTCTTCCTCCTTGGGCTTCGTCCCACTACTGTTGTTGCCATCAAGCTTTAACTTGACTAAGTCTCTCCTCATCTCTTCCTGCTAAAGAGTTGCCCACATTCCTTCCCAATCCGGTAACTTCTCTCTGCCTAAGATACTCTGGACAAAGACTTGTCATTCATCGAAAACGAAATTCAGAGCCAATCTAACCATCTTTGTGGCCTGAGGTATTGACCCTACAGCTGCTAGCTGATCTCGAACATCCTGAAGCTTCAATAGGGACAGATCTATGCGTTCTCCCTTCTGCATCCTCGTAGATCGCATCTTCTCCTCCAAGAACATCTTTCGCTGCTCAGAAGACCCCTAATATAGCGTAGCCAATGCATCCCACATCTCCTTGGCAATCCCTTTGCCAGAGATATGTGAAACAATATGATCCCTCACTTTGTCAATGATAAATCTCTTGGCTTTAGCCATATCTTTCTTGTAGGCCTTCAATGGATCCGGAGTTGCAGGTACATCTAGCACATTGTCAATGATGGTCTTGAGCTCACGCTCATCCAGAAGGAAGGAGATCCTTGCCTTCCATATTACATAGTTGGAGGCACCCTCCAAACGATCCTGATCACGCAAACTAGTGGTTGCCATCTCACCCAACCAAATGTCAAACTGCTCCCTCTAAACCTTTGCGCAGCTGGCTATACGCACTCCCTGCTGGAATAAGCCAAATAAGTCTCAATCACATTGCTTTTGCACGAGAAATCAGAATTTCTTGGGCAAGAAATTCCCTGACGTCAGAATTCCCTCAGTATGCTTCTTCTTCCTTCTTCTGACACTTTCTACACCAACAACTGCTGCTATAAGAAAACTGCATCCCACCATAAATTGGTCTGCACTAAAGCTGTTGCTGCGCTGCTCCCTCTGCCATTAACAAATTGTAAACTAGAAATTGTACCTCTCTGTCGACTCACTCAGAGAGAGATTCCCTTGCAGATCTTGCCCTCCTGACTTGGACTACGCAATCCCTTGAGGATTCAATCTGCTGCCTACGCAGCTCTTCGATCTCCCTCCTTCTCTTCAATGTTGAACTCTTTCGGACTGCTCTCTTGCTTCACTTGTGCTGTTGTACAAGCTCAGATACCATGTGAAAATTCCTAAACCTGGAATCCCTATTGTAACAAACTAATATTGCTTCTCCTACTTGATAAACTATACAAGTTATTTACTGTGTTCTACAAGTAAACATTGAAGCAAATACACTGCAACCTTCACTACATAAATAAACTGCGAAAATATAAACGCGAAAACAAGACCTGAGCAAGAAGAAAGCTAAACACACATGACACCGTTATTTTTGGACTAAGACCCAAAAAAACCCAATGCAGGAAAACTGGTGCAGCAGCTGAGGGTTTGATATTATTAAGCAAAAGTTTTTGAATACAATCTAGGATGCCTTACTAACCATCCATACAAAGATAATTACTAACAGAGAATTAGTGAGGAAATGTCCTCACACTAACACTAGAGATCCGGCACTGACCTAACACTGAACTAGACAGCCCCACGCTACCTCTGCACAGATCTGCGTCACTCTGGCTGGGCACTGCGTCACCTCTCTCTGTTAGTCATTCTTCTAGCTGGATGTTGATCTCCTCGTCCCTCCGCTCTCACACCCCGCTTCTCTAGCACTGGATCTGACTGATCCATAGCAAAATCTCAGATCTCCTCAAGGCTACAGTGCTACCTCTGCATGGCACTGTGTTGCCTAGCGTAGCCCCTACACTGCCTCTTCTGCGTCTTCTTCTCTGCCTTCTCTGCTAAGTATTCCCAGCTCAAGAAATGATCTTCCAACCGAAATTATCATTGCCCATCACTGCAATCAAATCAACTCGATCAAATCCTTCAGTTGCTTGACATTGCTCACTTGAGAAATTCGATCTCTATACTCACTCAGTGTGTTTTCCAAATGCCCATGTAAGTCCTTATAATCTTCTCGTTGGATAACCAATGGCCTAGATTAAAACATAATTAGCAGCTTAGATCATATTCATTTGATCTCTGTCTTTTTCTAGAAATTTCACACCTAGTTCTATTAATATACTCTGATTATTTTAATTACCTAAGTTTAAACTTAGGCTCCCATTAAAAATAATTAATTATTTTAATAAAACCCCGTCCAGGTGGAATTTCCCAAAACGATTTCTAGGTATTTTGGAATACATGTGTCTAAGCCTCCCTGCAAAATTTGAGACTTAGAACACATCTGATGCTACCAGAAACAAACAAAATATGCATCTGTGAAGCCTTCCAACTTCCCTCAATCAAATTGTTTGTACAACAAACCATAATACATTGTGCCTTTGAGGTACCTGAGGATATGTTTGGCAATAATCCAATGCACTGTCGTAAGTTCAACCATGAATTGGCTCAACTAGTTCACTGCATAGCAAAGCTCAGGTCGTGTGTTCACAAGATACATCAACGACCCAATCAACTGTTTGTAAAATGTGGCATCAACTCGCTCTACTCTGCTAGCGTCCACCTTCCTCCAGTTTGTCACTAGAAGCATGGCCATGTGCTTGCAATCCTGCATGAAAAAACTCTTGAGAATCTCCAAAGCGTACTTGCCATGTCACAATAAAATTTGTCCATCACCCTGCCATACTTCCAACCCAAGAAAATAGTGCATAAGCCCTATATCCTTCATATCAAACCCTACTGCAAGATCCTTCTTGCAATCACTGATGAGCTTCATGTCCCTTGTCAATATGAGGTTGTCTACGTACAACACAAGAATGAGAGGTTGTTTGCCTACCAAATGTAGTATAGGTTAGAGTCAGCTTCACTCTTGGTGAAGCCTAGTCCTAGAAAATAGATGTCAATGCGAGAGTACCACGCTCACGAGGCCTGCTTGAGCCCATGTAGAACTTTCTTGAGCATGCACACATGTGTCTCCCTGCTATGTGCCTCAAACCCCTCTGGATAGTAGACAGTGGTGCCTCAAGGAAAATTTTGGGAGATAGAGACAACCTCACAAGTTTGATGGAAAGAAGATTATTATAAAAAGTGGAACTTGGAGACAACAACAGTCATGCAATCAAAGGCATTGGGAATACATCCATTGAGTTAGAATCAAGCTCTAGTATCGATTCTGCCATAGTGATTGGAGTTTGTAAAGGAAGGTTGTATAGACTTTTGAAACAACTTGTACATAATGATATTAATCCATGTGAGCTTTGGCATAGAAGATATGCTCACCTTCATTATAGAGCTTTGCCAGGCTTAAAGCAGATGGTTGCAGGTGTTCCATAGTTGCAGGTAGAACATGACGAAGTATGTAAAGGATGCGCACTTTGAAAGAACGTCAAGAAGCCTTTTCCAAGCAATGAAAACAGTTCTAAGGAAATCCTAGATCTGGTCCATTCTTATGTATGTGGTCCGATGCCAGTAAAATCCCTCAGAGGTTCCTTGTACTATGTAACATTTATTGATTTACTTCATGAAGACGAAGGATGAAGTCTTTGACAAGTTTTAGGAAGTCAAGGCTGAAGTAGAAAACTTGAAGGGAAAGAAAATCAAGATTCTAAGATCTAATAATGGAGGAAAATACACCTCCAAGGAGCTCGTTTCCTTTTGCAAAGAAGCTAGGATTAAGATATAGTTAATAGTACCTTACAATCCACAACAAAATGGAGTTGTTGAAAGAAAGAACAGATCTATTGAAGAATCTATGAAGGTGATGATGCACAATCAACACCTGCTTATGTTTCTATGGAGTGAAGCATCTACGATAGTCGTTTACGTTCAAAATAGAAGTCCTCATCGAATTCTGGAAGACAAGACTCTTGAAGAAAAGTTCATCGAACGAAAACTCAGGTTAGTCATTTGAGAATATTTAGTTCTCCTGTTTATATGGATGTACCCAAAGATAAGAGAAGGAAGTTAGAACCTTCGAGAAAGAAAGGAATATTCATTGGATATAGTGAGTCATCGAAGGCCTATAGAATATACTGTTAAACTTTGAAAGTTCTATGCAGAAAAATGAATGTACTTTGTAGAAACCTGAATGTTCTATGTCATTACAATTACTTAGAATGCAGATTTTTTCTTCACAACTTTTCAGATCAGCAATTGTAGATAGAACATAAATTGAAGGGTCATCTGAAGATATCCAAGCACAAATATGAGACACTGAGAGTTAGGCCCAATGACCAGGGAAAAATCCACAAGGAGAAAACCCAAATGATTCTTCTTCTATTAGATTTCTTCAGTTCTTCAACGGAGTATAGAGAGAGAGAGAGAATGAGAACGAATAAAGTCACCAATGTCTGTTCAACTTGCAGCTAAAGTGCGCTTTCTCTTTGCCTAAAGATCTCCTTCTCTTGATCAGATCTTGTCCTTCACATTTGTTGCAGCTCTTCCCTTGCTTACACTTCTCTTGCACACACTCAACACTAACTCTCCTTCTTCACAATGAACATGCTACTCTCAACTCTCACTTGCTCTTGCTTAGATAGATAAGAAAGAAGAGGAGTTATAAAATGAATTCATCCCTTGAGTCAATAATAGGAGAATTGAATTCCATGAGGGAGGAGTTACTTGAGAAGTGTAACTCATCCCAAGAATAGAGAGAGAGGTACACGTGTCTTGAGGAGTTACAATTCGAATTGAATGAGGGAGTTACAAGTGCATTTAATGAGGAGTTACACTTTTGCCATGCATTGAATTAGTGAGGTAGAGTTACATTCTCTTAAGTGTGGAGTTACTATTTTATTCCAAGAGAGAGGTTCAATTTGCCAAGTAAGAGATTCTCAATTTAGTTTACTTATTTCGTGGGAGAATTTGCTTTTATTAATCCATTAAAGGTGAATGACTTTAGACTATTTTATAAATAATAGTATCATAATAATAATAATACTAGTAAGGATAAAAATATTAATTCTTGACTTATATAATCATGATTGATTTTATTTTAAAGTGGATTCCATATGTTGAGATCATCCTTGATCATTTAGACATGATTTTCTATTTTTAGAAAGTCACTTCCAAATTGAGATGTGACTTACTATTTTTGGAAAGTCATATTAGAATTATTAGAAATGAAATTTTAATATAGGAGGTTCAGACGGAACTGAAAGATATGATTTCTTCTAGGAGAAATTCATCCCTGAGCTACCAAATTTTAACATATACGTTCTAGGACAAAAACAGGTTGAAGTTAGTAGGGATCTGACCTTTGATGAGAATGTGGCCTACTGGAAATCCAAAGAAGTCCCTATGGACTCTGATGAGGATGAACTGTGAAAATTCTACTGCAGTATCATTCTCCAACTGACCCTCAAGCCTTTCTTTTATACTTTTCAAAGATCTCATCAATGGTCGAGATTAAAATATTCATCAACGGCTAAGATTAAAACACTGCTTGATCTGTGTCATTTAGAACATTTCAGCACATGTGTTAATTAATTCACTTTAATTATTTAATTTTCCTAAGTTTAGACTTAGGAAATCCATTAAAATAATTAATTATTTGAATAACTTGAACACCAATTGAAATTTCTCAAAACACTTTATAGGTTTTGGAGTTCAAGTGTGTCTTAGCCCCTCCACAAAATTTCAAGGCTACAGCACACCCGATGCTACACCAACTACACAAAATCTCAACACTCCCTCTTAGCACGGAGTGTGCTCTAGCAATACATCCACACGATGCACTGCAAGATCTTGATGTTGGTTTCTGTGTCGTTGATGCTTGCCCTGCTGCCCTCCATCCACTACACTACTGCTCTCTGTACTGCTGCCACTGACACTGCCACATCTGTACTGCAACTCCCTCTCAAATTGCTGCATCATGTTGCCCATAGCACTGCCACTGCTCACTGTTGCACTGAACCTCAGTTGCCGAAAAGTAAGCCACTGAAGGACTCCTGCCCAACTGTTTGACAGATAAGTCAAGTTGCATCTATCACTGAAGCTCCATGGCTGCTGATTTACGCTGTCCTCCTGAAGCCACTATTATGCTGCAACACTGCACTGCGTGAGCACAGCGTCTCTGCACTGTTGAAGTCCCATCAACCCCTTAGCGCTGCTGCTGCCTCTGCATTACGCTGTTAATCTAGGTTGTCATTGATGTTAATAGTTGATGTCAGTAGTCGGGATGGCAAGTATTCTTGAAGATGCCAGAGATGATTACAATGGAAGACTACCATATCACTGCACTTGATGAAGAAATAGAAGACATACACATGATGACATGCCCTACCTCCAATGATAACACTACGTGATTACATGTCCTACCTCCGATAATTTGATGATGACATGACAAATCTCCAATGATGTGAAGCTTGTTGTCCTTATGATGAAGACTAAATAATGATGCTCCATTTGATTGATGAAATATCTCTGCACTATCTTAAGGATAGCTGACCTAGTGACCCTATATTGAAAAGGCAAGGAAATGATGATGGTGATCCTATGTTGAAGAAGGTTGGGACATGATTGTGAAGACATTCAACGAAGAAATCAAACCATGAAGAAGCCCTACACTCAAAGGCATTCTGCTCTGCCTCCATTTCTGCACTCATAAATAATCGGTCACATTAAAAACTATTTTTTGCTACCTTAGAGGCAAAATTCCTTAATGAAACCTACACCATCTTGAAGAGAATAATTTTGCCTTTCCAACGAGCTATTACTCAGCCCGGAACTCCAAGCGGTTTGAAAGTTATTGATTTTTCAAGTTTAAGGTAAAATTATGTCAGTGAGCCAACCTTACCTTAGTAAATTCATGTCGGCCCTTCTTTAAGACATGTCTATTCGTTTATGGACAAGAATGTGTATATATATAAGAGAGTTTCGACCTTCTTTTAGAACAGAATTTCGGAGGAGATTAAGGAGAAAAACAGCGAAGTAAATAACACAGAAACAGCGAGTTAAGGGTCATATTCCATTTATTTATTGCAGACTGTTGTGTCTTGTTTGGTAAATTTTCGGACTGTCT
Source organism: Pinus albicaulis (assembly GCA_034641835.2). NCBI lineage: Eukaryota > Viridiplantae > Streptophyta > Pinopsida > Pinales > Pinaceae > Pinus > Pinus albicaulis. Next base: position 933,588,680 of record CM076570.1, on the reverse strand, counting down.
ATGGGCTAGAACAGTGGAGAGGAAAATATATTCGACCCTGTGACTTCTGACCTGTGGGAGCTGGTGCAATCTAAGGTTTTCGGTCTATGGAGAAGATTTCAGCTTCAGACTTCCTACCTTTGATGCTTTGGTGCCTTGCTGTAGCCTCAAATCTGTGGTTGGATTGCAAATTTCTGTTGATCAAACTAAGTCATACATTGTTGTGGGTTGCTCGGACATGTTCCCTCTCATTCTCGGCGATGTTATAGGGTGGTTTTCGGACTGAGAAGCAGTCTTTCTTCGGACCTGTTGGAGGAATTTGATCCGCTCTCTTTAGGCACGTTGTTGTGGGTATTTTGATTCGGATTTGTGCCTTCCTTTCCAGTAAGCTTCAGTGGCAGAGCTGGCTGGTTGGGTTACAGATTCATTGCAGAAGGTTTAGGATTGTTTTGGCACCAGATCTAAGGACCTGTGACATCCTTCCTATGGTAGCACTTGAAGATTGGACTGATATGACCTCAGACCAATGTTAATCTGATGTTTTGGAGTAGTGCAAAAGCCCTGGTGCAGCATGGTGTAAATTCCTTAGAGCAGTTGGTGCAATAGTCCTAGTGCAGCGTGGTGCAATAATGTTGGTGCAACAGTGAAGTTTTATGCAGGAGCCTTGGTGCAGATTGGGTGATGATGAGTAGTGCAGTAGAGCAGGCTTAGTGCAAAATAGTAAGGATACTCTTGAAGACTACCTTGGAACATTGATTAAAGGAGCGGGAATTTGGAACACCCTTGAAGTCAACTTGGAGACTACCTTGGATCAGATTTGAAGAAGGTGCAGAACTATTGAAGTCACATTTAGAGCCGGTGCAGAACTTAGTGCAGACACATTGGAGTGTTGTATCGAAAACAATGATGCAATGATGATGTCATGATGAGATAACTTGAAGAGATTGATTGGGTATGATGAAGAGCAGTGATGACACCTAAGTTGATAAGGTTGTCATTGATGATGTAGCATGGAGACTACGTTGAAGCTGAAGATTGATAGGGCTCAGTGAAGAAGATTTTGGGAGTCGTGAGTTACTACCAAACATATCTTGACAAAGTTTTGCAGTGGGTTGGAGCCCAAGAGGTTGGAGCCTCGAAAAGACAAGGTAGGTGTCTTAGAGGATAGGGTTGGAGCCCTAGAGGATCGGTGTCCTCAAGAGACCAGGTCGGAGCCTGTACCAGAGAGGTTTGTGCCTTAAAGCGACAAGGTTGGTGCCTTGAGAAGATAGGGTTGGAGCCCTAGAGGTCGAAGTCTCATGAAGTCCAAGTCAGTGCTTAGAAAAGTACAGGTTGGTGCCTGGAAGGATTGAAGATTGGTGTCTTCATCCAAGGTTGGAGCCCTACACTATTGTATTGGATTTATTATAAATAAGAGATTAATAAAAGTATTTATTCTTAATATTCATTTTCTGTTCTAAATATAAGTGATCTAACTGGTAAAAATAACAATTGAAAAGAAATATTGAGCTCTCAGTATTTCCAACATACGTTGCTCCCTCTTCAGCTCTCCCTTCTGCTTCAATGTGACCTTCTGCAACCATCTCTCGACTCATCCCACTAACGTCTTACGGCTCCCGTAGCTCGTATGTGATCCAAGAGTAAGGTTGACTCAAGGATCCCGCCACATTGTCTGTAGATGCTCTACAGATCCATGTCACCCCACCTCTTCTCTTGAGGCACATGAGCGCACATGGTTGCATCATCATTCGAACCATCATCCTTTGTTGCTGCGGCCTTGGAATCAGAAGCTCCTTTGTCCTCCTTCTTATGACAAGTGCTGGCGAAGTGTCTACGTTCACCACAGTTAAAGCACCAAACCTTGGAAAGGTCCTTCTTCTTCTTCCCTGCTTCTTTTCTTTCCTTTGATGCAAGGGCTACATCATCTTCCTCTTCTTTCTTCACTTTTACATTCCCACCACTGGTATTTTGCTTCTTGGCGATCCTCCTAATCTCCTCTTGGCGGAGGATAGCCCACATGTCTGCCCAGGAAGGTAACACTGCTCTGCCCAGGATACTCTGGAAAAATGTTTCCCATTCCTCGGAGACTGCATTCAAAGCAATCCTCACTAAAAGCCCTTCATCTAGAGTAGCACCTCTGCCAACCAGTTGGTCTCGAATGGTCTAAAGTTGGAGAAGGAAAGGATCTATCTCCTCACCCTTCTGCATCTGAAAGAGCCTCATCTGATTCTCTAAGAGCATCTTCTACTGGACGGAGCTTCCTTGATACATCGCTTCTAGAGTGACCCACATGTCATTTGTTATGGTCTTTTCAGCAATATGTGGTACAATGTGATCCTTCACTCCGTCCTTTATCAAGCATTTTGTCCGCACTTGATTCTCCTTGAATTTCTTAAGAGGATCAGGATCTGCAGGCACAGCTAGGACACTCGTTGCATGGTCCTTGATGTCGTACTCATCTAGGACTGATAGGCTCTGTGCCCTCCAAATGACAAAGTTGGACACACCGTCCAATTTGTGTTGGTCTCTCTATCCATGAGAAGCCATCTAGCTCAGATCTGACAGAACAGTACTTCTTCTCCCTCTTTCTGTGGCTACAGAAACTCTGGATTTGGGTTTCTTCGTGACTAGACACCCTCTAGTAACTGCTTTTGTTGAATATTAATTTCCCTCCTGGAAATCTTTCACCCAAACACAATCAGACAACACTCTCCAATCCTCCTGATCGAAACTCAGATCTCTTTAGCTCAGATCTGCTAAGAAACTATCTTCCTCCCACCTTTGTTGACTTAGCTAGGCACAATTCTGCACCTGCAGAATCTCCCCCACACCAGCATTACTGAAGATCTGAAGCACTGCCTCCGGATCTTGGCAAAACTTTTCTGCAGCTGAAGAAATGATTGGACTGCGTCTCATTGACTGGCCCAGTGTAGCCTCAACATTGCTCAGAAGTGGACTGCGTAACCCTAGACTGGGTGACGCAATCCTTACGCTAGCTTGGGAAGGCTCTACGTAAGCCTGATGGCCTTCTACAGCTACAGCGTCGTCCTTTCATGGATCTGTGTTCTTCTGCTGACAAGTTGCCCTTTCCGGATACCCTACAGACAAAATTTTCTTTACAAGTTATTTCCAGAAATTAGATTCAGAAAATACCGAAATAAACAGAACTACAGTCTACACATGCAGATCATTTACTAAATACTACGCTCATTCAACAAAGTGACACATGGATTTTTGCACATAAGTCCCCGAAAAAAACCAAAGCAGGAAAACCGGTGCAGCAGATATGAAAGTTTATTTTATTAAGTAGATTCTGAGTACAGTAAATCTGGGTTCAAGATCTGGAAAACCCGACAGAGAATAAAAGAAATCTGCAGCTAACCTAATGTTCTAGGACCAAATATCTGACTGATCCACACCCTCAAACGGGATTTACAAGACTCAGCTCGGATCTGGCCCTAGAAACCCCAGCGCTGCCCCTAAAGCCCTAGCGTCAACCGTGCTAGCCTCAGAGTGCCACTGAACTACCCAGAGAAGGACTGCGTAACCCTTGAGAGGGTGACGCAGGCCTTACGCTGGCCCTGGAGACCCTCTGCGTAATTTTTGAATCCCTCCGAAGTCTATGCGTTGTCCTACGTAGCGACTGCGCAGCAGCTACATAGCTGTCGTTGTTGCCCTCTGTTTTTCTGCACTGTCCTTGTTTGCTGCTCCTCTGCCTCTTACTGACTCTTGGCTCTGGGATCAGATCATCCCCTCAGCCAATACTACCCCTCGCTGCAGAAAATTCCTCCAAAAATTCTTAGCAAACCCTGCCCTAGAATTCCAGATCTATTTCTCAACTCTGCAACTGTGTGTCTCTCCAACTAACCCTCAAGCCTTTCTCTTATACTTTTTCGAAGATCTCATCAATGGCCGAGATTAAAACATTCATCAACGGCTGAGATTTAAAGATTGCTTGATCTGTGTCTTTTAGAACATTTGAGCACGTGTGTTAATTAATTCACTTTAATTATTTAATTTTCCTAAGTTTAGACTTAGGAAATCCATTAAAATAATTAATTATTTGAATAACTTGAACACCAACTAAAATTTCTCAAAACACTTTTTGGGTTTTGGAGTTCAAGTGTGTCTTAGCCCCTGCACAAAATTTCAAGGCTAGAGCACACTCGATGCTACACCAACTACACAAAATCTCAACACGAACAACATGAAGCTCCCAAGAAAGAAGAAGATTTTGGTCTATCAAATCCTTCAAAACATCTTGTTGGTCATCAAGAAGAGCCAGAAGGGCCTAACGATCTAGTGGACCCGGTTGTTGTTCCTAAAATATGGAAGAGGCTAGCTTGGCTAAGATCCACTTTGCAAGAAGCAGAAGGACATGCAACACCACATGGCTCCTTCAAGGAAAGAAAGAGGCCAAAGAGGTATTATGGATATGGAGCCTTATTGTCTAATCTTATTGATGTTGAACCTTCCACTTTTGAAGAAGCAACTAGCCAACAAGTTTGGAAGGATATGATGTTGTAAGAATATCAATCGATTATGAAGAATGATGTATGGTAAATTGTGCCTAGACTTGAAGGAAAATGGGTATTGTCCTCCAAATGGGTATACAAGATCAAGCACGTAGTGGACGGAAGTATTGACAAATAAAAGGAAATGTTTGTGGCTAGAGGGTTCTCCCAAAACGAGGGAGAACACTATGATGAGACTTTTGCTTCAGTTACCAGGTACATTACCATTAGATCTATTATTTTTATTGCTTCCTCTATGGGTTGGAGTTTACATCAAATGAATGTAAAGACTGTTTTTATTAATGGCGTAATTGAGGAAGAAGTGTATATTGAACAACCTCACGGTTTTGAGGTCCATGGAGGAGAGTTTCACAATCGCAAATTGAAGAAAGCTTTGTATGGACTTAAGAAAACACTGAGAGCCTAGTATACATGAATCGACAGTTATCTGACAAGACTTGGTTTCTCTTAGAGCGATGTTGATCCAAATTTGTACTTCAAGGTTGAGAAAAATGATCTTGTGATTCTATTATTATATGTTGATGACTTATTTCTATTAGGTGTGGGCATCTCACTATTTGGTGTAAGAGGGAGTTGGCTTATAAATTTGACATGAAGGATCTTGGATTAATGCACTACTATTTGGGGCTAGAAGTATGGAAGAATCCTGGTGAAGTCTTTCTTGGTCAAGGCAAATATATTATCAAGATCCTATAGAAGTTTGGAATGATAGATTGTAAGTCGATGCCAACTCCCATGGTGATAAATCTGAGAAAGTTGAGAGACTCTAAGTCTAATTTGGTAGATCCACCCATGTACCGGAAGTTGATTAGCTCGTTGATGTATTTGGTTAATACCAGGCCAAACATTTGTTTTTTGTAAACACGTTGAGCAAGTTCCAAGTGGAATGAGACATGATCATTGGATTGCAACAAAGCACATATTGAGATATCTGTGGTACAGTTGACTATGGTTTGAGACATGTCTCAAACAGTGACATATAGTTGCAAGGCTATACAGATGCAGATTGGGAAAGGAGTGCTAAAGACAAAAAGAGTACCTCTGGAGGTTACTTCAGTTTGGGCTCCGCTATGATTTCGTTGATGAGCAAGAAGCAAACATTATTTGCAGTCAACACTATCGAGGTGTAATATATTGCAGCGAGCTTGGTGAGTTGTGAAACAGTATGGCTTTGGAAGCTACTCGTTGGACTATTTGATCATGTGTTAGAACCGACCGTGATATATTGTGATAATCAAAGTTCCGTGAAGCTGACAGAGAATTCAGTGTTCCATGACAAGTCAAAGCATATCGAGATCAAGTACTACTTTATTCGCAACAGGGTGCAAAAGGGAGCAGTAAAGCTCCAGTATGTCTCTACTGATGAGTAGATTGTTGATATTCTTAGAAAGCCTCTGTCCAGTGCAAAGTTTGTATACTTCAATGACAAGCTTGGACTTGTTGAGAACACCTCCCTCAATGAGAGAGTGTGTTAATGAGATAGCATCATGGATTAACATTCTCCCTGTGTCATATATGACCAGAATTAGGGAGAATAGTCCGGCAAAGGACAAACATTCTTCTTGTGTCAAGTTGTGAACCAAAATTAGGAAGAATGGTCCTAGAGGCCTAGAATTACTTAGATAGTGTGTGGCCTTTCAGAATGGTCCTAAAGGCCTAGAATTACTCAGATGGAGTGTGGCCTTTGGGGTCACCATGTGCCAGGTACCGACTAGAATAATGATGAACCAACACTAATTTGTATATTATGTGACACATGAACCAGAGTTATGGTGACTAGTTGATTGTAGAACTCGAATTAACCAGTAAATGTTTAAAAACAGTATAAGCCCTAATTCTGTAATTTTACTCAGTGACTGACTGGAATTTCAAGGAGAATTTAAATTTCAAGAGAATACCTGGTAATCGAAGGTGTTTTTGTTCCCACTACTGCAGTTACCAAACCAACCTTTACCTCCCATCCTATCTAGGATCTACCAGTACGGTCCCCAGATCCAGAAGACAGATCTTCTGGCCCCCGTGCACAGAATTCCAAGAACAATCGAGGCTTCTTCCTGTTTGTAGCTCTGTCCGTAGAGTTTTCTATCTTGTGAAAAATAAATTGTTTTCGTTTCCCTGAAACCACTCTCTTATAAGTTCCCTTCCACCACCCCTGCACGTTGTCTTCTCGGCTCTTCCTTACGACTTGCCACCTGCAATGTCTTAGTCTCTATGTCTCCTTTATGTTTAAAATGTATTTATTCCTTACGTGACTCATGCATTTTGAACTTTCCACCTTTGTTATTATTATTTTCTCTTCTTTTAATTACATAAATTCTACATTATATTTCTTTTTGGTTTTGTTTAGTTAATATAATGTTTTATGAACATGTTCATTGTTTTATTCATAGTTTTAATAATTCGCTTTATTAAATATTATTAGTTATTTTATTTAATTATTTAAATTATAAATCAAATAACTTGAATTTATATTTTATTATTTTCTTTACTCATATATATAGATATATATGTACACGAGCAGTATGTATCAAAGGTCTCACTTGATATATTTATTATATCAAGTTAAGTTAGGAATTTACTTTGAGAATTGATTTATTAACCTACTTAGATATTTTCCAATATTAGTCGGTATGTATACTAGTGCAGTGCACGCGATGTACGCATATGTAGCTATCATATGCATACATCATATACATGCTAATACCCTTTTGCCTATAATTCGAAATAGGTCATTACATTGATGCTAACGATGAGCCATGTGCCAGAGGTACTAATCAGAATTATGGTTGATCTACCATGTGACAAGAGTATCAACCAGAATTATGGTGAGAATGCACCATGTGTCAGAGGTACTAACCAGAATGATGGTAGCCTATTGATGCTGATAAATCTACCATGTGTCAAAGTTACTGGCCAGAATTATGGTAGTTGAATGATGTTCATACTATTGATGATTTGTTATAACCTTTTCTTAGAGAAATTTGTTCACAAGAAGAACATCTATCTAGTCGTTATGAATACCTCCCTAGCTAAGAGGGAGTGTTGAATTTTGTAGCTATGGTCGGTCTTCATAATTTGTATTTTAGCCCTTCTCTTTATAACTCAGCAATTCATCTACAACAAGATAGCAACCTCCTCATTGTTGTTGAGAAATCTAGGGCATAGCAATTAAGTGATTTCTCTTCTTATGATAACTGCTTGTGAATGCTTTTTACTTCTTTAGATTAGGATCTTCTCTTTACTTAGATTATTATAGTGTTCTTCATCAAATTGTTACCAATGCATAAACCATAAAGAGACAAGAGACACAAGATGTAGGCGATCATTTAGGGCCAAAACCTCTCCCACTTGAGAGGAAAACCCAATTGAATTCTTCTTCTTATGGAGACTTCAATTGAATAATACCAAGACCAAGACCCTTGCCCTATTCGCCACTCCAAGGCCAAGTCACAAAGCTTCGTTGATGAGATCCTTCTTCCTTGAGTCAACGATAGTCAACCTTCTTGTTTCTTTCTCCTTCTCGGCTACCCTTAAGAATTTCGGTCATTGAATAGATCTTATTTTTTTCGGCTTCTTTGACTGTAATCTTCAGCCTTTTGCAGTGGACTATTCTCTTCGCACATGTGACAGATTTAGGGTAAATTGCGTCCTTTATTTCTTCGCTTTAACTAGAGAGGATCTCTATGTTAACTTGGCATGTAGTATAGATAAGTTTCTTGCCTTAACTCAGACTCTTGAAGTTTTGCAATTTGACTTCTCTACAATATGTGTATGCCCTAACCCTCCTTCGCACATGTGACAGATTTTTCCCAAAACAAACCTGCAATTTCTTCTATTTTCCCTTCGATCTTGATCTTTCTCCTTCGCTTGGATATAAGGCTTCTATCCTTGTGAACTTCACACTTCTTTTCAGTCTTCTATGCTTGACCGAAAATCTATCTTCAAGTGGAGGCTGAGTTGCCCTATATATAGTGATCAACCCATCAAATAAGCCAACTTCTCCTAGTGACAAGGCCGACATGCCTTTCTAGAGGTATCTTTAGGCCGACTTAAAGGAGGTTCTTGAACTTGGTCTTGGAGGGTTTCTTAACGACTCATTTACATATGTAACATGCCCAAGAAGGGTCTCCCATACATGACATTGACTCAATAGACTTTTATGACTTGATGACAAACCTAAAGGTTCTCAATGGGAACCTTAAATAAAATCCCTTGATCATGAAACCCATGATTCAAGCATTACAAAATAATTTATTTTTCTTCTTTACATCAATTACATAAAATCACAATTACACATGTCATTATGAAGACCAAACCTAGTTACACTTTTCAACACTCCCTCTTAACTAGGGAGGTATTCATAATGGTACTTGGTCATTCTCAATCTGGAGAATTCTCATAAGATGAGTCGGATTGGTAACCCATCTGTCTAGCATCATATCAATCAACATTGTCACATAGCAAGGCCTTGAGTAACATCTCTATCTCTCCACAAGATCAAAGCAAAATGCTGGCGAGACCAATGATGTATAGACACCCTCATCATTGTCTCTCTTGGAACATAGTCCACCCGAGTTCTCAGAGTGTGTTCCACCAGGACTATTCTTATCTTGGATTCCCAATCCTCAATGAATATCGGTCCTTTACGACTACTCTTGTCTTGGATGCCCTAACACGTCCTCAAAGAGCATCAGATGCCAGATGTTTACTCAGTCCTTCATTTTGTCTTCCCAGGTGAAGACAAGAATGATGTGTCTATCTCTCCCTCTTAATTATGGAGGACATATCTATTCCAATAAAGGAATGTACTCATTCCTACGAAAGGAATGTACTTAAGCTCCCTCTTGGCTTGGGAATTTTGTTTCCAAGTTTCTTCCAAGTAAGAAACTTGTTTACAGGCTCCCTCTTAATCATGGACCTACAATAGCTCCTCAGGTGGAGATGATGGGACAACCATCTGCTTGAAGAACTCCTCCTTTGCTATGTCATGAACTTTTTTTCATTATTCAAGAGTCTTCATTTTTTGGGACTTCTTCATGGGGCACAAATCATCCATCACTTTCATCTTAGAGCCATGTCATCATTTCTTTCATTGGAAAGTGATCCATCAATCCATATTTGGTCTTCCTTCATGCCATGTTTCTTTAAGGATATTTAATCCTACTACATGGTCATTAGTAGTGGAAGACATCCATAGCTCTTCCAAAGGCAGCCTTGCAAAAGCCCATCCAGATATCATTCAAAATAGGGAATGAAATTTAAATCAAAATTACCTTTGTGATGATATTTCATCATGACATCTTCCAGTTTGCATCAGTGTCCTACATACATATTGACACATCCCCCAAAGATATATATATTGTCAAAGGTCTCTTTCTTTTTCCAAACTTCATCAGAGTCTTCATATCTTTCATGGAGATATCCTAGTCAAATCTTCTTGGTCCTTGGATGTTGATTGCCTTTTCCATGGTTTCATATCACACGATCTCCTCCTTCCTTTCTTCACACATTTCATTCCCGATAATTTCCAATAATAATTCCTCCAGTTGTTGTCAACCACCTCATATTACATATGAGGACATATTATGTTGATTTAATCTAGTCAATGTGTGACCCATGCCTTTCTGCATCTTCTCAGTGGAGGAGATCCTTTCCCTTATTCATACTCTCGAAGTAGAGCATTCATCCATATTGTCTGCAATCATATGACATGACTCTGGATTATTAAATAAAGCATACATACCTCATTCTTCTTTTAGGTCATCTTTCTTCAGCAGCTTCCATGATTGAAAAGAGATTCACTCCATTGATCCACTTTACCTCTTATGTCATCATACCATCATCTCGTGTATTCCACAAGTTTGAAATTCTTGATGAAACACTTGCTTCCTCTCTTGATTGGTGAACCATCAGAGAATCTTCAGGATCTAGAGTATCCCCACCCAACAGATGTTTCCTTTTGACATATGTATGATGAGCTTTGTACCAGATGAATTTCTCTTTTTCCCAATGCCACTTATGTTTCTAATGAAGTTCCCAAGAGCTCTATCCTTCCACAAAACATGTAGCTCTATGATGATGTCACGAGCTCTTGCTTTTGATGCTTCTATGATTCCATGATGCATCCCATTATTTATTATAGCCATATCTTATAACAAAAGACTTAGGAACTATGAAAAGAAATTCAGTGAGGAAGACTATCTCAGTCATAGTAGAGATCTCTTACTTCCTCTTTCTTGGACTTCTTCTTTTCAACTTCCTCCACTTCTTCGATGATATGGGCTTCTTTTCTTCCTCTTTTGTTAATTAACTTCTTGAGCTTAGGACAATCTCTTTTATAGTGCCCATATTCTTGACACCCATGGCATTCAATCTTAGCCATGTCCTTTTTCTTTTTCCAAGGACCAAACTTTCCAAATTTCCCTTTCCTTTTTGTCATAGCAACATATGTCTAATTCTACTCATCTGATCCCACATTAGATTTTGCCTTTCACCTGGATTCTTCAATCTTGCATAGTGACCATAGTTCAGGAATGGAGTAGCTTCTTTCTTCCCATAAATAGTTACCCCACTCCTTCAGTAGTGCATTTAGTACTACTGTAGTCATTTCTCTATCAAACATGACTTCTTCTAGTTCTTGAAGTTGATCCCTGATTTCAGATATCCTCATAAAGTATGAGGCTATTTCAAGTTTAGATACATACTTGATGAGAGGATCCTCGTTGGATTCAATGAGAACCCTTTGAGCCCTAACTTCCCCTTTCATATACATTGCAAGTTCTTGAGCATCTTCTTTCGTTGGTTTGGTGATGGATCCTTTGACATGATCCATGACCTCATTTTCAATGAGATTCATATCTGTCATTTTCTTCCGTGCAAGAAATCAAGAATGTAGGAACCCTGTTTTCATTTTTCCTAACTTTTACACTTAATTTCAGAGTTTTGCTAGAGAGGGACTTAGCTAATTCGACCAACAGGGTAATCACTGCTACAACTATCATCCTTTTAATGAATACCTTCTAAGACATCCTTTTAGCATGAATGAATCTAAACATATATAAATATAAGTCAGCAGTAATACGATTTTATGCAGATCAGCAATGAAATTTCAATTTTTCATAAGGAACTAATCTATACATGGGAAAATACCTGGAATAAAGTTGATGATTTAATGACGGTTCTCCTCCTGTGATGCTGTGGACAGTTGAACAATTCACCAAAACAATCAAATCCTCCCAGCCAATCCAGGAACAATCCCAGATCCAGAGGATGTCTCCTTTGCCTTCGTGCCTAGATTTCCAAGAAAAACAGAGACTCCCTTTCAGCACAAATCCTTTCTTATCATGGTATCACTTGGTAATCAGCCCCAGTTCAAAAAAAGACCCCCTTTCCTCCTTTGAATCAACTTCCTTATATAAATTTCTCCGTCGCCATACATCCTACCCCCACCGCTTCTTCTCCATCAAGAAAAGATCCTCTTAAAGGAGGGTACGAATGTCATTTAAGGAGATGTGATTGCTAGTAAAGAGGAGAGGTGATCTTATGGTTATTAAATTTGTTTAGGGGTATACGACTTGAATTTTAAGTATCTTTATGAGTAAAGCTTATGTTGGAATATATATATATATATTTTAATTAACTCAAGTTTATTTTATTTTTATTAGTCCTTTTTATATACTTTATACTAAATTAATATGAATATTAATCTGAAACCTTAATATTAATTTCTAACTCAGGTAATCTTGATATTAGTAGTTAGGTGTACTAGTGCGATGTGTGCGAGATAGGCAGGTGTAGCTATCAAATGCCTATACCGTACACACGCTAATATCATTGTGTATAACTCGGGAACGGGTTGTTACATACTTCCTCCCTTCAAAAAAACTTCTTCCCGAAGTTTAGGGTTTCATATACTCATATCAATATTGTGTTTTTAGGGATTAGGGTGATTGTAGAATGCTTGTAATTTTAAGATTTGAATTTCTGTTTGAATAAGTATGTATCGGTAATTTAATTGTTACTTCCCATCTCATCCGAATCTCCAAACTATTCTAAAATCATCCTATCCTTCCTAATCTCTTCCACTCCCATCCTATCCGTCCTCTACAGGAATATGCCATGGCATCAGTTTTACTGATCCATTCATAGACCTCAATGATATCAGAGTCGATTACGTCGACCGGACATGCTTGTAGGCATCCAGCAGTCATCATCACACGTCTAGGGGAGCGTGACTCGCACAGTCCTCCCATGACTCCAGGTATTGGAGGATAAACAGTGGGCAACACCTCCACTCCTCCCAGCAGGACCAGGGTCAACACCCTAACGTGGGATCACATGGAGTCTCAACTGTTCTTGGAAATCTGTCATCACGTAGATTGTTCCGGTAATCTGTTTTTTTTTTGCATTATACTCACTGGTACATAATCTGCAATGTAAACACTCGTACACATATTACAGCATATGCATCTATATTGTTCATAACCAATTGTTACCCATATAACAATCTCTACATATTCAAAATACTTGATATTTATGATATTGATCCTAGAACTTATATAAAATTTCTCATAGGTATCAATATGTCCAATAAAATTTCTCATTTCAGATACTGCTTCTGTTTAGTTCATACATGTTCTATCTATGATGCATTGTTTTAACCATTTTCAATCTGTATACCAATATGTTTCACTTTTCATATTCAAAATGTAGTTACTCTTCTATTTCCTTTCTTTTAATCATATTTGAAATGTAATCAAATTCATCAATAGATAGTTTCATCTATAATGTTTAATCTATGATTTCATATTCTTGCAATGTTAATTTAAATGACATATCGCATATCGGTATCCATGCACCAGTAAATTTAAACAAACAGCATATATCCTGTATCACTAGAGTGAAGTAGCATTCTATCTTTATGGGTATCCATGTACCAGCAAAGTAAAAACTCATCTTTACGTAATATTTCAAAATTTCAAGTATCAAAATAGAGCAGTCATATACATAAAAGTTTTCAGTTCTCAAAATTTAGCATAAGCTGGGGTAATTCTGGCAGAAAGTCTCAGCATCCTCCCAAGTCGCTGATCCAGGACTATACTTGTCCCATTGGACTTTAACTTGGTCTATCCGGCGGTTCCTGAGCTGTCGAACCCTACGTTCCAGAATACGTAATGGTTCGACCGTTAGGGTTCCCTCGTCCGATACCTGCAGTTCCTTCCATTGAAGGTCATGAGATTTATCAGCAATATAGTGTCGTAAGGCAGATACATGAAATACATTATGAATTTTGTGCAGGTGGGGTGGCAGTGCAAGACGATAAGCGACAGGTCCAACTTTTTCTAGGACTTCAAACGGTCCTATAAACCGGGGGGATAATTTTGTCCCCCTCCCAAACTGAATGGTACTCTTGTTTGGTCTGATGCGGATGAAAACCTGATCTCCTACCACATAGCTTCTATCTGTCCTGTGAGTGTCCGCATAACTTTTCTGTCTATCCTGAGCCTCTTTTAACCGTTGTCTAATCAGTTTTACCTGATCCTCCATCTCTTGGATCAAGTCGGGTCCGACGATTATTCGGTCTTCTAACCTGTCCCAACTCAACGACGTTCTGCAAGGTCTTCCGTATAAAGCTTCGAATGGCGGCATCCCGATTGAACTATGATAGCTATTGTTGTAAGAAAATTCTACCAAGGGTAAGTACTTTTCCCAGCGTGACTGTTGGTCCATAACATACATCCTTAGCATATCCTCGAGTACTTGATTTACCCTTTCTGTCTGTCCATCGGTCTCAGGATGATAGGCTGTACTCAAATTTAACTGAGTTCCCAAGGCCGACTGCATACAATTCCAGAACCTCGATGTGAACCGAGGATCTCTGTCGGATATGATTTTCTTAGGTACTCCATGAAATCTGATAATCTCATTTATGAATACCCGTGCTACGTCAGCTACTTCATAAGTATCTCTTACTGGGATGAAATGGGCACTTTTGGTTAATCTATCCACCACAACCAGAATGGCATTATGCTTTTGTTGCGTAAGAGGCAGCCCAACGATAAAATCCATAGAAATTATCTCCCATTTGGTCATAGGGATGTCATGAGGTTGTAAGAGACCTGCTGGGTGACGATGATCAGCTTTTACTTGCTGACATTCAAGGCACCTAGCGACAAATTTGACAATGTCGTTTTTCATGCCTGACCAGAAGAAGAGTCTCTTAGTGTCAGCATACATCTTCTTTACCCCCGGATGTGCACAATATACTGCTCGGTGTGCTTCCTTCAAGATGGTGTTTCGGAGATCTCCACTATCTGGTATATACATCCTTCCGTGAAATCGTAGAATTCCGTCCTCTTCCAAATCATACCCTTCGAACTTAGGTTCCTTCGAATGGTTGCTTTCGAGCCCCGACCTTACTTTTAAGTACCAACTATCTCTTACAAGATGTTCAAGCACTTGATTTCTCAAGTTCATCCTGATAGGTACGAGGGAGAATATTCGAGGTCTTCTACTTAAGGCATCTGCTACCACATTCTCCTTCCCTTTTATATATGAAATCGCAAAATCGTATTCGCTTAGGAGTTCACTCCATCGTCTTTGTCTTGCATTCAAGTCTCTCTGGGTGAATAAATACTGCAAACTTTGGTGGTCACTTTTAAGCACAAAGTTTCTCCCCACCAAGTAATGTCTCCACATCTTTAAAGCTAAGACCACCGCAGCTAACTCCAAATCATGCGTAGCATAAAGTTCTTCATGGGTTTTTAATTTTCTCGAATCGTATGCTATTACGCCTCCTTCCTGCATTAATACTGTGCCTAACCCTTGCTTAGATGCGTCGGTACACACAGTAAAATCTTTATCCATATCCGGTACTCGCAAAATCAGTGCACTAGTCAATAATCGCTTAAGTTCAAAAAAATCTTTATCACATTCCTCAGTCCATTCATACTTAACGCCCTTGCGCTGGAGATTTGTGATCGGCTTTGCAATTTTGGAAAATCCCTCCACCAACCTTCGGTAGTAACCTGCTAAACCCATAAAACTACGCACTTCATGTGCATTCTTAGGTATCGGCCACTCCCTGATTGTGTTTACCTTTTCAGGATCTACAGAGATTCCTTCGCCTGATATGATATGACCTAAGTAATGGATTTCCTTCTAAAAGAAAGCGCATTTGGATAATTTTCCATATAACTTGTGTTCTCTGAGACAAGACAACACTATCCGAAGATGCTCTTCATGCTCCTTCTCATTCTTAGAGTAAATGAGAATATCGTCCAGGAAAACTTGTACAAATTTGTCGAGATATTTGCGGAGAACGCTATTCATAAGGTTCATGAAGACTGCAGGTGCATTGGTCAACCCAAATGGCACCACAATGAATTCATAATGCTCGAAACGAGTTCGGAATGCAGTCTTAGAAACATCGCTCTCGCTAATCCTGAGTTGATGATAACTCGATCGCAGATCGATCTTTGAAAATACTGTAGCTCCTTTCATTTGATCGAAAAGGTCGTCAATGCGAGGCATTGGATACCTATTCTTTACCGTGGCCCGGTTCAAATCTCGATAGTCCACACACAGTCGTAATGAACCATCTTTCTTCTTGACAAAGATTACAGGAGCACCCCATGGTGAAACACTGGGTCGAATGTGCCCTACATCTAACAGTTCTTTCAGCTGGATTTGCAATTCTTGAAGTTCCGGGGTGGTCATTCGGTAAGGGGTTTTAGATATAGGTTCCGTACCAGGTTTCAATTCAATGGTGAGGTCTAGCTCTCTCTTAGGGGGCAGTCCTAGTAATTCCTTTGGAAAAACATCCAGAAATTCTGATAGAATCGGATACTGATCTAAGGAAGGCCCTTTTTCTTTGCTTAACTCTTGAACTGCATACACTTGACAACCCTTCCTTAAGCACCGCTTCATTTGCATGGCTGAGATGAAACGCAAGGATACTTTTCTCTTAATACCTTGAATTTGGATTGTCTCTCCCACATCATTCAAGCAAAGTATTGTTTTCCCGGAACAGTCTACCCATGCTCGATGGGACTCTAACCAATCCATTCCTATCACCAGGTCGTAAGTTCCTAGGGCCGTGACATATACTTTTAGTTTGGTCAAACAGACTCCTAGATCAACTTTGCAATCCTCAACACTTAATTCTACCGATTGAAGGTCTCCCGAAGCCATTTCTACCTGTCTAAAATCGTCTTGTTTGCAGGCTGCCAACCCACATTTATTCAATGCATAAGATGAAATAAAACTATCAGTAGCTCCAGTGTCAAATAAGATTTTGAGTTTTATTCCATTGATTGTACCTAAAGATTCCACTACAGTAGATTGATGTGCTGCTTGGTTGTTGTTGACGACAGCATGGATTCTATGATTGCTTTGGGCATCTGATGATGGTTTTTTTCCTGTTCGCTGAGAGTTCTCCGGACAATCCCGTCGAAGATGAGGTCCTCCACATCCCCAACAGTCCACTCGGGTTGGTCCTTTTGCGTTTGACTGAGAAATCCCCGACCAAGAACTCTGTCCCCTGGTGCTGCTTCCTCTCCCATTCCTTCCCCGATTACCAGTCCCTCGAGACCTCCAAGCACTGAAGTTTGAGGACTCAGAAGCTATTGCGTTTATGGTCCTGGGAGCTCCTGCCCCTGCCCCCCTTGGGGTAAACCTGTTACCATAAGGAGGTGGTCTCAAGTTATTCCCTCGGAAGAAATTTCGGGAAGTCCTTCCTGTAAATGCCTGCGGTATTGGTTCAGCTGGCCTAAAATCCCTTTTAATCCCCAGATGTTCTTCTGCATAACGAGCACATTCAACTGCCTCTGCCACCGTTGGTGGCTTCCACATTCTTACCATGGCTCTGATCCGAGGATTTAATCCAAATACGAAATGCTTGGCCTGGCGTTCATCCGTGTCTAGATAAGGAACATATTTTACAAGTTCCATGAACTTTATCTCGTATTCTTCCACGGTTTTACCACCTTGGGTTAGAGTATGGAAGGCTCCAGCTTGCTGCTCTTGAAAGAAAGGCGGTAAGTATTTCGCATGGAATCGGTCCACAAACAACTCCCAAGGGACAGTATCTGACGTGAGATGCAGTTGTTTTTCCATATTTCCCCACCAAATCAGAGCATTCCCCCTGAGTTGGAATACAGCGATCTTTGTTATAAAAGTTGAAGAATATTCTCTTAATGCGAAGCATCTGATCATCCCTTCCAACCATGCTTCGGCATGTTCTCCAGCTCGTCCTCCAGAGAATTCCGGGAGTTTAATCTTTTGCAGTTCCCGTGAAATATCTTCTCTGTGAGGTTTGTCATCAAAATCCTTAGGCTTTTCTGAATGTCTTTCCTCTGGGTGGCGTCGTTCCTCCTTGCTCCTGGTCGATTGCGACCCTTTTAACGTTTCCAAAATGGCTTCTAATGAGCTCATCACAGTGGTGGGATCGGGCGGAGCAACAGGTGCTGACGGCAATCTTGATGGTGGTGATGGCGATGGTGAAGGTGGAGGTGGCGGCGATGCATTTCGCTGCCGCTGCTGCCTTTGGTACGTGTTAAACATGGTAATTTTTCCTGAAATACATAATAATAAATTCATGAGGAGTGGGTAAATTTTCAGACTGACAAAATATAATTTTCGTAAGATTTGAGCTGGCATACGGGTATAGTTCTTTTGCTATTTTACTTGCAAGCAGGTCTTACTGGTACCGAGGTCAAGGAGGGTGGCAACGCGACCTCCTTGTCCTATGCAGGGTAATTTATGCATACTAACTCTAGAGTGAACAATGCAGGGTTTCTGATAAAAAAAGTGATGTATTTATTATTTTCTAATTTATGCGTAATAAAAATTTATGCGTAAATTTTTTTTTTTAAAACATATATCTAATTTCAAAGATATTTAGAGATATAAGTGCACATTTAACCCTAAATCATAGTAATTTTAGATTACCAAATCCTAGTAATCCTATGGTAATAATACTATCTTATACCCTTTTATATATATATATATATATATATATATATTTTCCCCACTCAAAGATATTTAAATAAATAAAACAATTAAATTAATCAATTTTTTGGAAAAGAGGTGAGATATAACATCTACTTCGTAACCTTTTTCATAATGCCTACTCATACATATTGCAACATTTAATAATAGCATAAGAATAATACTTTAATAAGGTCACGATATTTTGATTTTACAACTATTATGTTCTATGTAATAATGTATATAAAATACAAAAGCATTAAAACTAAAAGCCAAAATATATATATATATATATATATATATATATATATATATCGAAATGCATGAGTTTGTCAAACCCTAACATCAGCCCGTAATTCTGCATTACAAAACAGGAGTAGTTTGCGCTTTTATCATTTGTGCTGTAAACCTTTGATCGAGCCTTGCCCACGCATATATGTATTAAACTTCAATACCTATTATAACATTTTAAATTTTTAAAGTTTAGTGATGTGGCTCAGCGTTTATTCATTGGTGGGGCCGAGGTTTGGGTTTTCAGAACCGAGCCTGTCCTGTTCAATATCTCTTCCCACATGATAACAATGTGGGGACTTGGTTCACTAAACCACGAAATAATTGACTTGGCACGAACCTGAGATTTGGGGTTCAAATCTGACCCCGCCCAATTTAAACGTTACTTGTGCAATAACATATATATATATATATATATATCAAATGGACCTTGGCGTATTTCCATCGAAGCTTCAGCCTTTGGATATGCGGATTGCCATCACGTTAAATGTTAGACTTTGCAAATAATATACATGGACCTTTGATATTTAATCCATAACCCATGATATTTGATATATATGTGGATTTATCACTATGGTTTGATTTAATTTAGCGTATATATATTAGTACATTTTAATGGGCGGTGATGAATCGGTGGCTTCACCTGATACACACACTGATTTTAATTATTTTGACAGCAAATCGTATAGGTGACCCAGATGGCAATCCGCTGCCCCTTCGATTTCCTTTAAATTTCCTCCTGCCGGCACCGTTACGTCAGGTCCGTGATGAGAATTCTAACGCTGAGACTGATGCATCTGAGTCCGAGAGGTCACTGAGACACAGAAATTGCTTCTCTGCGCCATCCTGCATGTGGTACTTTCCATTGTCTCGAGTCAATTCATACTTATGCTAGCACATGAAGCTCCAAACGAGCTCAAAAATATATTGGGATTTTTAGCCACCTCGAATTTAGCGCATATTAGACATTCAGATGGCTATTCAACATTTCACTATGTTGATGGTATTCTTCCATTCAGGTATCCTATTTACTTTAAAACGACATGGGATTCTTGGTGTATTTGCACTTTTTTTTTCCATGATCTTCTCATCCAAGCAACCAATTCTTAAATAAATTCTTAACTGTGATTTCTTATCTGCAGATTGGGTGAGACTGAGCTGCCACTTGATGATCTAGCTGCAGTTGGTCTTCTGGTAAATTCATCGATATGAAGTGAAAAGTTAAACCATTGTGTGAAATCTCAAATATAGTTTAGATGTTAAACATTTAAAATGACATACGGAATTTGCTGTGATACAATTTAACATCTTGTTGTTTGTTGTTAGTCAAATATAAACACGGCTGATGCCAATTGGATATAGAGATGTTATGTAGGAAAGTTTTGGGTCAAGGATTTTATTTTATTACAGATACCAATTGGCCTAAAGCTACATGATAATTTTTTTGTCTGTTTTTCTCTTCATACATGTTTTTGGTTATAATATTTAATGCAGAAATTATTCTGCCTGAAGTCATTACTGTCTCAGTCTGACGCATAGGAAAATAAACCGTCTTATTCAGCATTCTGCGGAACAGAAGATCAGGAAAAAGGAAAATTTATGTCAAGAAGCCAGCAGTCTTATGGAACCCATGCAACCTTTTACTCAATGCAATATGATCTCCAGTAAAACATATTCATCTGGACAAGGTTGTAGTGAGCTGAATCAGAGAGGTGCCCAAAGAGTGTCATTTTCCAATCTGTATTTAATGTTTCTCAGGCCCCTATTCATATGTATTTTGATTTAGTGAATTTAGACTGACTTTGTGTTCCCCAACGATGAATTTTTCATATGAACAGAGCTCACAATGTTTACAAATTCACTGTTATAGTATGCCAATGAAATAAAACACTATAGAGAGGAGTGAAAAAGCTAGGTAATATAATATAATGCACACAACAATACTAGAAAAGAACCAGGAAGTTCGTCTATCTTTAATAATTATAATGAATGTATGGAAGAGAGACATACTTCTGGTAACTAAACAGGTAAACCACTACATCTTAATAGACTTTCATTCTCAGATGTTCTCAGAAGACGCCTCAGTTTCTTTTTTCGAAAATCATGTGTTGTATTACAAATAGGACAAAATCAGTACATCAATGAAACCATTGATTTTCTAATGTGTTCGTAGAAAGAAGAGATGGTTGGCATCTCCCTCGACTAGTACAGGAACAGTTTTCAGACTCTTTTAGGCATGCATAAGCTTTATAATGAAACTTAATGAGCCTATAAGGTCGAAAAAGGGTTTGAAGCACCCTCTGATACCATATGTAGGAACCCTATTTTCATTTTTCCTAACTTTTACACTTAATTTCAGAGTTTTGCCAGAGAGGGACTTAGCTAATTCGACCAACAGGGTAATCACTGCGACAACTATCATCCTTTTAATGAATACCTTCTAAGACATCCTTTCAGCATGAATGAATCTAAACATATATAAATATAAGTCAGCAGTAATACGATTTTATGCAGATCAACAATGAAATTTCAATTTTTCATAAGGAACTAATCTATACATGGGAAAATATTTGGAATAACGCTGATGATTTAATGGTGGTTCTCCTCTTGTGATGCTGTGGACAGTTGAACAGTTCACCGAAACAATCAAATCCTCCCAGCCAATCCAGGAACAATCCCAGACCTAGAGGATGTCTCCTCTGCCCCCGTGCCCAGATTTCCAAGAAAAACACAGACTCCCTTTCAACACAGATCCTTTCTTATCATAATATCACTTGGTAATCAGCCGAAGTTCAAAGACCCCCCGAATCAACTTCCTTATATAAATTTCTCCACCGCCATACATCCTACCGCACTGCCTCTTCTCCATCAAGATAAGATCTTCTTAAAGGAAGGTACGAATGTCATTTAAGGAGATGTGATTGCTATTAAAGAGGAGAGGTGATCTTATGGTTATTAAATTTGTTTAGGGTTATACGACTTGAATTTTAAGTATTTTTATGAGTAAAGCTTATGTTGGAATATAAATTAATTAATTAATTAATTATATATATATATATATATATATATATATATATATATTAATTAACTCAAGTTTATTTTTCTTTATTATTAGTCCTTTTATATACTTTATACAAATTAATATGAATATTAATCTGAAACCTTAATATTAATTTCTAACTCAGGGAATCTTGATATTAGTAGTTATGTGTACTAGTGCGATGTGTGCGAGATAGGCAGGTGTAGCTATCAAATGCCTATACCTTACACACGCTAATATCATTGTGTATAACTCGGGAACGGGTCGTTACAAAGAATACAAAGAAGTTTGAAGCCCCAACCAATTTGTTGCTTTCCTTGCAGAACATTGTGGTCAGATGTGGACATGTGCACTTGTTGGTCAGGTTGCGAGGCTTCTCCCACTTTAATCAGCTTCCAAAATGCATCGTTCAGGAGCTCTTTGGGAGCACTCGAGATGGCTGAGCCTAAAAAAGCATCTGTTTTTTGGGACGTTTCAGGAGCGTTCGGAGCGAGCGCCCAGCCAAACCTACCGTTAAAAAATGATTTGGAGCATTTTTTTAATGGAGGGAGCATTCGCTCCCGAACGCTCCCCGACAAAAAAAAGGCTCCCCGGAGTGTTTAAAAAAAATTGGACGTCAAATTTCCGATTTTTTTGGAGAGGGAGAGAGGGGGGGTTGGGTAAATAAAAGCCCACCCTCCTCATTTGTTTTTCATTGTTTTAGTTTGAGAGTGAGAGCAAGAGCTTGAGAGTTGGAGAGCAAGAGAGCTTGGAGAGCGAAAGTGCCAAGGAGAGAGCAAGGAGCAAGCTGCAAGAGAGCAAGAGGAGGATTGAAGGAGTCAGGAGTCAGGACAAAGAGGTAGGACTTCTAATCTAGTTTTTTATTTTCTAGGAATCATTTTTAAGTTGTTCAAAAATGAAAACTTGATTTTTTTTCTCAATGTTGCATTTTAGTGTGTTGAAAAGTGAAAAATTGAATTGTTTTTTTCCTATGTTGCATTTCCTATTCCCATTTGGCATTCCTCCATTTTTTTTTGCAGGCTAGAGACTTGAAACTTGAAACTTGAAACATCATGGCTATATGGCTAGGGATTTTCTTCATGTTGGTTCCTTTCTTTGTAATAATGGTGTTGGAGAGTAGAAGAAAGAGGCCCATTAGAGAAGAGGAGGATGAAGAAGTGGGTTATAATGGATTTGATGAAAATCCTGAAGAGGAGGAGTATGCTGAGGAGGAAGGGGAGAGTGGAGAACATGAGGCCACAGAGACCCCAACTAGACAAGACCAAAGTCAAACACCATTGTGGAAATATGTTCAGAGGCAGGAAGGAGTTAAAGGTGGTGGAACCACTAAATTTCTTTGCCCCATTGCAATAAAGAATACACAGGTTCATACACCTGTGCCATAAGGCACCTTTGTGGGAAAATGCCAGGGGATGGAGACAAAAATCTAGGAATCAAAATTTGTGTAAGTGTGCCAAGAACAGAGAGAGAGAAATATAGAAAGGAAGAGGAGGCTGCCCTACAAAGATCTAAAAGATCTAGGGGTTTCATTGATTCTTATACACCATCAGGTCCATCACATCATGGACAAAGAAGTCCATCAACTTCCACCCATGGCAATGGATATGGAGGCACACCTGGACCAAACATCTCCTTAAGGCGTAGAACCATATCCGATTTCCTTGACGAAGGGTGTAGGAATGATGTGGATTCAAAAAATTTCCGGTTTCTCTATGCATGTGGGGTGCCATTCAATGTTCTTCGCTCACCTTATTGGCATGAAATGGTTTTTGCCATTAATGATGCCCCCAAAGGATATAGGAGCCCTGGGTATGACAAGGCCAGAACCGTGGGACTTGATCATGAAAAAGCTAAAATAAGTAATTCTTTGAATAGAATGACAAATTCTTGGAATGAGCATGGGGTGTCCATTGTATCTGATGGATGGACCAATGTAAAAGGAAAGCCATTGATAAGTGTTCTGGCTGTGTCTGTTAGTGGTGCAATATTCCTTTCAGCATATGATTATTCAGACAAATTCAAGACCGGCATTAACATTGCAGAACCATTACTTGAAACAATTGAAAGTATTGGGCCATACAATGTCATCCAAGTCATCACTGATAATGCTGCTAATTGTAAGGCAACGAGAGCAATTATTGAGGATAAATACCCCAACATATTTTGGTCTAGGTGTTTGGTTCACACAATGAACCTTTTGATGCATGATATCATTAAAAACAAACAACCTCAATTCAAATGGCTTGGTGATTTGTACAAGAGAGGTAAAAAATGATAAGATTTATTACAAATCATAGCAATACCCATGGGCTTTTCCATACTCACTCCAAATTGGAGTTGTTGAAGATAGCAAAGACTAGATTTGCTAGCTATTACCTCACCTTCAGGCGCCTTTTGAAGGTAAGAGAGTCATTGGCGGCAATGGTATCAAGTCCACACTGGCAGGTATTAAAGGACAGGGCAGCAACCATAGTTGACAGGCAAGGTTTTGAACATGTTGAACATGTGGAGGAGATCACCATTGATCTCTCACATTTGATGCTCTCACATGGTGGGAAGCATATGGCAGCATGGGACTTTTGCCAAAGTTGGCAAAAAATGTTCTCTCACAAGTTGTAAATACTTCCTCTGCAGAGAGGTGTTGGAGCACCTACGGCTTCATACATAATGTGAGAAGAAACAGGCTGAATGAAAACCTAGCTGAAAGCTTGGTTTATGTGCATTACAACTTGAGGTTGTTGGGTCATTACTGTGATCGGGCATATGAGGATGAATCATATAAAGTCTGGGACAGCAACCTAGAGGATGATAATTTGGAGGACGGCACTGTACATATGGAAGAATTGGAAGCAGAACTTTTGAGGGATGATGATGAAGCATCAGCAGCACCACCACACACAGGGCCAGTCCCACCATCCAGTAGCAGTGCGGGTGCCAGTGCCAGTGCTCGATATCCAACTATTGTTCCTTTGCAAATTCAACCTCCACCTACATCCTCACGTTGCCCTCCGCCTTCTAGTCATGGTCGTGGACGTGGTACTCCTGAGAGTACTAGAAGACCACCATTGCCTCATGGTTCTCACAAATTAGACATTTCTCGTGGGCATGGCAAGGGGCCAGCCAATAGATAAAATAGATTTGTTGTTTACTAGTCTTTTCTATTTTCTAGTAGTTTTAACTTTTATAACTGTCGAACAGTTGAAACTTGACTCTTTCATATTTATTATGATAATTTTTGTAAACAATATATGACAATTTAAGTTTGAAGTTTGAATTTGAAAGGTGAAACTTTGAAGTTGGCATTTATAAGTTTATAAATCATTATGAATTATGAATATGATGCTTCATGAAAGTTATATGGTGATCAATGAATCAATGATGATAAATGTTATATATTGAATTTTTAAATCAATGAATCAATGATGATAAATGATATATATCAATGATGATAAATGTTATATAGTGAAATTTGAAATCAATGAATCAATTATGATAAATGTTATGTATTGAATTTTGAAATCAATGATGATAAATGATATATATTAATGATGATAAATGTTATATATTGAAATTTGAAATCAATGAATCAATGATGATAAATGTTATATATTGAATTTTGAAAGCTTGAAACCTACAGATTGATGATTCGCAAGACTCAAGAGTCAATATGTTGTATGTTTCCAACTTGTGGGCGTGGTTGATGAAGATTATAACTTCTAGATGATTGATGTTATATGATTCAATCTATGTTTTTATGTTTTTTATGTCTAATTCATCATTCTACATGCTTTTGTTGACATAAATGCATCAAAATATATATATATATATATATAACGCTCCCCGAAACGCTCCGGACCGAGAGCTTTTGAAAATGGCGCTCCCGCTCCCAAGTAACCATGGTTTAGATGCTTCTACTTGCTACTTCCTTGAATTTGATGATGACATAGATGATAGAAATTTTCACCTTGATGAAGATATTTTTCTTTGAAGAATGATCCTTGATCTCACAGAGATGGAGATCCCTTTGGATCCTTTGATGGTGGAGTCTTTGTTAATGAAGATCAATGATGACTTCTTGATGATGTCCTTCAATGGGAAGATCCTTGCTTTCACTTAATTTTTTTTTTATTGAAGATGACAATGTCCCCTTGATCTAGGCTCCTTTGGATAACTTAGCCTTCAAGATATTTTGACTCCTTCGGTGATGATTGACTGCGGATCCTAGAAATGTGATCTTTGTCCTTGAAGTGCTTCCCTTGGATGTATAGACTTCAATCTACCTTGATTTGTAGATCTCTTCAACTTGATGAGGGTCTTTATGGTCTGTTGATGATGACTAGAGGATCCCAAGACTTTTGTTGGTGTAGACTTTTTCGATCTAGAGTTTTGATACTTCGTTGTAGATCTTGACTTCACTTTGATATCCTTCGATTTGCTTTAATGTATTTCTTGAGATTTGATTCTTAAGTGTCCCTTGATAATATGCCCTTCCTTGACTTTGTCACCTTAGCTCTGATACCACATTGAGAAATCTAGGGCATAGCAATTAGGTGATTTCTCTTCTTATGATAACTGCTTGTGAATGTTTTTTACTTCTTTAGATTAGGATCTTCTCTTTACTTAGATTATTATATGTTCTTCATCATCAAATAGTTACCAATGCATAAACAATAAAGAGACAAGAGACACAAGATGTAGGCAATCAACCAGGGCCAAAACCTCTCCCACTTGAGAGGAAATGCCAAATGAATTCTTCTTCATATAGAGACTTCAATTGACGAATACCAAGACCAAGACCCTTGACCTATTTTCCACTCCAAGACCAAATCACAAAGCTTTGTTGATGAGATCCTTCTTCCTTGAGTCAACGATAGTAATCCTTCTTGGTTCTTCCTCCTTCTCGGCTACCCTTCAGAATTTCGGTCCTTGATATCAACTTTTTTAGCTTCTTTGACTATAATCTTCCGCCTTCTGCAGTGGACTATTCTCTTCGCACGTGTGACAGATTTAGGGTACATTTTGTCCTTTATTTCTTCGCTTTAACTAGAGAGGATCTCTTTGTTAACTTGGCATGTAGTATAGATAAGTTTCTTGCCTTAACTCAAACTCTTGAAGTTCTGGAATTCGACTTCTCTGCAATATGTGTATGCCTTAACCCTCCTTCACACATGTGACAGATTTTGCCCAAAATAGACCTGCAATTTCTTCAAATTTCCCTTCGATCTTGATCTTTCTCCTTCACTTGGATATAAGAATTTTGTCCTTGTGAACTTCACACTTCTTTTCAGTCTTCTATGCTTGACCGAAAATTTGTCTTCATGTGGAGGTCGAGCTTCCTTATATATAGTGATCATCCCATCAAATAAGTCGACTTCTCCTAGTGCCAAGGCCGACATCCCTTTCTAGAGGTATCTTTAGGCCGACCTGAAGGAGGTGCTTGAACTTAGTCTTCGAGGGTTTCTTAATGACTCATTTACATATGTAACATGCCCAAGAAGGGTCTTCCATACATGACATTGACTCAATAGACTTTTATGACTTAATGACAAACCTAAAGGTTCTCAATGGGAACCTTAACTAAAATAAAATTCCTTGATCATGAAGCCCGTGATTCAAGCCTTACAAAATAATTATATTTTTCTTCTTTACATCAATTACATAAAATCACAATTACACATGTCATTATGAAGACCAAAACTAGTTACACTTTTCAACAATTGTCTCATTGGCCTTCTTACGAGAGAAAACTTAGTTGAAAGATGAGGTTGCTCTACTATCTCTTTCTTTGAAAGGAAATGGAGGTAAGTACAAAGGAGTGAAACCTGTGGCCCGTGGGCTACAACAATACACAAACCCTCTCTATTTTCTCTCTCTCTATCCACTCTCTGCTACTCTGCTCATCTATGGAACAAAATGCACTCCCATAGAATGGAAACCCTTTTCCTCCTAGTGGTCTGATTAAAGCACAACCCGATAGCCAACTTAGGGTTAGGTTTGACCCATTCAACCCTAAATATGAGTTACAACTCGACCCTTCTAGAATCTTCTTCATAGTTCTCACATGTCTAGCCAATTTTCGATGAGTAACCCAAGCTAACAAGGAATCCTCTCAAATTATGGTGGTCAATTTCGATAGGTCAATTTCCAAGAGGCATAAATTTCTCATACAAGCCCTAATTGAGGCAATTCTTCCATCATTGCAAAGGTGAGGACCACAAAAAGTGGTTGTTTAAGGCCTCAAAATGTCTCCTAAAGTTTTTTGCCCAAATTTTTCCAAACTGGGACTGCTGATAAAAATAACCCTGTTAGGGTCCTATAATAATAGGATTCATAATTTTTGAATTGACTTTGATAGTCTTGTAAATATGTACATACCATGCTTTCTGCAAGTAGTTTTCCCATATTTTGAAAAATGAAAAATAAATAAAAATGACAAGCAGGTAAAAGTCTTAAAAGAATGATCAAAGGACTTAGAAAAGATAGACCCAAAAATAAAAAAGAGATAAAAATAAGACCTGAAAGTGAGCAAGTCAAAATGCCACTACTAGTTACTTTTACTGCAAGAATAATAATTATGTGCAGATTGTCAATAAATGCCATAATCCATGATCAGTTAAACAGCTTAATCTTAACTTTTCATGCTTTGAATTTCATGTTTTAGATAGAGAATAAAGATATGTCAAACAGTATAAACTTGACAAATCAATAGTTAAGATAGAGAATAAATGAGGAGCTCAACAGTTTAATCTGAGCCCTCGGATGAAATAAGGTTAGACTTAGATAGTTTTTATGCTTTGAAAAGAAAATTGATTTAGGGTTGCAAACTTAAATGCACCCATGAAAATGAAGTAAAAAATGTTAGAAATAAAGATGGGTAGGTAGAAAGCAGTTGTGCAAGCATGTAATAAAGCATCCGAAAAGTTCTTCAAAAAATGACAACCACAGGAACTTAAAAACCAAAATCATGTAATAAAGCATCATCAAGCAAAAATTACTAATTTCCCCTCCCCTACAAATATTCAGTATTCTAAACTATCAGTTAAAAAGGCTCAGAGCATTTCTCTGACTTCTGTTGGGACTAGACCCAAGGCTTGATGACTGATTGGTTAAGCAATATTGAATTCTTACACAAAACCCATATTCATCAGCGTTTACCCTTCATTCATAATCATAATCCCTTTTTCCTAAGTAAAAACCCATTTTACTTAGTAAAAGTGAAACCCTAAATAACTAATTTCATTCCCTTTCAAAAATCACTCATAAACCATAAAAACGCATTTATCCGAAGTTAAAGTGTGAAAAAATACAAACAAGGACAAGCTATGCTTATTTTCACTTTACTTAGAGTTAAAACATGCATTTTCATTCATTATATTATCCCTTTTTCATATTAAATTCTAACTTATTTTATTAAATCCCTAATTACACCCTCCCGTATAGTATTAAATCCTTTTATTCTAAATAACCCTCAAAACCCTCTATTTTATGTTTAAACCAATGTTTAAATACCCCATGTGCGAAATATAAACCCCGCCCCTATCCCATTGGTTTAAACCTATCTATAAGAGCTAATCCCCACCCCTATGGTATTTAGACAGTTGTTAATGTTCTATTATACCATATATTAAAGCACGCACCCAGATATTATTTAAAACATTTCTTAATGTTTTAAATGATTTTCCTAGGTACACCTCATCCCTCCGCCCAAACGATATAATATAAAGTTTTAAACCTTAATAAATAGTTATTTCTAAGGTTTAAAACCCATCCCCGCATATAAATACAAGAAAGAAGATAAAACCAAAGGTTACATCGGGACTCGTCCCCCCTAGGGTCTAGAATCCTCGCCCCCCCGCGATTCGGGGTCTTGGGGACGTTTCTCGACTCTCCCAAAATCCGAAAATTTGAGGGGGACGACAAAGGGGACGTTTCCCCATCTGGAGGGGTCGAGGGGGCATGGGGGGATGGGAGGGGGCGTGAAGGGGGCGGGAGGGAGCGGGTGGGGCCCACATTAATTTTTTTTTTTAAATGAAAAAAAAATTAAAATTATAATAAAAAACGATTTTAATTTTTAATTTTTAATATTTAATATTTATTATAAATAACTTATATAGGTTTAAACTTTATATCATTATATGTTATGTATCTATTATATCATATATGTTTCATTGTCATTTGTCGTAAGTTTCATTGCATAGGCATAGTTAATAGTTTCATTGTCGCCACCATAGGCATAGTTTTATTCTCGCCACATAGTTTCATTGCCATAGCACTGAGCAGTGAGCCGCCATAGGCATAGTTTCATTGCCGCCACATAGTTTCATTGCCATAGCAATGAGCCCGAGCCGCCATAGTGATCACAGTGTGCCGCCATAGTGATAGCAGTGATAGCAGTGAACATTTGTTTGAACTTTGGTTGAGCACCCGCAGCGGCTAGCTGCCATAGCAGCCGCAGCGACCCGGAGCAGAAGCAGCCGCCACCTGGTCTCGGCCTCCTCCAGCAGCCACCGCCTCCTCCAGCCGCCGCCGTCGTTGGTCTTGACCTTCTCGGCCTCGGCCTCTAGCAGCCTTGACATTTTAAGAACCTCGGCCTCAAGTAAGTATAAGTTATAACTTATAACACCCATTCACTGCACCTTAAGCCAAATGATACTCTGTTGTGGATACTCCCCGTGTAACACTGATAGTTATTAGTCCAAGCATTCAAATCATACCACATCAATTACCAAAGATCCACAAAAAATTGACCCCCAAAAACAGAAACAGGACAGATTCGTTCTCAGGATGGGGACACTGATCTGCAAGTCCAGACTAGTCCAATTTCGGTCACAAGCAGGCTTCTAAACCTTCACAAAAACCCTTGCTGCCCAACAGCCCTCGTTCTTCCAAGTTCAAACAGACCTTGAACCCTCCTCAAAAAGACCTTGCTGTCTAAGCCTTAAGGTCTAGATTTCTCTTGCTTCAGGAAATCCGAAATAGCCTATAACAGAGAATTTAATTTTATAAGTTTATAACAGAGAATTTTAATTTTAATTTTAATTTTTTAGTTTTACAGATAAATCATAATTTTTATTTTTATTTAATATAACAGAGAATTTAATTTTTTTCTATTTATTAATTAATTAGTATTACTATTAGTATACTGTACAGTGTATAACAGATCTGAAATTTAAAATTTTCAATGTTCATTGTTTTAACTTTTATAATTTAAATTTATTTCGAAATTGAATTTTAATTTTTTTTTTTTTTTTTTTTTGTGCAATTGCAGCAAGTTCAAACCATGAGCCAAAGTCAGTCACCTAACAGTCGTGACAGTGAGAGCACCTATAGTGATAATCCGTTAGAAGACGCACACCAAGAAATTGAAATTCAGAGCAGTCACAAGAGGTCACTAAATTTTGAAGGCCCACCAACAGATCTGGAAAAATTTGCAAAGGGGGCCTTTAATCATCACAAACCACTTCTAATCTATGCAACCAGACTTCCTAAAAAAAATCCAAAAGCTAGAGGTGGCTCACGTGATTGGGTTTGCAATATTTGTGGCCATCACTTTGTTGGCAGCTATACGAGGGTGAAGCAACATATTTTAGCAATCACAGGTAAAGGAGTCAATATATGTCTCTCAAAGCACGTGACTCCAGCTCTAAGAGAGCAACTTTGGAGGCTAGAAAGGGCAGCCACTACAAAAGGAATGTTTTCTAGCAAAAATGTTGATCCATCTAGTGCTACATCAAAAAAGGCAAAGGGTGCTACAGGTTCCGAAGCTGCATCTCGTTCTTCTGTTATGGGTGCTACAGTGTCTGGGATGTACAATATTATAGATCGAGATGACACAGATGATGCAATTGGCAAATTTCTTTTTGCCAATGGAATTCCCTTCCATGTTGTGCGTTCACCTTATTACAAGGAAATGGTCCAAGCAATTGCAAAAATAGGGCCTTCATATGTACCACCTAGAGAACATAAGCTAAGAACATCAATTTTAGATAGACAAGTGTCTAAAATTAATGTGCAAAAAGAGAAAATGAGACAAACATGGATGAGGTTTGGTTGCTCTATTGTTATGGATGGATGGACTGACATCCAAAAACGCCCACTAATCAACATCATAGTGACATGTGCACAAGGTCCATTCTTTCTTAAAGCTGTTGACTGTTCTGGAAAGTGCAAGGATGCAGCTTTCCAATTTGAGCTTCTTCGAGAAGCTATAGAGGATGTTGGTGTTGATAGTGTGGTGCAGGTTGTGACAAATGCAGCAACAGTATGTAGATCAGTTGGGTTATTGATTCAAAACAGGTATCAACATATTTTTTGGACTCCTTGTTGTGTGCATGCACTCAATAATGCACTGAAGGACATGGGCAAAATTCAGTGGATATCAGATTTGGTGACAGCTGCTAGAGATGTGCAGATGTTTATCTGCAACCACCACACCTCCTTGGCCATGTACAGGGCTCACACGAGGAAGGAATTCCTCAAGCCCACCGATACTAGATATGCTAGCTATTTTCTCTTATTGGAGAGGATTGTAGAGGTACAATCACCTCTACAATCCTTGGTTGTGAGTTCAGACTGGGGAAGGTGGTCAGAATCAAAGACAGACTCAGGGAAGAAGGTCAGAAGCCAGGTGTTGGACAATGATTGGTGGGCGGATTGTGCTTATTTGGTGTCATTTTTGAGCCCTATTGTGGAGGTCATTCGTTACACTGACACAGATTCTCCTAGCCTTGGAGAAATCTATGAGACCTTTGATAGCATGTTGGGTTGTGTGAAGGCAGCCATTAAGCAAAGGGAGCCCTCATTAGAGTTCTATACATCCCAGATTCGACCCATCATTCAGCGTAGGTGGGATCGCATGAACACACCTTTGCACATGGCAGCATATGCATTAAACCCAAAATGGTATGTTGAAAGGCCTGGGAGAGTGCCTCCTATTGATGATCTAGAGGTAAAGAGTGGCTTCCTAGCTGTAATTGCAAAGATGTACAGTGAGGAGGAGGGGGCAAAGTTGCGAAGACAGTTTGTTCAGTTTGCATCTCTTAGTGGCCCCTTCAACACACATGGTGCTCGGGCAGATTGCGATGATCTAGCCCAAGATGACCCTGTTGGTTGGTGGAGGATGAATGGGGATGGTGCTCCAGAGCTCAAACATCTTGCTATGCGTGTGTTGTCTCAGATTGCTAGTTCCTCTGCAGCAGAGAGGAACTAGTCCACATATAGCTTCATACACTCTATCAAGAGGAATAGGCTTACCTCTAAAAGAGTTGAGAAGTTAGTTGTCGTGCACAGTGCCCTACGTCTTGAGCATAGGAAGACACCTGAGTATTTGAAGGGACCAGCAACCCGATGGGATGTTGATCCAAAGGATGATGCATAGATTGATATGGAGGAGAGGCTTGATGAGACACAAACGGGGTTGGTTGGTGTGCCGCTTAGCATGTTTGAGAATCCAAGTGATTCTGATTCAGATGGTGACATGGTGGATCCTGATATATTCGTGCAGCAGCTGGATGCAGAGAATAGTGAGGCATTACCTTGATCATTTATGCTTATTTATCATTATGATGATATCATTTGATATTCATATGTTATGTTTTAAACTTTTATCATTTATGTTTTATGTTTCACTGTTTCAGACATAACTTTAAACTATATGTTTTATGTTTCATTAATGATTATACACTGCAGTGACAAAGTTACATATGAATGATGAATCTATGATGTATGTTTTATGTTTTAACTTTTAAAGTTTTAAGTTTTAAATTTGTTTCAGTTAGATGATTCATGATTCATTATTCATCGATTTATAATTTTTAAATTTTATCATTTATCATTTATGATTTTATCATTTATCTTTCATGATGTAAGTGTATGATCATTGATGGTTGTTACCTGTATATACATTCCTTGCAAAAATGAAAAATAATATTATATTATTCAATGATATATCATATATAATATTATAATATTAATATATATATATATATATATATATATATATATTTTAATTTTTATAACCCCTAATGCTTCCCCGAAAATCGCAGAGCTTTTTGCAGATAAGCTGCTCCTTGCGCCGCCTCTCCTCGCCCTCGCTCACTTGGTGGAACATCATAAACCCCGCCGCATACTATACCTTGGGCCCCACTTTCCAACCCGATGCACCTTTCGCAATCGATCTGGGCCATTCGCAATCGAACCCCATGATCTGATGGCGGAAACACCATATCGCAAATAAACTTGCGCGATATCCATCGTTTCATTTCTACGCGAAATGGGTGGTATTGCGATTTTCTCCCTCCTCCATGTGGTCAATTTTCACTGAATCGCGTTGATTTCCTCCAAAACAACTTACCACCGAAATGGCACGCGATAACCACTCATGGTTTTAGACCCTTTGAGCCCAAAAACCGCCATTTTTATGATATGATCTCCATTAATTGCTAGCGCCTGTTAGCCCTAATATGCCTAATAAACATTGGAAATGCACTCATTTCCTCTCTTTCTGCGCATAACCGCTGTATAAGCCACCTCGACTGTAAAACAAGCAATTTCCGCCATTTTTATGCCAAAAGACTGAAAATTTTGGCCTGTAGCTTTTGAAGACCACCAAGGAGCTTTGCATTGTTCCAGAGATCAGAAAGAAGTCGTTCAATCCATTCAAAAGGCAGCAGAGACTTCTTCAAAACCCTGTGCCTGCGCATAACAAGTTTTCTTCCAAAATTTGAGCCTATTTTTAGTTTTAAAAAGACAATTCCAGTTAGAATTCAAAATTTATTCATAGAACCCTATCAAAAAGTCCAAAAAACAGGCCAAACCCTGTCAAAATTTCTGAAAAATCCCTGATTATGCTGCGCCTTGTTTTAAACACCAAATTTAGCCCTGAAACCCTCTGAAGGTAGCCTAAACTTTTGTGCCCAATCTCAAGAGACTTTTTACCCAATTATTCACTGAAAAACTCAGGAAACCCTTGTTACTTGTTTTAAACCAGTAAAAGTATGTAAAAGCCTATTGAAGAATCCAAAATTGGAAGGAAAAGCCTAAAGAAAGACCGTATTTTATCCAAGAAACCTCTGCTAAAGTAAAAATACTACTACAAACTGTCTAATCTTGCAGAAGTAGCCAAAATGCCTAAAAAACAGAGTTCTAGCAATCCTGAAGGTTCCAAAGTGCCAAAATCAACTCCAGCCATGACTTCTAAGACTGTTATTATTGTAAATCCTTTACAACCCCCCTTCATAGACATTGAGCACATTCCATTAGCTGATGTTGACTACAAAATAGCAGACCCAATTGTTGAATTTAATCTGCTAGACATTCATAATTGGAGCTATGAAAAATCCTTAGATAATGAAGAAGAAGTCCATATTTGGGAATCACACTTGCCCAAATATGTTGTTCCAGTAACTCATCCATGTCAAGAGGTCATTAGGTTATGTCAATAGTATTATGTGCCTGAGCAAAGAGTCATAGTAAATGCCAACAAAGAAGTGCTTTTCACCATTACTGCTAAATCCATCAACCAAATGCTACAACTCCAACCTGATCCTCAAGGAGTCCCTTTGTCCATAAAGGCCCTTACCAAGCTGTATATTGGCCTAGATTTTCCCAAGAGATTCTTAATCTTCCAAACATTTATACCTTTACATGTTGAAATTCCTCAAATTAATCCTCCATATTCCACTTCAAAATTTCCAGAGGGTTCAAGGCATGTAGTTTCCATGCTTTCATTCATTCTAGGGTATTTCACTGATGAATCTACAGATGGATCCATTTTAGGTTTCTTATCTACATTTACTCCAGGACAACTTCCATCTGTTATTTTTTATTATGCTGGATATATTGCTGATAATATTCATGACCAATTGGTTAAATTGCCAATTGAAGGAGTTTTCAGATACACCTCTTTCCTCTTCCACATGTTCTTGTATTTTCAAGCTGATAACTTTCCAGTAACACTTCAAAAGCTTGATGTAGAAGGGAATCCTCTTTCAGTTATTTTCTAGACCTCTTTGATTAGGAAAGAGTCCACAGAGTCCACATATGCAGAGTTTTCACATTCATTCATCCATCCATTAATCAAAATATTAGCAAATACAGAGCAGCCAAGGATAAGTGATGAGATGAAGAAGATTTTACAGTTGTCAAAGCAAACCAAGACTGGTGATTGGTACTTATATGAAAAACATACTGAGATTAGAGTGCTTGGATCCAATTTGTTGCCCTATAAGCTGCCCAAACATGTATCAATGAGAGTTTTTGCCTTGGAGTATATCAGGCAAATATTAAACTCTGATTCTATCAATTTCTTAGCAGCAAAGAAGAAAATACAATTCAAATTGAAGAATCAAGTAGGACCATTCATTTGAAATCATAGGGATGCAGAGGCAGAAGCAGCTAAACAGCTATTGGAGTGCAGATTTGAAGAAAGCTTTCCTTGGAATTATGATCTACAAGGGATTATAAGTAAAATGAGGGTTAAATGTAAGTTAACACCCTTCATTCATGAGACAAAACCAGAGATAGAAAAATATGCCAATCAGACTGAGTGGACAGAGAATAATTTAGTAGATGCAGTGAAGAAAAGTGATACTAGTCACACTTTAGAGACTGTTGATCAAACAGAGAAAGCCACTAAGAGAGTAAGAGAAGAAGGTACCTATGTTGCTGAAACTACCACTGAAACTAAATTCAAGTTAAGATACAACAAAAGGCCTAAGTTAAATTCAGTAGGAAAGAGAAGGTAACCATTGATATTGAAGATACAAATCTCCCAGACACCAACACAGATGTTGCCATTGTTATCATAAATGAACAGAATACAGAGAAGAGGAATGAAGTACAGGGTAACAATGGAAATACACAATTGATGGAGAAACAATAGAACATGGAAGCTTCATCCTCACAAACAGCGGAGGAGAAAGATTTAGATATCAAGGAGAAGTATAAACAGATCAAGTTAAAAAATGAAGAAATCAAAAATGATATCTACTCTCAATATCTGAAACAAACACCAAGTGTTCAAAATAGGCTTTTGTCTGCATTTGATTATTCAAACAAAAAATTAATCATGTCAGTATTGCAGCCAACAGTAAAAACTCCAAAGACAATGGCAGATTATGAGAAGATTGATTTAGAAGTCCAAACAAAAAAAATTCATGCTCTTGATCAAATTGAATTTCATAGACAGAGTTCAAAGATGTTGTACTCTACTGTTACAAGTAAAGCTATGAGTGTTCAGAAACTTCATAACACTATCACAAACATGAAAGATCAGATGAAATTGGACAAAGCATCCTT
The DNA here is from genome assembly GCA_034641835.2 of Pinus albicaulis. Classification (NCBI taxonomy): domain Eukaryota; kingdom Viridiplantae; phylum Streptophyta; class Pinopsida; order Pinales; family Pinaceae; genus Pinus; species Pinus albicaulis. Next base: position 933,551,549 of record CM076570.1, on the reverse strand, counting down.
GTATGCTAAGGATCTAAGAATCAAATCTTTGGAAGAATTGGTCTTACAGATTGGATTTGACCCAGCAAATGTCAAGGCAACAAAACAATTAATAAAGAAAAAGAATGAGGACATCGCAGTTTTGAGGTAATAGTTTAAACTTCCTCCAAGTGAACATCCTCAAACCAAGGAAATAATAGAAGGACAAAATGAGAAAGATGATATGATGAACATAATATTTCAACTTACAGCACAGATAAAAGAAATGGAGATTTAGATGGACAAGCTTGTCTAGGAAAAAGAAACACCAAAAACACAGGAAGCACCTACAATCATCCCTATGGTTACTACAGTTGTGCCATCAACTCTAGCTGAAGAGTTGGCACCCAAAGTGCCACTGGCTACTGCAGTGCCAGTGACATCATCCACAACATCAGCTACAAAATCATCTACAACAGCAGCTCACCCTACAGATGAGGCCATCGAACTGGTAAAGGCCATGGAAGAAATGTCTCTTAAGACAAGTGAAATTAACAAGTTGAAACAGATGGTTGAAAATCTTGAAAATTCAAACAAGTTGGCTCAAATAAATGCCAAAACACATGAGCAGAAAGCCATCAGACTGAATGAAGAATTGAAGAAATTACAGAAGGAATTAACTTTAAAAGAACAGATTTCATATGTGAAAAATCATTTATGGAACAAGATCATAGAAGCCATAAATGATGTGTGGCCTTCCATTCAAGTAATTTTTGAACAGAGAGATTTGCTCAAAGTAGCCTTAGAAGAGATTCAGAAGACTAAGGAGGAACTTGACAACAAACCAGAACAAGCTTTCGAACTGATAAAGTTTCTCAACAGCAAGAACATGCAAGAGTTGGAAGAGATTGAAATTACTGACAGGACTGAAACTATCCTTGAGATAAAGAAATTCATCACCAAAAAGAACCTGATGAAGCAGTTAGAGGAAAAATGAGAGAATATGAACATCACCATAACCAGGTTTATGGTCAAATTTGAGAATTGGAGGCAAAGAAGTTTGCCTAATATTTTGGTCATCAATGACAAATTAATGCCTCCGGAGAATTATAATAAAAAGATTAGAGAATGTGCCAAGGAGCAAGTTGAGAAATCAGGTGGTGGACAAGGCATTCCAACAGGAAAAGTCTTACTCATAAGTTTTGAGGACATTTTTTACTTGCAGCATGAGTTAAAACACTTGTTTGTAATTAAACCAACTTTTTCCAGGTATATAGAAGCAGATGAGAAATTCAGAAAGCTGAAGAAAATACAAATTCCAAGTGAAGAATATTGGAAGTCATTAACAGATTTACTATGAAAGATAAAAAGGCAGGAAGGCAAAAGAGAAAAACAGTTTGCTGAAATTATAGTCAAAACAGATTTTTTACAGCAATAAACATGTTTTACAGTGGTTAAAGAGTATTCGAATTGAAAAAGAGTATTAGAGATTTAAGAGAATCAGTGAAAGAGCATCAGATAAAGCAGATCAGATTTCAAAACAAACTTGAAATATCTAAAGCCAGCAAGGAAGACACCAAGGCATTATTTGAATTGATAGGACAACTTGCTGATTTGTTGAGCAGTTGTCTCTATTATTATTGTAAAGATATTTTTATTTCCCTTAGATAATTCCTAGAAGCATTCTAGGATATTTTGTAAACAATTATGTATAAATACTTCACTCTTTGAAGTATTATTATGGAATAAATTGCTGAAGATTTCTATAGTCATTTTTTATTGGACTTGAAAGCTTTTGTGTTTCAAATCTCGAGTAGCAGACTGGATTGGATCAGATAGCATCATATTTCAGGATTCATGTGATGAGCTATTGAAGTGAGGTATTTCCTTCTTGTCATTGTTATCTTTCTTTGTTACATGCATCCATAAATGTTTTCTAAATTTGAATGAATAAACAAGAATATTACTTCAGGATTGGTTAAAAGCACCCTGTTTTTACTATTTATCATTTCCATGTTTTCTGTTGATTTCCAGAGTAGAGAACCCTTAATTGCTCCCTCTTTCGTTTGACCTCTGCCTCCTACTTCTCTTTTTCGGATCAAAGAACCCTTCATTGCTCTTTATCCCGATCATATAACCTCACCAAACAGTCTTCCATGATCTTCATGGGTTATCTATCTTGCCCTGAAAACATTTGACTTCTTGACTTTGATCCCAGCTCTGTCTGCTTGATTTTTGACTCCTCAGCCCAAAGGACAAACAGATTTCCCACTATCCATCTCATTAGGTAATTTTTCCCACCAAATCAATCAAACCAAAACCAAATTGCACAATCATAACTAGCCTAATATTTTATAAAACAAACAAAGTTAAATCTTATAGAGAGAGCCCTCTCTGAACCCTAAGAAGGCTAGATCTTAGAGTTTAAAAGTTGGTTTGTGGTTACCTCTAGTGTTCTTAGACTTTAAACCAAAATCTCACAACTTTGTAATTACTAGAGTGATAACAGACCCTACAAGATGATTCCTTCAAATTTTCCACTCTAAAAGCATCGACATGGATGACAAATAATATACTGATTCAATCCAAATTAAAAGGAGAAAGAATTCGAGCGAGAAAGATTGTATATACTTCTACAGAAGAAGATCCAACCCTAAAACAATGAAGAACCCATGGCTTTAATGAGTCTTCCTCCTATGCACATTAGTGAATAAGATGGTCAAATAAAACATGCAAGTCCTCTCTCATGCGCATTACCTAGATGAGTGGAGTGAACTCACCACCCAACTATGAACAAGTCAAGGTACGCTTCAATCCAAGTGAGTATGAATCCTACAAAGAAGAGTAAAGTGTCAAGTGCTTTAAGTTAAATTGGGGAGTAGTTAATGTGAAAATTCCAAGTCTGAAATCCTAATACAGCCAACTGAAATTACTTCACCTACTTGTTATTAAATGAACAAGTTATTTACAGTGTTCTACTGAGAATACTGAACCAAATTACTACTGTGGCCTTCACTTAATTAATTAAATATGTCGAAACAAGAAACTGAGCAATAAAGAAAAACATCACACAGGACACCGTTGTTTTTGGACAAACATCCCTGGAAAAACCCAATGCGAGAAAACCAGTGCAACAGATCTGAGGGTTTTATTATTAAGCAACAGTAATTTCTGAATACATCTTTGAATTCCTTGTTCGCTATCCAGTACAAAGAATATCACTATCTCTACCCTTTTGTCGCTGCTTCAATCTCACTGAATCACTTCCAGAAACACACAGCTGCTACTCAAGAAATTGATTTCACAGCAAAATCGAATGCTCAACTGATTTGGTGTGTCTTCTCCAATCTCCATCGACTTCTTCTTATAATCCTCCGTTGAGACTTCAACGACCACGATTAAATCTTAATTGATGGCTAGGATTAACTAGAAATCGATCCATGTACTTTTCTAGAACATTCTCACCATGACTTAATTAATTTTGATTAATTAATCATATTCCCTAAGTTTAGACTTAGGAAATATTAAAAAATAACTAACAAATCTAATTAAGTCGTCTCTAGGTGGAATTTCCATAAGCGAATTCTGGGTTTTGGAGAATACATGTATTCTAGCCTCTCTACCAAATCTTGTGGCTAGAACACATCTGATGCTATAAAAACTAACATTTCATGCATGGAACAAACCATATCATCATAAGGGAAAGCATTAGCATCACATAGGAGGAAATCTCTCCAAGGACATCCAAGGCATCTATCTCTCGACTTCTACTAGGGTTTCCTCATAAACCCTAACATTGTGCTCCCATAGCATGTAGTGCTTTTCCCCCTAAAAGACCTCTCCAAGACAACGCAAATAATATAGTACAATGATAATAATGCATACAAGAGCTTTCCTCCCTTTATATATAGAGTAGGTCATGGAGTTTAACATAAAACAAGGACATAGATAAAACAAGTAACCAACAAGGCAACCCCACATGATGTTCTCTATAATAAAAGGATGTCAGTGTATCAAACTAGCGCTTAACTAAGCCCCAAAGTGAAACTCCCACCAATGATGATAATCCTTGGCTCAACACCCCTCCTCCAAGATGGTGCACTTTCAACAACCTATTAGTCCAATGTTGCCTCTTCCATGATGGTCTAGTATACAAGTGTTCTCATGCAAAACCCTCCACATGTCCTCTCATGTGCCCAATGCTACTCTCACAAGTCCCAACGTGGTCACTCAGCCCCAATACTCCTCAACATATGTGTTTATGTCCATCACCAACTTCCATGAAGTATGCTCCTCAACTAAAGCAACCTAAGTCAAGTGTCCAACCTCCAGGTTGACTATCACATGGTCCCAAGTTCCTAGGGCCAAGTGCCCTTCTCCAAGTTCCTAGCACACTTCCTAGATAGGTACCTCATCTAATAAAGCAATTGATTCCCCCAATATGTGCACCCAATCGGTTGGTCATCATGTCGATTGAAGAAACAACCTCCAAGGTCAGGATCTATGGTGGCACTCTAACCAAGATAAAGCATGCAACTAAATTGAGACATCCATATGTCCATGAAGCATCACCAAAGGAGTAGTGCTAAGGGAAAAAAAATTGGAGTTACCCAAAAAGCTAACAATAATAACCCTAGGAAAATCCTAGAAGAGTGTTATCATTTATAGGAAGGTTTATGCCCCATAAAACCCTATAAAACCCAAGAGGACAATGCTAAAGAGAGTAAAAGAAATTCACACATGCTATGATATCGTGATGAGATTCATAATAGGGATAAAGGATTAAATGGAACCAACCAGCAAACCCTAAACCAGTTACACAGAGGAGATAAGCCAGCACTAGGAGAAAAATAATTTTGCACCAATACACAAGAAAAGAAAGCAACAAGTGCACCTTTAAAGAGAAATCACCCAAGAACACTAGAAGACAATTCTTGAAAGAGAACCCTTAAAAAATAGATCAAACCATCAAAGAGAGCAGAATTCTAGCTATGGTGCTCATAGGCTAAATTAATGAGTAAAGTAGAGCACCCTCCCCGAGAGGGATAATGGGCCTAAATAATAACTAGGTCAGTGTTAACCACCTTGCCTATGTTGCAAGAAACATGTAGGGGAGAGTCGCACCCCATACATTTCCATGCAGAAAAGCATGTGGTACAGCTTGGAAACACATTTTAAGCTGTACATACATGTCCCATGTGTGTTATACATGTTTCATATGGCCTGAAATGCATTTCCTGGTAATACAATCATCCATCCATACAGTGTTTCCAAAAGTGTTTAATGGCTACTAAAAGACTAGAAGTTCACATTTCCTTTACCTTTCATTATTTATCCTTTTTCTTAAATTTCTAGCATTACAATTAAACCGTTTGAGGATATTTGAGAGTGGTTCAAACCTCATCAAACTCTATATGGAGAAAATAGAAGTTAATATTCTATTCAAAATTCCGCAGACATAACAGTGTTCAAGCATTTAGGGTTGGCAGGATTGCAGCATTTTCATTGGATAGTAGATACTACCATATTTGAACATACGGGATCAGCATTTAATCAAGAGCGCCAAGACCTTTATGTACCCCGATGTTTGTGGTGCTAATTCTTGAACTCCTCTATCATTGCCTTAACAAAAATGTACCTTTAAGCCAAACCCTGGGAACATACTAATACACAATACTAATGATTAAAAAGTGAGGTTAGCCTTGGCCACAACTAAAGCTAAACCAACATTGAAGAAGAGATTATATGGTGCCAAGAAATTGGTATATTTCCTAAAGCCTTTTCTAAGTCACTATATTTGATAGCCCCACAGTGTTAAAAGGTGCCTCTGATCAAGCTAATACTTGTAATTAGGAGCCAAATATAAGGGCAGTCCATCATGGAGAAACACGTAATTCTATTGATGATCATACATAACATCTTTCCCACACGTGCATTCTTTTGGTCAAGAATAAAGCACATTTGACTGGCAGAAGAAACGAGAGTACATTTATATGAGGAGAATTATATACACCAATAGAATCAAACATGTCCTAAAGTGAAATTTTCAGAGACCCTTACCACCACATCTATCAAACACTGGAAACATAGACATGATGGATTAACTATGCTTTCTGATGTTGCCTCTAGATCTAAAAGGATATTTTTTTCTTTAGATTTGATAATTTTTCTTTGTAAATTCAACATTTAGTTTAAGTTTTAACAGACAAAAGAAACAGAAAGTTGAAAACAGGCATTAAATATGTACGGGACACAAGAGGACAGACTAGACTAACAAAATTCTCAAACAATGGACTGCATACACATGGAATTAGTACCTGGGGGGTGTTTTCGGCTGGTGAGTTTATTGAAGGTGGATCACTCCCAAACTTTGGTTCCCTATTTCCAAGGCAGTAAAAATTCAAATAATCTTGTGGATGTTGAGTATCTGCCAATCCTGCATCTTTCAGAGCCTCTGCAATAACACCGTACATCATCTCCATTGTCTGGCTCTGTTAAGAAGAAATGAAAAATTGAAAGGGGATTTTAGAGACTGAAAGCTGTCCTGAGAACCTTCATCATTTGAAAATCTGCAATTGAATGTGATGGCTTTCAGATCCAGAATATTTATAAATGGTTATAGCATCTCATAACATCTAGTCAATAGATACAATTTATATGCAAAAATAAAAAAATATAGTTGCATTTCCTGTTCAGAAACTTCTAGAAAATGATATGAATATAATAGAGATCAAAGACTATTAAACCACCTCTGAAGAGCTAAAATAATGAACTGGTTCTATAAGATAAGATAGGATAATTTTACTAAAGTTCAATGAATGACCACAAAAGTAGGTCAAAGGGACTCAAGAATACAGCCAGTATGAATACAATGTGGGAGTACAGGTGCAGCTCCTAGAGATTGCTGGAAATAACATAAAAGAAGAAACCTGCAATAATACCAGTGTTCCATGTGGACGCATCCCACAGGGTAGGGTGCACGCACCCCACACACCCGGGACAAGGAGTCTACTAGGGGTGCGTTTCCCCACACACCCTTTTTGGGGAGTCTTGGGGAGACGCAAGGGGGTGCGTTTCCCCAATGTAAGGGACGAGATTCCCCAAAAGAGGTGCATCTGGGTGTCCCCCCTCAAAAGAAAGCAGAGAAGCTAGTTGCAGTGCACATTTCTCTATGCCTTGCATATAGGAAGACACCAGAGTATCAAAGGGGACCAACAACACGATAGGATGTGCATCCAGAGGATAGTGCACAAATAGATGATGAGGATGGACCAGATGAGCTGCAGCATGGTTTGGTTGCAGTTTCATTGGTTACTCAAGAGAGTCACTCTGACTCAGATAGCGACATTCCCATTGATGGTCTCAATGACTTCATGCAGCAGATGGATGTAGAGGACCAATCATTGAGATTGAGTCCTTGATGTTGATTTTATTTTCAGTGCTCATTATCCATTTTTACTTTTCAGTTTTAACTTTTGAGTTGTGACCCTAGATATTGATGACCTCAAACTGATTCTTGACTCTTCACTCTTAATTATTTTTGAGTTTGAAACTTTGAGTTATATAAAATTAGTGTTCAAACTTCAATATCTAGTATCTAGTATATAGTAATATACTAGTATGTTTTGCTTTCAGTTTAGATTCTACAATGATGAATCATGAATTTAATTTTTAAATCAATGTAGACTGTAGGACAATGAATGATATGAATCAATGTATTTGAATATTTCATTATTGAATTTTTTTATTCAATCTCCTGGTATGGATGAATAATGAGTATGTCGTATGAATGAAGTATGTATCAAAATGAATGATGAGGATGGATCAATATATGTCATTATTAAATTCAATTATGAATTTAAACTTTATGTGTGGATCAAATTTCAAATTTCAGTGTATTGGTATCCATATTACTATTAGTCTACTTAATATTTATGCTTTCATTATTGAACAATGAATATGAACTTGAATTATATATATATATATATAATTAAAAATTATATACCCTGACATCCCCCCGCACCCCCGAAATTTCCCTAAAATTTGAGGGTACTCCCACACGTCCCCCCTGTGCGTCTCCCCACACCTGCGTCTTGGTGGAACATTCAATAATACAGCCTCAAAATACATGTATATAATATATATCTGTGACAAAGGTATGGTGATACAAAATAGTAAGTCGGTCTGACCAAGAGTGGAAAAGTGGACAGCTCAAGAACCTGCCAAGAGAAAGAGAGTGGGAGAGAGAGATCTGTCAATGAAGCAAATAATGTCAAGGTCTCTTGGGTCTGATGATCGAGGCTGAGGGGAGTGAACTAGCCACTGGTTCACTGTCGGAGTCCTCTGGAACCATCAGGGAATTCAGCTGTATGATCCTGAGGCGGACGTAGGAGCAGGGGATACTCCTAGCATCCGAGGTCGAAAGGGAAGTGTGTCAGCCATAATTCCTCAAGAAATGAAAATTTATTACAAAAGAAAGGCATCATTCAAGAGAGAACAGGCCAACTTAAACTTAGAATGCAGGATGAAGTTAACACTTGTGCAAGCCACCTTGCAAATAGCAACAGGTTAACTTGAAGTAGGAGGTTTAAGTAAAAACACCTCCTTTAATCATTGATATTCTATAAATATCATGAAATGGGATACATTTCCACAATCTTTTTATGCAATTTCCTCGCCAAATTGACCTGCCTTCCTCTATAACTGTAATGACTTACATATTTTACTCCAAATTTCTCTCTTTTTCTATAACTGTAACGACTTACATATTTTCAAATTTCTATCTCACTATAACTGTAATGACTTACATATCTTACTCCAAATTTCTCTATCTTGATATATGTATTTGTTGTTCTAGAGTTGTATCAAAGCTGTATTGTGATGTATTGTTGGTGAGATAAAGTTGTTCCATATAGGAGGATCATTTACAGAAAAAGTAGTATATTTTTATATAAGGAAGTATGTTGAGTTATTCACTGTACTAAATTAAATTGCATTTAAGCATAAAACAACACGAGCCTTGATGACTGGCACTGGAGTTATAATCAAATGCTAGTTTCCTTTTCTCAGGTTCCATTGATCGTCTTGTATTATTGAGCTGTATGACATATATGTTGCACTGGTTTTGGGGATTGGGAAACGGTGGGGGCAGAGGGACACATCCCTGGGACAGCTAGAGCACACCCCCGAATTCACCATAATTATTTGTAGATGCTTATAAGCATAACATACTATTTATATGGTACGAAGCACAGACCTTACATTTTGCAATTATTAAAATATCAGGCAATTTAGAAAAGGGCAGAGAGGCATTCCATTATTTGCCCCTAGACATGAGCAAAATGCAAATTTAGCTTTACGCAACTTAAGTGTGACTTTTTTCAAATTGCAATAATTCCATGAACATGAAACAAAAAATGTCTCTATAGCAGTTTTTATTCCTCATATTTCTTGTCAATGATGATAATGTTTAAACTTAAAAAGCATTCTCTTCTGAATAGGTTCTGCAGATTTTTACTGCTGTGTTGAAAACTACTACAAAACACTCTGGTTCTGTAAAGAGATTTGATTCATATTTCAGATTAATAAGGTGGTTGAGTAGGAATATATTCAAACATCTAGTACCCAATCTGAGTCACTACTATCTCATTGTTTTCACAATGCTTGAGGTTGGGTTGGTGGAAGAATTGGACTTGAATGACTCTTAGAAACCCATTTATAATATGTAAAAGTTGAGATGACCACAACAATGAGAATAACAGGAGCAATAACCAAAAAGATCAGCCCTTTGAAATGTTGCATTTCCTGGTTTTTTGACATAAAAGCTTTGCTTGCTGTAATGTTTCCGTTGAAAAGACAATAGTTAAATCACCAGACACCCAAATAGAAACCCATCATACAAAACCCATATTTTAATCTGCAACTTGTACAACAGATTTAGATTTAATATAATAAAAAATCATGGATGGCAAAGATGATCATATTGTCCAGACTCCATTCATCAACGTCCATTGTCAAGACTGAAGATACATGCCCAGAACATCCTCAAAATTTGGCCATAACATCCCTAAAATCTACCTAGAACATCCCCAAAATCTGTCCGCAACATCCCTGAAATCTGCTCGGAACGTCTCAGGTACAACCAACAAGTTCCTGAGTCCCCAATGAAGTCTCCAGCAGTTTAAGGGAATTTCTTAGGGTTCCACAAGTCCTCGAAATATCAGAATGGTAGTAGGTACAGGAGCTTTTTCTTGGGAGAGGGATCCCCGTGCAAATAGGCCTAGGGTGACATTTTGGAACCACTTGTGATTACTCAATTTAAATACTCACATTGCAGATTCTCTTGTATTATTTAATTGATCTGTTAAAATAGATGTGGTGAAGTTTAAAGAACCATGTATTGTTAAGCCCAAATTCCAACTCCTAACAAGGTCACAATAATGAATATAATAAAGTGGCACCTAACAATATGGGTTTTAACTCATGGGAAGTATTTTGATGGCCATACTTCACTGCCTTACTCAAGGGGGTCAATCGGATGGATATCACAAAAATCACCATAAAATCTGAATAGTTTCATGGTTTTCTGTAAAAAGAAGAACAGTTTTTGCTCAAACCTTCTTAATCCATCAATTGCTTTACTTTAGGTATTCTGAGTCCATACCAATTTTGTAGAACTCAGACTCAGCAATGGATTTGTAAGGGTCCTGTTAACATCGAAAATTGCATCCCTCCAATTCTTGTGTGAACTTCCAGGGTGTTCATTAGGGTGGTGCCAAGTTAACAGTCTAGTATTCAAAAGCAGTCGGTTTGAACCGTAAACCGGTCAAACTGGCCGGCTCATTGGGCCGAGCTATCCAACAGGTAGAAAAACCGTTTTTAATCCCAGCGAGCTAGGGTTTCGAGGTCTAATCGGACATAAACTAGCTGATTTTTTGCCAGGTCAACTGCAGACTATGTCACAAGGTTTGCCAAAATTTAACCTCGAGGTTCAAATTTTGGCGAACCTTAAAAAAATGTTGAGCTTCGGCAAACCTCATTGAACCTCATAGCCATTACCCAAGTCCATAGATCAAAATTCATAACTTCATGCGACAAATCAAGCTTGTAATTTATCCTTGCAGTTTCCATGTACGTGATAGCATTTTTGATGTTTACTGATGTTGATTTCTTTAAATTAATATATGTAGTCGAACCTAATGGCGAATCTCATCCGAACCTCATCAAAAAATTCGAACTCAAACCGAACCTAATCATTGCTGAACACGAACTCAAACCCGAACCATGTGACATTGATTGCAAACCCCACGGAAGGCGTTTTCGTGCTTGTTGAAGCGGTTTCGAGGAAACTAGGGGTTTTCCCCTCCAAAAACAGCGCCTCTATCCTTTAAAAGGATGCCTCCCCTCTCATTTGCATCACACATTTCTTTTGGAGTTTTTGTGAGCTTCATTGTGAGCTTGTACAGTGTTGAGTTTTTGCTGGAGTAGTGGAACAATAGGGTGTTTGGGTTGCGTAGTAGCCACCATGCCTCCAAAAGCCAAAGATATTACATGGGCTCATTGTGATCTGATTGATGGCAAAATTATACACAAATATTGCCAAAAATCTATTGAATGAGGGGGTATTTACAGGTTCAAACAACACTTGGCTGGGATAGGAGGCCATGTAAATCCATGTAGAGAACCAAATGAAGTAATAGGGCATATCAGGGAAGAATACCTTCATAAGTTTGAGACTCAAGTCACTCAACCAGCTGAGAAATTTGTGACTCAAGCAGTTGAAAAGTTTGAGAGTCGAGACTCAACAAACTTAGTTTGATCATGATGAAAAGTGATCGTGTTGATCACTGATATGTAAACTTGTAGTAGGCCAGTGGCCCCATAGTTTGTAGGATTGTTTTTGGACTATAGAGGCCATTTAGAGCTTCATTGATTATGTATTTTGTTGTTGATATGTATTGCTCTCGGTGCCATTTTGATATATTCACCTTTACATGGTATATAGATGAGAAAATTTGCATATCTAGTCTCTATTAGTTTGTAATCATGGTTTTAAATCCTAAAAATAGTTTTTTTTCATTAAAAATTAATTATTTCAGGTATTTTTTTAAAGACTAGTTCATTGAGATCTGACCAATCGTAATTTGACTAGTTCTAGTTTGAAACCTGGTTTGATAGGTGGACTTAGTGTTGCACGAAATGCGCCCGCCCCCCCCCCCCCCCCACCACAAAGGATCCAAACCAAGAATCGCGTCCCATATGGATCCGTGGGGGATCTGCTATCGGATCCGCGGTTCGGAAATCTAGAACCACGGATCGGGCTGGTGAAGATGATTCCTAGAAATTCAGAACCGTGTCAGCTCGATCCGCAGTTCCGGATTTCTGAACTGCAGATCCGACAACATATCCTCGGCGAATTGGGCACAGATCCATACAGATCCCAACCGGATCCGAATGCAGATGGGCAGTTCCACAGGGTTCTAAGATAAAAAAATAAATAAATAAAATCTTTGACTTAAGTTGGGTTGGGGCTTCTTGGACACTCCAAAGGTGCTCCCTTGATACTTCTTAGATGCTTCTTAGATGCTCCCTCATGGAATGTTGCAATAACATCATACAATTTGTTTTACTGCAGCCATATGCAATCCATACTCTAGACCTATTCCATCTGCCATATCGCCAGTGCCTTTTCTATATGATTCAACCACCCCCGTTAGTCACAGAATGTTAGGATATTTTGACACATAGGAAATAGTTAAGTATAACCTGGTCTAGCATAGAGTTAGGTAAAGTGTGTTTATTTACTATGTACATTTGTAACTTATAATCCAATGGTCACAATATGTAGTCATCTGACGGTTCACTCTCTCCTCGGTATTACCGACACTTGATCCGTGGCTTGACACCCGATTGGTCCATGATCTCTATTTAAAGAGAATGGAGGGCCATTTGTCCGGTAACCATTTATGAGATAAGCTTATGTAAATTTTCTTTTTTATATTAATAAATTGCTTGAAGTGGCCGCGTTCGCTCAAGCCGTGGATTGTTTCCCTCTTCGAGGGTTTTAACCACATCAAACACCGGTGTACTGATTTGTGATCTGTTTGTGAGCGGTGACCTTTGGTGTTTGATCTAAGGAACTTACCCTATAAATTCCTACAAGGTATTAGAGCCATTTTGGGGGCCGCATCCATTGTTGATCCAAATCCAAAGCCGGTTTGACTACATGCGACTGTCGTTTTCCAGATCTACTATTTCTGACCACTTTCGGGCCGGGAGAACTACTATGTTGTGTCTGGAGCATCTGTTACAGTGAGGAACCCTTTCGTTTCATGTGAAAAGGTTTCCGGTTGCCCAAGTTATGTCATTTTAGATCTGGAGGAATAAAGTATCTTTTTTGCAATTATATTTATTAATCCTTCTGTTTATTTCGGTTCCCTCTATTTATTTTGGTTTATAATTTTTTTTAATTGTCGGATCTATACCCTCTTCTCTGTGTATGCTCTTTGCTCTGCACTATGTAAGATCTCGGCAAATCAGAAACAAGATAGGAATTTTGTTGCAACGTATACTCTTTCCCCGCGTCTTTGTGCAATCTCGGGAAATCAAAAATAGTGAAAAAATGATAGTTGTCGGTAAGACTAACCGGAAATCTAACATTCTGTCATAAGGCTTGTATTTTTGTTTTTTTTTTTTGCATGGATATTGTGTTTTTTTTGCAAGAAAAAGCACGCACATTGAAGAGCAAAAAAAAACCCTTCCTCCATTCAAACAATTACAGAATCCTTTTACTAGCTTACTTTGTGTAAAGTTTGTTTATGAGAATAGAGGTCTTGGATTCAAATCTTTTCTCAAGCTTCTTTTTGTAAAAAGCTTTTTGTTAAGTTACTTTTTCTTATAAAGCCCTTTGGCAAGTTGTCGGTTTTAAAAAGAGGGTTTTATTTAAAAAACACATGTAAAAGTGACTCTCACTTATTTATAAAAGTGGGTCAAATACAGTAGTTTTTTTTAAAGTAAGCTTATTGTATTAAGTTTGGAAAAGGGGGGGATTTTTTTTTAAAGTAGAACTTCATCATCAACTTTCAACTTTTCACATAACTATTCAGCATCTACAACACATTTTTTCAGAAAGGCATAACTTCTTCATCCGGAAGTCGTTTTCTGAGCTGTTCTTTTTTTTTAACCAGACTAATTTTTCGAGATCTTTCCATTGGAGTAGTTAGTTTCAGCCTCTTCAACTTCAATTTTAAAAAAAAAATGGAAATTGCATGCCCGATTATTCTTAACAACACTAATTATTTCCAATGCCTATCCTACTTGAAAGACTTTCTTAGAAGTAAAGGGCTTTATAGAGTAGCCACAGGACAAGAAACTAAACCTACCGATGGAGATAAAGCTGCTAAATGGGAAAATAAACAAGATCAAGCACAAGGGTTGATAGGAATGTCCATTGCTCAAGATCTTCGATTTCATATCCAAGACATTGACACCCCTGATGCAGCTATGAAAAAGTCAAATATTGTTTTTGGCATTAAAAATGAAATCAGGGCCCACCAGCTTGAAAATGAGTTGCTTACTTTGGACCCCAATAATTTCTCCTCTATTGAAGATTTTTTATCCAAATTCAAGACCCTTAGACTTATTTTAGAAGGTTGCAAGGTCAAAAAGGAAGATGGTAGCCTTATCTATTCCATTCTTGCTAAGCTTGGCCCTGCATACTCTGCATTTGTTTCCACTTCCATTCCACTAGAGAAGCCCTTATTTCTCAAGGAACAGCCTACAAGTCCCCCTCTTTTGATGCCTTTTGCAATTCTTTGATAAGAGAACAAGAAAAACTCTTACACCTTGGTCTTATTAATACTGGAACCTCTTCTAAGAAAGCCTTAACAACCCAACAGCAACCATATCAAAAGAATCCCAAGAAGCAGCATCCTAAAAAGAATGGTCCTAAACCAAACAAGGGTCTTAAGCAATTTCATCCGCAAACTGAAAAAGCAACTCAACAAACTGATAAGGCAAATAAAAACAAAGGGAAGAAAACAGATAGACATTGCAACTTTTGTAATCGTGATGGCCATGTAGAGTCCAAATGTTTTAAGAAGATGGAAGCCTTGGAAGCAGCAATGAAGAAGCACCACATCAATTTGGAGAACTCTTCAACTTCATCTTCAGGAATGGCACTTTCTGCTTGTGGTTGTCAAGCATCAAGATCTGGTTATGCATTAAATGTATCTTCTTCTTCTCATTCTCATGAGTGGCTCATTGATTCCAAAGCCTCTTACCACATGGCCAAAAATAAAGCCAGGTTTTCTTCTTTAAATGATTGTAACACCAAAAATATTTATGTTGGTGATGATAGATCTCTTAGTGTTATAGGATCTGGAACCATTCATCTAAATAATGGTCAGTTTAATGATGTATTATGTGCTTCTACCTTGTCCTGCAGCCTTCAATCTATTTATCAGATAACTCATTCAGGTGAAGGGAAAACAGTAGAATTCTCACATCATCATGTTGTAATTAAGGACCTCAGAGATCCTAGACATATTTTAGCTATTGGCATTGCTGATGATTTCACAAGGTTGTATAAGTTTGACAACTTTGGGTCATCATGTCTTCCCTCCGTTTTTGTTGCTCATAATGATGAAGTGAGAAAACTTTGGCATGAGTGATTTGGTCACTTAAACTATCCCTCTCTTCAAACTCTATGTAAAGAAAATATGGTGACAGGTCTTCCTATGGTATCTTGTCGAGATGGTGTTTGTTCCGGATGTGTACTCGGAAAACATCATCGGGATAGCTTTGACAAACGTGCCTCTTGGCACACTTCAGCCCTGTTGTGGCGCATTTGCATTCTCTTTTACTATATTTTTCAAAATACAAAAGAAGCATATATATCAGAAAAAAAAAAGATAAATGTGAACTTTTCATATGCCGAAAAATAGTTTTTTGTTTTTTGTATATCGATCAATGAACATATTGTTCGAAAGTGTGAAGGTGCGATCGACTGTTGGATTAACACTCGTGCTAATCATCGGGTAGGATTTAAAAGAATTAAAGTTAATTTGGATCAGGGGAAACTCGCGGGCACAAATAGCCCGCAGATTAACAGTGATGGTGCCTCCGCAGTTGACCCAGTTGAAGGCCCGCTGACCAAGATCAACAGTTCACAATCACTGTGGGGGCAAACCTCCGATGAGGCTGTCGTACTCCAGAGTGCTCCCGCAGTGACGTAGGCAACCCGTGACGCAGACAATAAATGTCGCCAGCTAAGGAGCCAGCTCATATGTCGCATCATGTTTCCGTTATCTATCCAGTCAAGCATTGAATTCTCATTTATTTCCAAAAATCTCGCACCATCTATATAAGGTATTGAAGTTCCTTCTTTTCTTCTTATTGGTTTTCAGTCCCAATTGCTCAAGAAGTCGTCCTAGTTGCTTTAATTTCTTATCTCTGCGCTTATTTCGATCGCCACCCTAAATAAATTCATGGCTACACAATTGTCCTTGTCTGGCTCTTCTAGCCATATCCCGCTTATGGACACTGAGCAAGACGTCAAAGACACTCTGTGCAATGTTAAGCATCTACCATTTTACCAGCAAGTCCTACTTAATGAGAAGAGTTCTCCCATCTATTCAGCTATGATCAAGTCCGGTGTTTTATCTGCATGTGTCCCAAAAACTCATCTTTTTCCTGAATTCATACATTGGCTAGTGTCTGCCTTATACGCTAGCAAGTGTTTCGTGATGAATAATTTAGGAGAGAGTGTTCTTCAAGTCACATCTCAGTTAATCCGTCAAGCCCTTTGTTATCCTAAGTCAAAATCTTATGTTCATTTTACTGAAGAACCATTGGTGGCATTATATGACAGTCTTGCAGGGTAGGAGTCTTTGCCCAAATTGCAGAAAAGAATCACAAGATTAAAGCCAGTATGGAGGCTCAAGTTGAGTGTCAAGTTACTCCTGATCAAACTAAATTGTTGACTACTATGGACTTAGAAAGGGATTAGTTGAATATTTCTCTCTCACCCATCTGAAATGATAGTAGGGTCATCCCGCAGTTTTAAAACTGTGAATCTAACTATTGATGTTAAAAAGATCCCTTTACTTGACAAAGAAAACCTACACATGCAAACTGGTCAATTGATTGTTAATGACCTAACTAAAACAAGTGTAGCTACTCACAAGGCTAAGAATATGTTGGGAAACGTGATTAAGCAACTGAAATTAGAGAAGGCTAATTCCAGGGCCCTTTCAACTGAAAATGAAGAGTTGAAGAAAATAATTGTAAAAATTGGAGTAGACCCCAATGATAGATCAGTTGTACAAAAGTTGTTACAAAGTGTTGAATCAGAAATTAATGTACTTAAGAAAAAGTTAAAGTTACCTACTGGAGAGCATTCAATGGCAACAAAGGTAGCAGAGGTAGGAAATGAAAAAGAAAGTCTTTTACAGCAATTGTTGCAGAAAGAGGAGGAGATTTCTAAACTAAAGGAATTAGTGATTAATTTGCAAGGTCAGATCGAAACTTATTCTTGCACCATAGTTATGTCATCTAGAATTGATGATCCAGTAGTTAGATTGTCTCAGTTGAGCATAGAGTTAAAGATGGCATAGATTGATCTTAAAAAAACTCAGAGTAATCTGGATACAGCAATGAAGATAATGCATGCCAAAGAAGGGGAAGTTAATAAATATAAATCAGATTGCCAAATAGCTTATGAGGAAATCAAGAGTCTTAAAGAAAAAGTAAAAGGAAAAATGTCTTTAATTCAAGCAAAGGATATTTTGTGGAATGAAATTATTGAAGTAATGAAAACAGTTTGGGAATCACTGATTATAGTGTCAAAGGAAAAAAGCATAATCAGAGATTTGCAGGAACTTATTCTTGCTGATAAATAGAAGTTTCTTAACAGAGCTTTATGGGCAAAAAGATTTATTGACTTTATCAATTCCAAGATAGATCAAGAGCTAAAGGAGCATGAAATCAAAGATAAAACATTGTGTGTGTTGGAGATAAATAAGTTGATTGTGAAAAAATGCTTGCAGGAAATCAGCAGAGAAGAAATTGATAGAAATCAAACAGGTTGTAGACAGATTCAACAATATGTTTGACCAAAGAACTAGCGCTGCGCTGCCATCATGCTGGGATCTGCAAGGCAATCTTCTATCTTGGGATTTATATGAGCCTTTATTAGTGGGAGCAAAAAGCAAGATTGATAATACTCATGAAAAAAAATGCAGTCTTAAAAGGAGCTACAGTGGTCAATTTCTTGTACAGGCATTTTCAATTATTATGGATGGTTAAGACCTTGTTTACAGAAAGGTCCACTTTTACCAGGATCACTGCTTTCAGGTTGGAATATCACAAGTTGGTCAATTCTCCTAAAACCAACATTGAAATTTGGAAGAAGTGCAGGGCATGGATGACTGATTCACCGGGTGACACATAAGCACCTCAGAAGGACACATCAACACATCAGGGGAACACAGCGGAAACCAATCAAATCCAAATCCAGCAAATAGATTGATATTTCAAGTTTTATTCATCTTTCTTGTTAAAAGATCAATATTGTAATGATGTCTTTAATTGCAATGTTATAGGTAGTTTACACAGTTTTAGGTAGTTTGAGTAGTTAAAAGAAGTTTCAACAGTTACAAACTGCTTTTGTATGTATTTAAGTAAGATAGTAAGAAAGAGGGAGGTTCTGAGTTTTGGACCTCTGGAAGACCACAAATTTTGTCCTTACTTTCCTGATAAATTAATGAAAGAAGCATCAAGTTTCCTGCAACTGTTGATGGTGATTTGTTCTTCCTGTATCATTTCATGTTTCATCTTCTTTGAATGAAGTGAAGTAAAGTAGTTGTCGGTCTCTTAATTGCATCTATGAGTAAGAGTTAAATAACCTTAATATGCGCTCCTTCACTCCAACTATTCTTTTTACATAAATTTCTTCTAAGATTTAAGGCGATAGATTCTATGTTACGGCATATCATTTTGAGTTTCCTCCACAGTTCTTCTTTTCATTCAGATATCAACAGTAAATGGCCGTACAACAGATTTGAGGCAGCGGTACAGCACATTTTTCGAGGCAGTCGTACAGCAGTTTTTGACAGGCCGTACAGCATGTTTTTCGAGGCAGTCGTACAGCCGTACAGCACAGATTTCAATGTTGTCAGTACAGCATTTAATGCTAGACTGTTTGCTGTAATTTCTGTTTTTGTGGGCACGGAAACCGAGGTGGAGTTTTGGCATGGTTTTCGAGATAAGTACAGTTTTTGAGGTTGTTGTAATTTTTGCTTTGTAAAATTCTGTCTCACTGTAAAAAGCATTTTTCAGAAAAATAAAAAGAAGCTTTCAGACTGGTTTTCCCCAAGAGTTGTAGGGGGTTTTTCCAGGGTCACCTTGACCAAAAATCACTGTGTTATAATGTGTTGAATGGCTGTTTGTATCTGCTGATTTTATTTCTGCATTTTCCAGCATTCTGAAAAATTTCCAGAATTTGTGTTTTCAGCGAATATTTATTTTCCAGCTTGTTGAATGTAAGGTTATGGGAAAGGGCATTTAACTAATTGGAGAAATAAGGTGAAACTGAAAACCGGGGTGGGAAAAACAAGAAATTTCTACACTTCTATCCCCTCTATTTTGAAGCCAAATATCATCAATCCTCAAGACGCTGTGTGTAATATCCAATATGTCTAAAGAAAGCATGAATTTATACCCTAATTCTCAATGGAGAGGGTGGTAGGTGGTTTCACCTGTAATATTAAAGAGATTTCCATAGGATAAACTAGTAGACTAAGTCACTTGACACGGGGACACGATGGACACGCAAATTCGAGTGTCGGACATGGAAATGGTGAACCCCCGGAACACGACACGTCCGGACACATTATATATTATTTTATTAAAATATATATATATATATATATATATATATTAAAAATTAGATATTTCTTACACAAATTCATACAATTTCATTGATTCAAACATAGATCTTCATCTAGATGTAAGTTTTACAAAGATACATCATACAATCATACAAAGTAATAGACATATTCATCAATGATCCAATAGGAGGAAGACAAGATATTGTAGTTTTCTCAATCATACATGATTTTACCAATCAGATCTCATATAAGCTTAAAATTTTGTTCTTGGGAGGTCATTCACTGATATTTTGTAGGACATGGACGATGGTTCGTTATATATAATTGAAAACGTAACTTTATTGTCTACAAAGGATATTTCTTGAACAATATATAAACATTGATTGACCCCGATAAAGGAAATGACCTATATGATAGTGTTAGACAATACATAGGTTGTCTACCTGTATTCATGATGAAGTTGTGGTCCTAATGGCCCTTTCTTCATTCATGACTCGCATTTAGTGGGTTGTTATAACCAACATTGGTGGCTGTTAGGTGGGCTTGTGGTGCCATGTTTTTATGGGATTAGGGGCAACTAATCTACTAGATATTTAAGGCTTTTCCTCAATTGTAATATACTCAAAGCTAATTTAAAGCTTTGATTTCTCCCACAGTAGGTCCTACAGGGATGAAGGAATTTCTTGTCCCCACACAGCAAATAGTCAATGGATTTGCATCCATGGAAGGTGTTGAAGAGGCCAATTTGGCCCTACAGATCTTGAGCAGCTCCTCGTCAGATTTGAACTTAATGAAACGGGATTCGGTTCATTTGAGTTGATGGAATTAATGCAATACATTACAGACAGAAGCCTATTTACTCACCCACTATGTTTTGAACCTAGAATTGAAACAACAAACATATAATATGAAGAAAAATCGCTTATTTTATAACGCTAGAAGCTTTTCCTTGCTAAGCGAGTCCGACAAATTGGGATGTGATCGTGTCCATACAGGACACGATCAGATTCGGTCAAATGGACACGAATCCGTAAGAATCGTGTCTGATTCGACCGATTCCAAACACGTGGAGGGTGGAGGACGAATCCGGTTTCATAGCTAGTAGACCCCTAAGTTACCGAAAATGGCTAGAGTATTTTCCTAAAATGTCATTCCCTGTTTCTGAAACGGAAACAAGTATGATCTGCGTACGATCTGCCTTGAAACACAAGCAAAACATATCTGAGTCGTATCAACATTTCGAAAACCCCGAATCCAGTTGGGAAACAGTTCTAGAGGGTGTAAATTTTTTTGGATCCATTTCTAGATTTCTGAAAACGGATCCACCCCAAAAAATGAAAAATGTCGGGATCGGAGCACCTTTTTTTCCACTGGAGAAACCGAGAAAGCTTTGTGTTGAGGGTTCAGCCCCCTTTAACCTATGTAACCCTAATTTCCATTCGATTCATTCATTTTTACATTGGAGACGGTGTTGATTTTGGTAGCATCAAAAAGTGTTCCAAGTCTCAAAATTTGTGAGGAGGCTTGGACATCAGTATTCCAAAGAACCCAGAAACCGTTTGTGCAAATTCCACTCAATTCATGTTTTATTAGAATAATTAATTATTTTAATGGAGACCCTAAGTCTAAACTTAGGGAAATTAAATAATTAATGGGTATTAATAAGACAGAGTGTTAATCTTAGCCATTGATTAGACTTCTAATCTAGGTCGTTGATTCATCAATGAGAAGATTATAAAAGAAGGCTTGAGGGTCATTTGAAAAGTAAGTTGGGCTCACACTCAGTAACCCAAAGGAGATTGATTCTGAAGGAATAGAATTCGATTTCAAAAGGAGAGTTGCAAGGCAAAGTTGCAGAGGTAGAAGAAGAAGAGGGAGTCAGCAGTGGCTGAGAAGGAGGAGAGAGGGACACAGAGGATCACAGAAGGCAGCTGTAATATCCCCAAAGGGAAATAACCAGTAATAAACAGAAATATGCCAGACAGATATAGAAAATACAATGCTGAACCAGATCATGGAACAATTACATATAGAATGCCAGAAAACTGAGCCATTTTATTAATCTGAAAGTACATAGAGAGGAGTACAAGAAAATCAGAATGAGGGCACCTATCCTTGCTCAAGGCAAGTGAAGAATCCTCTCAGAAAATAGGAAATGGCTACCACAGAAACTGCATCCCAGCTGCTAGAAGAAACTGCCGTAAACTGTTGCTGCTGGAGTGAACTGAAGCTAGGGGCTGATCCCCTTGCCGGAATGAGCTAAAAATCTACAGATCACATATACTCGCTGCTCCGGACAAAACCCAGAAACCGTGAAGCAAATGGACCACCTCCGAAAATCGCCCCCAGAAACCCTCCTCCTACAAAAACGCTGTGCCTTCAGGAACAGCTCAGAAGCTCAAGAAATATGTTGGCAAAAGGGCTGGATCTACCCACAAATCCTCCAGATGAGATGACCAACTCCTCAAGGCTGAAAACACTGAAAAATGCTGCCAGAACCCCACACAAAGACCCTACTCATCAGATCTGCGTCCTCCCTGACTGGATCTGCGTCCTCTCTGCCCAGATCTGCTGGATCTGAGTCATACAAGGCTGGATCTGCTACTATCTCTCCAGATCTGCGTCCCACAAGGCTAGATCTGCTGCTAGCTCTTCAGATCTATGCTAGATCTGCCAATATCTCCTCAGATCTGCAATCTCCCAAGCTGGATCTAGTACTACCCCTCCAGATCTGCAACCTACAGAACCAGATCTGCAAATATCTGCTCAGATCTACAATCTCCAAGGCTGGCAGATCTGCGTCCCACAAGGCTAGATCTGCTGCTAGCTCTTCAGATCTATGCTAGATCTGCCAATATCTCCTCAGATCTGCAACCTCAAAGGCTGGATCTGATGTTATCTCTTCAGATCTAGGCTGGATCTGCCAATATCTCCTCAGATCTGCAATCTCCCAAGCTCGATCTAGTGCTACCCCTCCAGATCTGCAACCTACAGAACCAGATCTGCAAATATCTGCTCAGATCTACAATCTCCAAGGCTGGATCTATCACTGTGCCTTCAGATCTGCGTCCTTCCTCTTCCTACTGGAACAGCGTCCTCACTCCAAACTGATCTGCGTCCTTCCTGCTGCTGAAACTGCGTTTTTCCTGCCAGATCTGCGCAGCCACTAGAGGGCTTCTTCCTCTCCGACTCTCCACCTGAAACTGCTACTGAAACTGAAAGATAGAACTCAGAAATTAACCATACTAGGGCGGGCACTCGAAGTCCCCCGAAGCTAAGGGTGGAACCAGAAAGAACCTTACCAGGGCAGGCACTCGAAGTCCCCCGAGGCTAAGAGTGAGATCTCCGACCGGAGACACTCGTGCACTAAACAATGCTGCAGACCGACTAAAC